>OW028656.1:12400000-13000000 GCA_932294365.1 Diachrysia chrysitis | reverse complement strand
GGGCTATTATGGAGCTTGTCTACTTAGTGTGAAGGTCTCGGATGCTTGGTTGTGAGGTTATGATTCGATATAGCGGTTATTGGGGGCGTCGAGGATACTCCCGTGTGATCGAGGTGTCGCAAAATAGTTTTTCCGGTTCGTTTTGCAGTCTCGTCGTGTTTATGCTGGTAGCCTGCCTGTGTATGTTTGTGCTTACGATTATATTACAGCCGCAGGATAAACAGATTATAATCGGCGACGTTGATGAACACAAAGCTGGAGGTATAACGATGTTAACTAACAATATGTCTTGATCTTTTCCTCAACGCGTTTTCTTATTTACACGTTTTATAATTTAGATTTTTATTGCCATTAACTCATCGCTGTTCGAATTTCGAATTCAGTTCAGTCGGTATCAATATCACAATATAAACATCTTCTTTGTTCATAACACAATATGATATCTACATTAGGTATGTAATAATAATAATAACTGGCAACACTGAAAACGTCTGAACGTCTTTCTTCTACATATTTTACAAATTTCGATAATATACAAAGTTTACGACCAATTTAATCATAAAAACCACGAAATCAATAAAGAAAAAGGTCCTACAATATTCTAAAATAATATTTAATCACGAAAATCACAGAACATGTCTTATAAAAGAAAAATATTAAAATTGACACATGTCATTTGTGCAATACATGACCAAATCAAAATTAATTATGAATAAAATATGAAAATGTGAAAGATGCCGACAATGCTGACAAGAAGCCAGACAAGAAATATAGCACGCCCACCATCCCCGGACTCGTCGCCGAGCTCCGCCTCACAGATGCCGCCTGCCGCAGTACCAGCGCCGCCGGCACCTGCAGTTGCGTCGAGCTCCAGCGACGAGTACTTCTCCCCGCCGACGACGCCAACACCTGTGCGTCGGCAGGGGAGACGCCGGCCACCGACCAGCTTGGCGCCCGCGGGCCAACCGGCCTCGAACAGGGCGCCCGCTCCCGGTGGTGATGTGCGGCGCATGAAATGGACTCGCCAAATAAACGAGAACGTCATGCGCGCATATTACGGGTCTACAGAGGGAGGAACTAACCTCACTGCGTACCGTGCGAGAATGCTGTGTCTGTTTCAGGCTCTTGAACCGGATGTCAGCGTATCGGCTCAACGACTGTCGGATCAGGTGCGGGTCATCCAGCGCAATCATAGGCTGGATGACGCTACACTTGATCGATTGCGCTCTGAACTGCAGCGTAGCCCCGCCGCCAGCACCCCGTCATCAGCGACGGTACCAATCTCTGGTACACCACCAATATATCCTGCTGACGGGGAGGAGGATGATGGGACTATAACTGTAAGTACCCAGTGCAATGAAATTATAAGGAGTACTTTGGAGGATGCGATTCGGGAGTACCGGTCATCACCTCCCGACCTTAGACCCCGACTACCACGCTTGCCCATGCACAACCGTAATAAAGCTATAATGGGTGCCCTAGATTCGCTGCTTCTCGATTACTTCGAAAGCAGCGAAGACCTGGGTGACACACACTCGATTCTGTACTGTGCGGCTGTTGCGGCATGTCGTGTAGCTAATGTTAAAATAAATAACTGTAACATAGCTACACGACCTAAACCAGCCGTACCACTTTGGCAGTGCAGGATCGAGCGTCGTGTCGCTGAGGCTAGGGCACTCATAGGCAAATTAATTGCATTTAAAAATGGCAATTCGCGACCTAGAGTAATGCGCTTTGTAAAGCGGGCATTTGCTGGGACTAACAGTAGTCCTAGTGAATATACTGCTCGCGTTACAGAGCGCATTGACTTCTTTAAACAGAAGGTGTGTGCATGGGTGAGCCGTATTCGTCGGTATAAGTGCCGGGTAGAACGGTTTCACCAGAATCGCATGTTCCAAAGGGACCAAAGATGGGTATACAGGACATGGGAGCGACCTGTTCTAGGTGTGGATGAGGGGCGCCTACCAGATGATGATGCCACTAAATCGTTTTGGCGCAGCATTTGGTCGGTGCCTGTCAGCCATTCCGAAGGCGATTGGATCCGAGTGGTTGAGCAATTGTGTGAACCAATACAAGAGATGGGGGCAATTACTATCAGCCCCCAAGACGTAGCTAATGCAGTCCGTCCGATGGCAAACTGGAAAGCACCAGGACCGGACGGACTGCAGAACTTCTGGTTAAAATGGTTACGGAGTTCACATGGTTGCTTAGCGTCTCAATTCCAATCTGCTATGGAATCGGCTTCGCTCCCACAGTTCTTAACTACAGGGTCTACCCATCTGCTCCACAAAACAGGTAGTACCACGGACCCTAAGAATTATAGGCCGATCACCTGCCTACCAACGATTTATAAACTTCTTACATCCATTCTGAGGGCAAAGATTAACGATCATATTGATAGTAACTCTGCAATGTCTGCCTCTCAGAATGGATGTAGGAATGGGTCCCGTGGTACTAAGGAGCTACTCCTTATTGACACGACTATTTGCCAACAGGTTCGCCGCTCTAAAAAAGATCTGTCGACATGTTGGATAGATTATAAGAAGGCCTACGATTCGGTGCCACATACATGGCTCATGAGGGTGCTGGAGTTGTATAAAATTAATACAACTTTACGCACCTTCTTAGTGTCATGTATGCGGCAGTGGAGTACGGTGCTTCACTATCCAGGATGTCGGGATATCCAACAGAGTGGTGAAACAATTAGGATTGAGCGGGGAATATTCCAGGGTGACAGTCTGAGCCCACTGTGGTTCTGTTTGGCCTTGAATCCTCTAAGCACTCTGCTTGAGAATTCAAGGCTAGGCTATTCGTTGCGGAGAGGAAGCCAGGTAATCTCCCACTTGTTGTACATGGATGATCTTAAACTTTTTGCCACCAACAAATTGCAACTGATGAAGTTACTGAAGATCACTGAAAGCTTCAGTAATTCCATCAGAATGGAATTTGGTGTTGACAAATGTGCAGTCATGCATGTAAAACGAGGCGGGATTATAGAATCCCAGGGCATACAGCTCTCGGATTCTATAAACCTAAGGTCACTCTCTGCAACGGAGACCTACAAGTACTTGGGTATGTCAGAGGCGTTAGGCATCAACGTTGCTGACATGAAACAATCATTACAGACACGTTTCTTTGGCCGCCTGAACAAAGTACTGAAAAGTCTTTTGTCAGGGGGCAACAAAGTGCGTGCCTTTAATGGTTGGGTCATGCCAGTGTTGATGTACTCCTTTGGTGTACTCAAGTGGACTCAGACTGAGTTAGACGCCTTGGATAGAAGAGTCCGAACACTACTGACCGCAAATCGAATGCACCACCCACGGTCTTCGGTAATGAGGTTATATATCCCGCGAAAATGTGGGGGTCGAGGCTTTTTGAATGCTAAGACCCTCCATAATCGCGAGGTATATAACCTCAGGGAGTACTTCCTCCAAGTTGACGTGGGGATGCATCGAGATGTGGTGGTAGTGGATAAGGGCCTCACTCCGCTCTCCCTAGGCAAAGAGAACTGGCACAAACCTGTAGTACTGAGTGTCAAAGATCGCAAAGATGTATGGCAAAGCAAGGAGCTACACGGACGCTATTATCGGACCCTTCATGGGCCTGATGTAGATTTCTTAGCGTCCGTGGCCTGGCTACGCTTCGGTGATCTCTTCGGAGAAACCGAAGGGTTTGTATGTGCAATTATGGATGAAGTTATCATGACGAACAACTACCGGAAATATATTGTAAAGGATGGTACAGTCGACATATGTCGGGCATGCCACTGTCCAGGTGAGTCCTTAAGACATATAATTTCCGGTTGTTCACGTCTTGCTAACGGCGAATACTTGCACAGACATAACCAAGTGGCCAGGATTATCCACCAGCAGCTTGCTCTGAAATACAAACTTGTGGAATCTGAGATGCCGTACTACAGGTATGTTCCCGACCCAGTTCTCGAAAATGGTCGTGTCACATTGTACTGGGATCGATCTATCATCACTGACAGGACTATTGTAGCCAATAAGCCTGATATAGTGGTGATAGATCGATCAGAGCGCCGGGCAGTGATTGTTGATATCACTATCCCCCATGACGAGAACCTCGTGAAGGCTGAAAAAGAAAAACAAATAAAATATTTGGATTTAGCGCACGAGGTTGTCGACATGTGGGAGGTGGACTCAGCAATCATTGTCCCGATAGTCGTGACAGCCAACGGCTTAATAGCCAAGAGCCTCGACCAACACCTTCAGAGGCTCTCGTTGGGCATCTGGGTCAAGGGTTTGATTCAGAAAGCGGTACTTCTGGACACGGCGCGTATCGTGAGGAGGTTCCTCTCTCTGGGACCCTAACCACCGGCAGCTTGAACCCTGTTTCCGATGCCGGTTGGAGACTGTATTTTATATTTTTAAATGTATGTTTTTTTTTTTTAATGTATATTTAAAAATGTATTTTATATGTTTATAAATTGAATAAAGGAAATAATAATAATATCTCGGGACATCTTACACACGGTCATATGATCCCAAACTAGGCAGAGCCTGTGCTATGGCAACCAGACAACTGATAAACATACTTATATATTTCTAAATACATACATATTATAGATAAAATACACCCAGACACAGAACAAATTATCGTGCTCATCACACAAAGATTCGTCCTGGGTGGGAATCGAACCCACGACCTCCGGTTTAGCAGTCAGGGTCACTAACCACTAGACCAACAGGCCCGTCATCGTATGTAAAAGAAACCTTCGCTCTCATACCGACCTCGGATCCCTTACAAGTACTTTCGAAAACTAATTTGAATACGTTGCATGTCTGAAGGGAACCTAACAACCAAAGTTTTGCAGTTTACATTATCTTACATACTTTCGTCGACTTTTTATATAAACTTTGATTTTTCACCTTTCTGACAGCGATGAAGTTTCACGGCGATCTATAAAAATAAACTGCTTCGAGGTGGCGAGGCGAGCGAAGTTCCTAAAGTTACGCCGCGCCGGCTTAAGACTCGGCGCGGTGCGGCGCGAGTCTGTCCTGCACGGAGCGGCGCGGTGCGGACCGGGCACGGCTCGGGCACGGCGCGGCACGTGTTTGGCGAGACAGCCGTGACCGGAATAGGCGAATGCTTCGCTCCGAGGTTTGCCCTAACGTTACACCTGACGACATTATTTGTTTCATTTATACGCTGTTTTGGTAAACTTATGAATGAGCTGTTTATGTTAGATAAGGCATTATTTCAGAACTTCGATAAATAAGTTTTGAATTCGCAAGATTAACATTATGTATTGGGATTGAGAACAAGTTATGATAAGGGCAATTAAATGCGTACCATATATCTCTCTTGATAATAATTAATTATAATTCACTATCACCATAATTACCATGAGTGTATAAATTCCTATTCTTTAACTAAGCTATACTAAACGTATAAATTATGTACGTGTAATATATAAAAGCGCGTCAAAATAAACTAGACGATTGTGACAAAATGGCAGAACAACACGTTTTATGAGGTACTCTAGAGGCGGGGCAGGTCTTCCAAAAATAATGCTGTCACGGCCCGAGAGGTAATCTCGAGCAAAAGTATGGAAACGACCGTCTGTACTGTTGTGGAACTTTCAGGGGGACCTGCCTACGCACTAGCCGGGTGAACTGACGCAACATTTCTACAGGGACATTTTTCGTCCATTTTTCCTCTGTACCTAATTGGATTTCAAAAACTTATTTTTAATGCGATGTTAAAAAGAATTGACTATGTTTTTATCGTTCTGCCTAGCTTTTTCCCAACCTTTGTTGGGATCGACTTTCAGTCTGACCGGATTCAGCTGGTTATTGTGTTTTATATTAAGCGACTGCCTCTCTGATCTCCACAACATATTTTATTGTGTACACCAATATCTCAAAGTAAGAACAGTAGTTAGAATTATACCAACTTAACGACTGTCAACGGCCAACGTATTACATTTGAGAACAAAGGCTTAACGTGTTTTCCGAGGCACGGACGGGTCTGGGATATTCCCGAAATAATGTTCTGACATCAAAAGAATTACTTGATAAAACAATGAGTTTTACTAATTGTATTTTGATTATGATAACCGCGCGTTGTAGCAGTCCAGTGCGTGTAGTTGACCGCAACTCCAAACTTGTGTAGTGGTACGTGCGCGGCATAGCGCCCCGCGATAAATATAACCGTTTTAAGCGCCCCTCTCCTCCCGCAGACGCCGACACCGCCCCGTACCGCACCCCCCCAGCCCTACTGCTGCCTACTTCTTAATTTCTTTGCTCGCCAGGTTTTGCCATCACCTGACTGCACAGGTAAATCTTGTGTTGAGCACTCCGTTATTCCTTGTTTTTAGGATAATCTGGGGGCACGGTAGTGCCCCCGCCAAGACGAGCCAAGCGAAGCGCACGGGCACTACCTACCTTTTCTCGAAGCGCTTCGTCGTTTTTTTGAACCCTCATAACTTGGGTTTGGATTATGCTAGATCAACAAAATTTTCGGGATATATTGTCAATAGCGGACTTATTGAACATATTAAGTTTTAATTACATTAGCTTTTATACTTCAGATTTTATTTATATCTAAAAAACGCTAATTTCGTCACTGACTCACTGATGATCATCAAAATTCTTAAGGTATTTCCTAATGTCCTAGAAAGCTGAAATTTTGTATGTAAGCTAGTATTAGCACACAAACAACAAAAAAATTATAAAACTTGTAACTTTCATCCCCCAACCTCTTAAACTAGGGGATGGGAGTTTGTATGAGACCTGTAATTTTAAATTAAATTTTGATGACGCTAGAGGTCTAATCTAATAATCTAAAACTTGGTTCCCCTAGATATATATATGTATAGGTACTCCTTGTAAAAAAAAAAAAAAAAAAAAAAAATCGACATATATTGAGACATATACTTCAGATCAGATCATATAAATATGAATGAATAGAAGTGTTGCGAACGTCTCCTGAGCCAAGCGAAGCGCACCGGCACTTATTATAAACAGTAAATCAACAAAGAAAAAAGGCAAAGATAGAGAGTGGGCTATAAAAAAAGGCGTCTCTGATGTGCAAGAAATACATCCCAAAAAAAGAAGAAAAAAATAAATAAAAATTTGTTACAAACAACTTACAAAAAGAAATGAAATCCCACCAAAAACATTTTCATGTAAAATGTTGCCAAGACGAGCCCATATGACTCGCACTGTCAAAAAGTTATCAGATCTCATGTAGAGCCAAGCTTCTAACACTACACGCCCTAACTCTACAAGGCCTAACTTCACAAACTCTACACCTTACTCAAAATATGTGGCTTGGCCGTTCGTTACTACAAGAACTATTGTATAACACAAAAGTAATGAACAGTGAATTAATTTTTCACCTTACGCCGATGTGAATTGTGAATGTAGCGAAATGGCCAAGCCACATATTTTGACTAAGGTGTAGAGTTTGTGAAGTTAGGCCTTGTAGAGTTAGGGCGTGTAGTGTTAGAAGCTTGGCTCTACATGAGATCTGATAACTTTTTGACAGTGCGAGTCATATGGGCTCGTCTTGGCAACATTTTACATGAAAATGTTTTTGGTGGGATAAGTATTTTTCAGGATGAGCATCGAAGTCATAATTATTAAGAACTCAAGGCAACTTGTTTTCGTCTGTTTGTCGTAACATTTTTGTTTTATGACCTGAGATAGTAATAATTGTAGGATTATTTGATATTAGTTACATCCTTGACTGTGTGTTAACCCGTGAACTTTGTAAGAAAAGGAACTGAGACCACAAGTCCAGACTGGCCGGCGCGTCCTTTGGGAAATAAAGTTATAATTGTTACATGTCATGAACCCCCTCAGTATTTTGTCACCAATCTGAAGAGGTGAAATATTCTACAAGAACACTTCTCTGACTACTGTTGCGTCCTTTCTATGTATGCGATAAGACCACAGTTTAATTAAAATTAATTTATAACGTAAATAAGGATTTTGTACCATAGAGCAAAAACTTTTTAATACTTAAACAAATTATTTCAATATTTTCTTTGAAAATAATACAAACTCTGTGTGCATTTCAAGCGTTTATTTGTTGCCGTTACTAAGATCGAGCAAGAAACTTCATAATACACGTTTCTAGTCTGTAGGGCCCATTAATTTTTAATATATTTTGTTATTAATTCTTGTTATAGGAACTATAGAAATACTAACACACCCTGTGGAATTTTTAACTGTCTTATTTTGTTTTTATCGCGGGTTTTGAAATACAGCCCGCCGACAGATGGACGGATGACCGGACGGACGACGGAGGCTAAGCGGCGACCGGCAACTTATTAATAAATAGGGTGCCGTTGACACCGTTGGGTAGGGAACCCTAAAAAATAAAAGATTTTAACCATTAAGGCTATAGTCGTGATGTTAGTACCAGAGTGGACGTTAGTGCAGCTTATGATATTTTTTTATTATGATTTTAAACGCATAATGGTTTTAGTATTCTGCACTTCAATAAATAACACATTTATATTTATATAACGGTAAAATATTTATATTAGGTGATGAGAGTTATTGTTCTGAATAATTTTTAACATCTAGTCTTAGTGGTTCTTCTTCCATAACTGCCATACCAATTAATGAAGGTCGGACCAACTGCTGGAATGTATCTCTGTTTTTGGTGCGAGGTGTAACAGTTATTGGATACTTGGTAGCAAACGCGTCTTGATTTTAAGATTATTTTTAATTTTTTACACCTTGCTGGTTTAGGAAGGATCTATTAGTTAATATTTAAAAGATAGAGTATTTCTTTTATCTATTCAATCTTTTAAATTTAGTTTTTACAAAACGTCAGTATTATATAGATAATGTAGCCGTGAGTTTCATGAGAGAGCTGTGGAGCCGTGGAGATCAGCACGCGTGACGTCACGCGGACGTGGCGACTGACGCGCGTCACACGTGAGCCTCGTTTGTCAGCTAGAGATGGCACGGGACGGTATTATGGAAGCTGTTGTGGTAGTTCTCACTTACATTGCTATTGGATTAAAGAAGAAGGGTAACCGTGAAATATCTTGCTTATTTTTATCTATCTTACTTAAAAGTCGAGGGAGAATATCAAGATAGTAAAATAGTAGTAAGTAGTATGAAAAAGTGAACTTTAATAGGAAAGCCTTAATATGTATTACACTAAGCTGTGGGGATTTACTGACTGATTTACTGACTACTTTTGTCATTCTCCCCCGTAGTATTCTTCTTTTCTCAAGCTATTGTTTACCAGATTGCGCTAAATACCTGTATTTTGATTTCTTATCAGACCTCAAATCATATGGTTAATCACACAGCTTGGGAAAAGGCTAGGCAGAAAAAGAAGATTAGAATTAGTTATGAATAAATAAATAGGACGATAGCAATTTGTATTTACAGTGGACATGAGCTCTCATATTCGTTTAATTTCATGTTAGGTTTAATTTAAAAGTTTTCATACCTAGTATTTATATTAGAATTGTAGTTAGACTTTAACATTTATGCTAACAAAATAATACGTATGATGTGAGTGTAGCGAGCGACGCATAATACGCGAAATAGTTTAGTATTATTTCGGGCGCCAGTCTCAAGTGAAGAGTTCACTTTGCTCTTCAGTAGGAACTTAGTTGTGGCTCATGCATTATCAAGAGGCCACTCCCGAATAGGAGCATGTCAGGAACATTCAGCTATTCATACATACAGATTTATTTGCAGGTCATTTCGCTGTTCGACTTATTACTACAACTAAGTAATTTTTTTTTTGTTTAAGTTACTTAAGTCAAATTAAATCGTCTAGTAAACGGCTAGATGGCAGACGAGAAATACCCGCAAATAACCTGCCCTAGAACCGTAGCACCTAGTTTTTCTTGTTCAATACCTGATATCAATCAGTCAATATGTTGAACAGTTCTTAAAATAATAACATATCAATACTTTTTACTCGACTGCGCCAGAAGAAGGGTATTCGTACAGTATTTTTCTCATTGGATCTTAGTCTGCTTCTATAAGCTCATTGAACAAGTAACAGAATTTAAGTGCTGCATGCTGATAAATTTTTCCAAACTAAATACAAGTTAACCAATCTGAGATAGCTAGCGTCAGCTGCGGGGATGTGGAACAGTGACGGGGCGTGGTGCGGACCGCTCGGTAACAAGTTCGATTCGCGACTCTACACCTGAGTTTATACTCTTTGTACGTAACCTAGTTTCTGTTAAGTTCTAAAAGAATTTGCGTTGAGTTAATTTTCGAAATTGCGTAGCCAATTTTATTATAGTCTTAGAAGCAATGTGAAAAATTATTATAATTTGTTATGTTCTTGAGGAATAAAATTGACAAAATCAACTAAACACACAATAAACACACTATATATAATATTAAATAAATAATATCAAATAAACACACAATTGAGTTAAAAAACCAATGTAGTTTCCTTTTTGTTTTCTATTTGTACTCCAATTAGGTAGATCATAATAAAGGGAAAATTAATGTGCACTAATTTATAGCAATTTGAATGTGAGACTGGCAAACAAATCGCGAATCGAGACACCATCGAGATAGCGCGGTGTCGGTGTCAACTTGCGATATATATTGCCACCACTGCAGACACCAGCGATATTATAACACATTCTAAACATGGACACTATGTTAATTACGTTATATCTGTATGAAACACTAATGTGTTTACCTAAAATGGTTACTGATGTTTTTGTGTGCATCACTTTTAAACCTAGTTAAAAAAATAGCTTTAAAATGATTATGGTAGGTAATTTGTCATCACAAACATTAAACTTCATTATTACACAGTAGCTGCGTAGCATCTTTGATATCTTGGACTGTTTTTGATATTTATTTCTAAAATACCTCCCCCTATATAAGTACCTACAGGTTAATTTTTGTGCAGTTTATTGCTTGGTCATAAAAAATAAACTTGACTTTGCAGATACATTTGCTTCTAAACATAACAATTAGCTAAATGACGCATAACAATTGTAGTATTGCTAGTATCAATCTGGTCAGACAAAGCATGAGTATGCAGTGATCAGTGAGCGCGGTATTATCGCATGTCGCGTCGCCCCGCGGCGTCGCCCGTCCGACAGGATTAATCCAAACAATCTTAACTAAGTTCAGTTCACCGCTACTCCTGGGACCATGCAGACGGTCGGGGGAACAAGCGATACGCGGATAGCGGATACATCTAAGTAGTTAAAAAGTCGAAAATCCTGGTAATCAGCAATGATAGATTTTTATTCCTATTAAATCTTTTATAGTGAAATTGGTTATTTATGTGTAGGTAGGCGGAAAATATCGTCAGAAGAATTTAGCTATAGGTAATTATATTGTAGGTACAAGCTGCTAGGAATCCATTATTAATTAATGTCTTAAAATATTTTATATTTAAATTAAATATTAATTTCCTTTCTTTTAGGTAATTTCAAAACCTAGTCATGCCAGTAATGTATTTACATTATATCAATGTAATTTATTAATATAGTGCATTTAAATTTAGATACTTCAAACAAATTAAAGAGAACTAAATCTTTACAATCAATTTCTTAGATAATATAATCCTAATCCCGCCCGCCTCCGCTTTCCACTCGCGTGTGTATGTAGCGGGTGACGGTTGAGCGCACCTGGCCGTCGGGAACTAGTGTTAAACAAGTATTAGGGGGCGGCGGCACGCGCGGCGTGCGCCCCCGCCCGGCGCAAACATGCTTGTACTGCATGCCTGTACTGTTATGCTTGGTTTTAGCTTCGAGCTTGGAAAAATTTATAGCTTTGCCATCAACGTAGACAAATAAACACTTACAGAAATAAAAGCTATTGGTGCAGATCTGTTTGTTAATTTAATTTTACATAAACAATATGTAGTTGTTTAGAAACAACGTTTTATTCACACACTTTCTCTGGATCGCCCGACTAGTTTCAAACTCAATAGGAGTCCCTAATTTTGAGCTGTCGCGGCGGCGCGGCGGTGGTGTCGATACTGATTTACAGTAATATGGTACTTAACGTACTGTTATCGTGTTTTATTGCTGGATAAAGAACTCATCCCGAAGTTTGACAATCGATGTTGAAATTCTTAATCTGAAGTAATTACCGTTACTATCAACTGTGTACATACTTCATTCTACAATAATATTTTTCTAATACTTGTAACTAGCCACGCTATTAAGAGTGACGTGCGACAACAGGGTATTAAATCTAATAACCCAGCAGTCTCGACCGGTCTAGACGTGCAGTCTGCGCCGGGACGTGGCGGCGCTGGCACCGCGTCCCTGTGCGACTGTGGTACACAGATTGCGAATTATACAGAGACGCCACTGCTTACACACGTCGTATCGCACACAAACACACACGCGCATATACATATACGAAGCATAAGTAACAGACATCTTAGCGAAATGCTTAAAAGATGTTACAAATATGCTCACTCGGTGCAATCTCATTTTACGTCTATGTGAGTGATTTTGAAAACAAATGACGTTGTCCAGTAAACGCGACACGTCTCTGTTCGCGGTTAGTTGGAGCTCTGACTGTACGACTATATTTTAATTGGTTTATTGTGATTTGTGTGGCTTGCGAAGCAGACTTGGATAATTTACATGGCAACGAAATCACAAAGTTAAAAACATGAAATAACATTAAGTTTAAACTTGTTTCATTAATGTTTTTATTTTGTTTGGTTCAATTAATTCCGTGCAAAATTCGGCCGAGCTTTAAAAAAAAAAATTAAGATGCTGAATCTATTCACTTGATTTGAATTACATTATTTAAATTACGGTTGCTGTTACTATCTTTGACACATTATTTTATTTCTATGAACATAATTAAATTAGGTTTTCCAGCCGTAGGTAAGTTTTATTTTACTAATCGTGTTAATACTTGGTTTGTAGCGTCTCGTAGCAGGTACTAGGTATTCGTAGTAACTCGTACTACAAGGATAAATCGGAGGTTGTAAGTCGGAACTTATTCCATAAAGTTATTTAATATTTCTCTTATTTACTCGCACCTTCCAAATTTACTTTTTATACCGTTAATTAAAGACCTTATGAGGACCTTGATGTCAGGTTATATGTAGGCGCGTAACGTCAAGTGTCGTCGCCGGCCGCAATGAGACGCGCCCTACATCACCCGCACCAATTTAAACGTCGGCTCGCCTACTCGACGGAATAAATTCAGCAAAGTGTCAAACAAGCGGACAACTTGCGCACCTGCGCTCATGGCCGCACGACGCCCGCCGGCGCGAGTACCAAGCGGACAGCGGGACGAAGCCGGCCACAATAATCCTAGTGTGGGTTAAGGAATGTTTGGTCTGAACAATCACATTTACAAATAGCAAAGTGACCAGTTTGTTCCTTGTTTATCTATTGGGTCAAGTGTCAGGTCAACGAAGTAGTGAAAACTAATAAATTTTCGAAAGTTACTTATTTGCAGTTTATCTTATGTTTAAAGTAAGTAAGTTTACGAAGATTACCAGTAATCAATAAAACCGCTTACTTTTATAACTTATATCAAAGGTCAGTCATTAAAAACCACCTTAGTTTGTAGCCGTGGACAAAACGCGGCGCTCCCGCGGGACACACAGACTGTTTTTAAGGAAATTACCTTCCAAATAACATTAAGTACTAGTGATTCTGTAATTACCGGTTGTTTCGGTAATTATATTACTTTGTCGGGCCACCATCCATTAACCTGTAGTGCTATTTACGTTAAAAGTGCCTCTGATTTAATTTGGGAGTTCAATTTAATTAAGGACTTATAGCAAGATGTTTTGTAAACGGAAAAATAAGAAATAACACGTACGCTACAGACGCACTTTTATTCATTTCTTGACTTTTCACTGTATTTTTTTATATTTACATCTACGTTACAAGTACTTAATTTATGTATATAGGTACGATATGTATGATCTATACCTACTTGAATTACCACTCAAACTATACATGTAACTAAGTGTATTTGGTAACTAACCTTATCGTCACATAATTATAAAGCTGCATCCATTCCCAATTAATCCTCGATTGAACTCGAGCCTTCAAATAAGCTTTTAAAACAAAGGATCACGCAGTAATAGCGCACCATTTAACTGCGTCACAGTTCAGCTCCACAATAAAATTAATGTTCATTTTCTGTTTAACCCTCCATCTATTTTAATAACAGGTTATTTCAAGGCTTTACCCACACTTCTGCAATTATGTTATAATTGTCGGCTGGCGGCTGACTCGGGTTCAAATTATTCGATTATATAGTTAACTTGACTCGATTTAAATAAATCACGCGTCTGCAGACGTAAGGTGAAGCTTCAGTGATAGCGAGCGAGAGACTTATCTTGATATCCCTGTTTGAAGGCATCGGTTTGGAACATATAAAAATTAAGGTGTATTCGTGAATTAAATACCTAAGCATAAGATTACCATTAAAAATATTTTGAAGATCTATCGCTTGTGTTACTCAAACTTATAGATAAAGCTAACAGCTTACATGGTGAATATATATAAGCGCTAGCAGTGTCGTTCCACCCCACCCAATTGCCATGTGTCTTGGGAGGTTCGCATTAAATACATTACCTATGTTTCTGTAATTGTTTAACACTACGAATGAAAATTGATTATCTGAAAAATATTACACAAACAATTTACATCGGTAGATGCTCAGTCTATTAACTAGCAACACAG
The DNA here is from genome assembly GCA_932294365.1 of Diachrysia chrysitis. Taxonomy (NCBI): domain Eukaryota; kingdom Metazoa; phylum Arthropoda; class Insecta; order Lepidoptera; family Noctuidae; genus Diachrysia; species Diachrysia chrysitis. The sequence goes on along the minus strand of OW028656.1, from coordinate 12,985,341 downwards.
TATGTTTTACTAAGAGACTTGTAACTAAGCATAACATGTAAAGAACGACAGATCTGACAATGGCTTGCTGTGGTTGTTCGTATGGGTAACCATTAAGAGTTTTGATACCCTGCCTTGTAAAGCTATTGGCTTTACCTGATCAGGTAAGGGCAAGTCAACACGAACGAAGTAAAAGATTTTTCCGGACGTATCGACTTGCCGTCAAATTGTATTACGAGAGTGAGGGAGGGAATATGTTTGCGCACACACTGCTGCACTGTACTGTAGGTACCTACATCTGCTGAGATTAGGCCAGCATCACTAAAATTAGACTTTAATTTAAGAAGCTTTCAAACCATTTTACAAAACCTAACTCAACAAAAATCCATGGTCTCACTTTCGTTGCTCGACAAACAAACAACACTAATATATAAGTCACTTAGCGTTTCGCTACGTATTTAGAGCATAATAACTCACTCTAGTGCGCGCCGCCAGATACTTGAGTAGCTCATGCTCCTCTCAGTTTGTATTAGTACTCACTCACGAACCTCACCGCTATGAAAATACTATATTAATCGGTATTTTAAGAAAATAACTATATCTTTGACGTAACTTTAGAATATATATTTTTTATATTTATTTGAAAGCTCAATTATTTTGAGTTAACTAATTGAGATACTAATGTAAAGACACAAATGTAGAACCTAACATAGAACTACAATGTTTGCTGTTTGAGAGGCAATAGAAAAACTAGTTTTATGTTAGAACAACGACAAAATCACTAAGTGTAGTGTGAAATAAAAAAAAACAAAACAGAGTGAAATTCACGCGGATCGTGCCGGACGCGATAAAACTCTATAAAAGTATTCACACGGCGTACAGACGTGGACGATGACGTCACTGACCAGTTCCTTCACAAAACTGCAGAAGCACTCTTTTATGTACTCTTCGATGTAAATAGTCTAACATGCCATTCCAAGTCAGTTCCTACGATAGTCGATATGCAAGTATGTAAACAAGACTTGCATGATGCAAGGCACTCGCATCGTAGAAGTAGCTCAAGAGCTACGGCTACGATACGAGTATTATGATAAAAAAAGAAATTATATTTTTATTTCAAAGCCGTTTTATTTTTTAATTTTGCTTTGATAACTAAATAGTATTTCTCAGATTTATACGTTATTATATTTAGGAGGAAATAAACTTTTTCATGTAACAAACATATGAAATTACTGTTTTTTTTTTTTAAAAAAGAACAGTTTATTTAATTTAGGCATTAACAAATAATCAAATAAGACCTTTTCATTTTGTACAAATTAGGTTTATTTTACCTGTTGGTTGAAATTTATATTGAAATAATCACTTGTTAACGAATGTTGTTTAAACTACTTTTTGTGTGTAGGTAGATGAATTTTATTATAAACTAGCTGTCCCCCGCGACTTTGTTCGCGTGTTTTAGTTTCAACGGTTTTTCATTTTTGCAACATTTTTCATTTATGCTCCGCTCCTATTGGTTTTAGCGTGATGTTATATAGCCTATAGCCTTCCTCAATAAACGGACTATCCAATACAAAAATATTTTTTGAATTCGAACCAGTAGTTCCTGAGATTAGCGCGTTCAAACAAACAAACAAACAAACAATCAAACAAACTCTTCAATAATATATTAAAATACTAATAGAATACAAATAATTAATTAAAATATGAAGGTAGAACGAGCAACATCACCTGTCAAGACGAATACCACCTCAGTCTGCCCGTGACCATGACACCTGCAAAGGCGTCGAAACGTCGGGAACAAAAATGTAAAATAAACCGCGATAGAATCCGTTCAAACTAGTTTTATTTCAATGTCTAATATTCGCGTAAACCTCAGAAAGCAATACAAACTCTTCAGCTTTATAATATTAGTATAGATTAAATAGTGGCATATTAGGAGTTATTTGTATTTCTTCAAGCAAAATGTGAACTGTTGTGTAGAAAGAGCAGCCATTAAACTATCTACCTATTTATATATCTATATGTTTAAAAATTGATCTCTATTTCCCTTGGTCACGCCATAACATGAGAAAGACTTCGCCGATTTACATACGCTATACATAGCAAAACTTAAAAAAACAGATGAAATAAATGAGAAAATTGGAAAACTGAACGACCATTTGAACTGCCCGCGTTTAGTGAATTTCAAATTAGCAGATAGCATTTAGTTTTATTTTTCGATACTTGATTATGAAATAAATAGCAAAATAAAAATTAAAAATTTGCAGTTAAATTTGAATATTTGTAGTTAAGACAGCACCACTAGTCAGTTATATTGACAGAAGAGGTCTAGTGATAATTATAGTTTATGGTATAAGTTTAAGTGATAAGATCACAACGTTCGGGCTAGTTTTCAGGAAATTTTACTTTGACTGTCCCTTCACTTGGATTTCAAACACGTGCCCCGTTAATTATAGTCGGCACGAGCACGAGAGTTCGACTCACAAACTGACGGGTAATTGGTGACGTCACAGACGTTAACAAGCGTTACGTCATCGTCATGATGCCACGCTACTGATGAATAGTGTCGGGTTCGACGGAAAGTGCTCGCGTTAGACGTTATGTATTAACTAAACATAATTAAGAACATGTAAAAGATTAATAGCTTCCTATTGTGTTTACCTACAATGATACAGGGCCGCGGCAGGTCACGTAAGTTTGGTAGGATGTGGGCGATGTGGCGCAGAGCGAGTACCAACGCAAGGAATGGGGAGGCACCATTGCCCAGCTGTAGGTCAGCATGGGCTAAACATTATATCTGGTAATGGGATTTAGTGGTTTGCCACAATATTCTGTAGTTTTTTATTTATTTAGTCTACTTCCTTAAACCCAAGTTCAAAAATCCTTTTAATTATTAAATTATCAAAACAATTTTCAAGGTTTAACTAATGGTCATTGAACTCTATAAAATATTTCAAGTCACAAGGAGTCCAAATCCTGCTTGATCCTCCTTCGAAAGGTCATTGTTCTCAACAACTTGTATCATGGGGCTCATCTGAACTTTAAAAGGGACCTTGACCCTCAAGTTTACTAAGACATTCCTTCTCAGAGGTAGGCAGTGAAGACATGTTAGACTAGTGTAACTTTGTAAAACTTTACGTACACTGATTTAGTTAAACTTTTCTCATTTGTCTTAATACACTTTAAAAGAAAACAGACCTTATTAGAAAACAAACCCAATCAGGATTAGTTTCTCCTTAACGTTGGCGGGTCAACATTTTAATTCCGTAGCGCGGCGTGTCCTCACCTGAGCATAATTACAATTCGCAAGTAATTACCGGGGGCTACTGAGCGCCAATTAAACTGAGTCGCCGAGTTGTTCTTTGCTTTGGCGTTAATGATTTATAGCGCGGCCGGCGGGCTGCAGGCGCCCGATAGCGGCCGCGCAGATACTCCGACGAATTAATAACTAAATACTTATGTGTCACGCTCGCGGCTCGACGAGCGGGGAAAGTTCAGACAACTCGTTTACCGGGAAACTCGAGTTTGTAGTTTTTGTTTACCTATTGCGACTGTTTTGATTGTACGAGAGACTTTGTAAAACGTTTTTGTGTGCCTCTCCTGAGAGCCTTTATACACTGGATTTCATCTAGTGAAGCCCGTATGTATTCTTGTTATTTTAACTGTCTGTATTCTGGACCAAATTAAACTTTAATTTGTAGTAGGTAGATAACTTCTAAATTATTCCTATTGGTACAATACCTAATGTAAAATAGAAAACTCTCTACGTTAAACTTTGAAAAAATTAGAGTACCTAACTGGTTTCATTGATTAAATTATCACATTTTTCCTCACGGTTAATATGGGAAGCTCATCTTAGTGCTCTTTGAAACAGGTTAAATGTCCGTGAAATTAATTTGTTTCCCCGCATCCCGGGGGCTACTCTGATGTGACTGCACCCTACGTTAAGCGGGATTGGGAATTATTTCAATTGGGATTCGATTTTGGGGCACTTTGTATGTTAGGGTGTATGACGTGTAGGCACGCACGGCGCACAGCGGGCGCCCGGCGTCGCTCGTCAGTCGTCTCCTGCCGATAGAGTTATAGGTTTGTTTACAAATCGTGGAGTTCTATCGATCGTTTTACAATTGGGAGATGATTGAGACTCATTCTGATGGCTGAGTTATTGTCATATTTTGATTTAGCTGAGTTTGAGTAAAACTTTGATTAATATTGTTTGCTTACTTGTTTATTTTAGACAGTAGTTATTTTGAAAATCATTTTAGTTTATGTAACCTGTTATTTTGGGGGTTTAGATTCTCATAAGTTACATAAACTATTGTTAAAGTTTAGTCTTATGAAGAGAAGTATCTATCCTTGTCGGTAAGTAATTTTAGCAAATACATTGTTAAGGTTAATCTAAAATTTTCAAACATTTTTCATATTTCATCAGTGGACACCAGGCGTCGCGCTGTCACAACATATTATATTATAAGTTGATTAAGTGTTATTTGGCAGCCTGTCAGTCTCGCGCAATGCAAGGCCTGGGGCTGGGGGTGAAGAGTGACAGAACCCAACAAATTGATAACTATTAACAGTCGAAAGTTATGGCACACTTCAATATAGCCGCGAATTTTCTCATGTTAACAAAACTACATTACTGCAAGTATTCTTAGTAGGGATTGAAGGACATGACAGCTGGAGAAAGGTAAAAATTAGGTGCCTATATCTTAGGCTATAAAAAAAAAAAACAATCGTATTGAGAAAATGGTGAAAATCTGACGACAATGTGTACAAATTAAATAAATTTTACCCCAACTATGATAATAATACACGTATTACCTATAATTATAGGACTTGTGTAGTGAATTACAAACTATTTTCGTATATATTATGCATTGTGATATTAGTTTTCTTTAGAGTACGCTAGATGATACCCGACCTGCTCTGTAAGGAACAATCTGCCGATCGTCAATAATCCCTTGTCCCCCACCCAAACTTAGTACTGGCCCCTCCATTATCCCAACTTAATGGATAAAGTGAAATTCTAAATATTATTTACAATTGCGACGACTTAAAAGCTAATAAAGTTAAAACATGAAACTGGTTTAAAAACCTTTCCAACAAATAGCTGGAGTGTTATCGATTCAGCACTAATTAATAAAACGTATCTTAGTAAGTCGCGGGCACAGAGGCGGGGAATAAAACCGAGGGCTTAGGGAGAAGCGACGGCGCGGGATTAAGCACTAGTTATTAAATAAATTGGGCAGGTTCTCCGCCGGGCCGCCGGGCCGCCGGGCGACGCCACTCGCGCCACAGCCACTCCGCTACAATTTATAATCGTAACAGATTTAGTTTGAATGTCTCCTTTATCTATTATCTTTGATTGTTTATTTCGTGTTAAGATTCATTAACACCATCACTTGATTTTTATTGTTTTGTTTGTGTTAGTTCCTGGCTGTAATGGGCCAGAAGTTGTGCTTAAAGTTATTTGACTCGGAACTTTATATTTGATTAATGCTGGTCACGAGCCCGCTTTCTTTGTGTTTGCTGAAAGACACGGCTTGGCAGTTACGGCTTGAGGTGTTGACAATCGATCCATTTAAAATTGGACAGTCTTTAGCGAAATGCTATTTTTGCATAAATGAATAACTCAAATCCAACTTTCAATTTTGTCGATGCCTTAAAATAATGGAAAAAATATTGAACGTTTATAACCAAGATCTGAAAGCTAGCAAGCTAAGGGCGTCTGATTACAGGGAACTATCAATGATCGAAGAGAAACAATGTTTTATTTCTGTTCGTTGTTAAACGCGTATTTTAAAGAAAGTGCTCAGTTTCCGAGCTAGTTTTTTGTTTCAGTACTAACTTCCTATCTCAAACGGATGCTCAAACTCGATGCTTTAAGTCAATGTTTGACCGAATTTAAAAAGGAAACGTTATACATATTTTGATTGCATTATCTGGTTATTAGACAAAGTGAGTAGTTAAAATTACAAATTTTGTTCAATGAACCAATTATCGTTTATTTCGTATTTAATAACAAATGGACATTCAATAGCTACTTACGTAGTAAAAATAAATAAAAATTTAGGAGCACAAACATTTAACCAATATGCGCCTTCAAGTTCGAGAGAAATCACGTGGTAATAATAATACCTACATACATTACAGAAATAAATTACTTATTTATTTCATTCAAGGAGGTCCCTATGTATTTAAAATTTCTTATCAATTTATGACATGAAGCGTTTATTTTATCCAGCCGTAGCTAAGTCACCACAATCCGGTATTTTTCAGGCATGCCGACTAAGTTCCATTTTATTATTCATTTACAACAAGCAACGGCTGAAACTCGGAATCTTAAGTGCTCAGTATAATTTATAACTGTGTTTATATCTTAATATTATCATTTTGTATTCTGGACTAAAAGATAATTACCACTTGTAATGGATTAATCTTACTTAAAAGCGAGTAATGTTAGTAATTTCTTTATTTAAATACGCCCGCGGGGGAAATTACTATGTGCGTTAGAACAAGCCTCCGCTCAGAGGCTACACTTTGTCTTTCCTCTATACCTATTCTATTTAAACTTGGTATAATTGTTAGCAGATAATTTACTTTTAAACGGTTTTTGTTCATTTGTATTATGGATACATATATTATATAATACTAATTTAAAGTTAAGGCCTGAAACGGACGCCTACATTTTGTAACAAGTTGAAATATAATTATGTTTGGATTCGTTCTACTAAGAATGATTAAAATAATATGTGTATGTGAGCGATGTATGTGTACGTGCGGCACACGGGCCGGGGCGTGTGGTCACGACCGGGTTCAGCCGTCGACTGACGCGTAACCGCTGACTGCTGCCGCGTGTTACGTGTAGTGCCATAAAATCTGTATATTATTTATAAATATTATATGAAGACAGACATCATAGCAGTAAACATAGTTATACAATCCGAATGTTATTCTGACATGAGTGATTTGGATGAAAACATTAAATAAAAAATCTATAATCTATACCAACATATAATAAAATAATATCGATTAATCGAAAATAATTTTGCCGGTTAGATTGTCTTTAGAAGGTAGCATCAAAAATTACATAATAGATTGGTGTAAAATATTGTTAGAATATTATTTAAAAACCGTAGAGTGCACTTAGCTATGCTTTAAACACGCTATTACATCCAGGTGATAAGAAATGAAGCTTTAAATTTGCAAAAAACTCAAATTCATCTGCTAACCTAAATTGGTATTTTTTGGGTAACCATGGCGAAATAAGGTAGCTATAGCGACCAGCTATCTCATTTTGATAAAAAAATATTAACTTTTTAGAAAACTATCTATCGTTATAAACAGCTTGCTCGTTGTACGATCGGAAAATAATGTATTTGCTGCAAGTTTAATGTCCTATTTTAAATTTTTAAGTTGAATGATTTTTACTCCAAGTCCATATAGATGACTGACCTGCGCAAACAACGTCGTTGGTACAGCTAGTATACCTAAATCATAAACATCTTTTGATATTTTGACTTTTGTTTGTGATTTAAAACAAATAATTTGTAAAATAAGAGTATAGTTATAGAGAGCTAGTAAAATGTAACTACGTGATTTAAAATTAAAATTAACAATTATTTGATTTAATCAATTGAATATTGGGTCTATATTTAAACTGGAATCCTTCACAATTTTCATTTAAAGCTTGGCACACACGTTGCCGCCTGAAGAAGCAATAAGAACGAAATACAAATCGGATTATGATTAATTCGGCGCCGCTCGACGGACAGCCGAGCAGCTTAAAGAAAGCGCTGAGTAACAACACAGGTGTGTGACAGAAGATCCATCATGATTTAATAACAAATAATCATTTAATATTTTATTTGGCATTTATAACGTGTGACACGATTTACCATTTAAAACGCCTTACATAGTTTTAGTTTGCTGGTAGTAAGCGTAATAGTGTAATTTTACTTTAATAAGTGAAAAAGGTTCGAACCCATTACAGGCAACCAATGTGACTTTTTTAAAGCTCTAAGACGTCATTGACAATCGGTGAAGGAAAACATCGTGAGGAAACCAACACCAACCGCAATGAGCAAGCGTGGTAATCAATGCTCGTTCCTTCTCTATATGAGAAAAACCCTGTGCCCAGCAGGGGGACATTTATAGGCTGGTATTATTAGTGCAAAAGCTACATTAGTTAAACGAGTACAGACCTACGTAAGTATTCCATATTAAAGCTACAAAACCAATGCATGTGAATACTGATACCTACCTAGTACAAAAGTCTCCTTTACGATACTTCTGTACTACCTATGTAGTGGCATCACAGTACACAGTTTTACGAGGTGACAATTGCAGTTTAATTTGATCGAATTGCTGGAGAGGGGCCGTCCTTGTTTATTGTCGAGCTCAGCGATCTACCTACTCCCAGCTTATCACAATCGAGAATGCTTCTCGATTTTTTAAATCATTCGTTACAGTACTCCCATTTCTTGTTCCTTTTCTTTTTAAGCAAATGGAAAATCAAATGTTACCTTAGACGCGCTGAATTGGGTTTCACGTTTATTCTAGTAGGGATTTGATACTTTCATTAAATTGCTTTGCATTTGTTAGTTTTAGCTAGATTCAACGGAAAAATGTTTGTTTGAAACTGTATAATACTGAATGAATATCGAATCTTTTTAAGAAGATTAAAAATACTGCTTGTATCTTTTAAAAAAACGCAATAAGAAATGATTAATTAGATATTTCTAATTTCATGAAGACGTTCTAAATTGATTACAATACACATACGTATTTTGTTTTGTATAATTGTTGTCGCGCACGTGTTCAGAATTGTACTTAGTTTCTCATTTCCTATTTCAGTAATTAGATAAATTTGCCAAATATAAAACTGGTCGATTTTCTAAGTGATGTTGTATACGTAACTAGTGAAATCCAGCGAACACCGAGTACCCACGTCGTGTGACGTTCGTGTCGCTAATATTCTTTGTAAAGTTTCCCCCAGTAGTTGTAGTTCCGCGCTCGAGGGCACATAATTGAGTAACAAACAAACACGCGAACCCACTTCCACTTTCTTGTTATAATGATCCTAACTGACTCGTCATAATCTTTGGTGGTTTTCCGGTTTTGAGACTATTATTTATATATTTTGTAAGGAGTTTAAGAAAGGGATCATACCTTTTATCTTTTTGTGAATAAACAGTTTTTTGGCTTCTAGATCATTTTTCCTTTCCCAAACCAGATTACTATGAGAAAAGGATATTACTGGTCCGGATCTAGAGGTGAGAACTCCAAATTATGAATGTAGAGTTTCATCGCAGTATTTTAATTATATGAGCAAGTGGGTGGATTTCTCTAAATGTAAGTCGAACCCTGTTGTTCTAGATAAATATAGTTCGGCATCAAGAACAGCAGGTATGGACGAAGGTAGCGGTGAGCCGGCGTCGTTCGGGCGCGATGCTACCTGTTTATAAATTGTTTTAAAACAATTTAATTAAGTATGAATGATGTCGTCTCCATGGCGACCGGTATTCAATGGTCAGACGAGTTATTAAATAAGTTTGGAGAAGTTCTCCGCAGTCGGCGAGTACTTTACAAGTTTTCATTTATTTATTGCCGTTTTATACAGCGGGGAGACGTAATGTGGGAACCTGGATGTGTACGGAATGAACCGAGCTTGTTATGAAATACAGTTTCCGTTAAATTATAGTCCGCTTTTGTTGTACAGGTAGTTAGTTCGCTGCAATGCGCCTAACAATTGCACTTAACATATTATTAATTTAATTAGTTCAGATAATTAGGGCAACACGTTTTCTTAGAATACCTAATAATATAGAAAATCATGCAAGAAAGATTGACATTTTTATTTTAGCCATGCTAATTACATTTTCAAGCTTTCTATATAGTACAAAACATTCTGTAGTATTATGTATATTATACCCACCTTCATGTAAACAAATAAATTACATAATTTTAAGTCTTGTAGTACCTATTTAACTTGTTGAAAATAACCAAGTTATAAATATCGGCTCGTTAGTGGTTAAACTCTGTCAAACTGTACTTGAGACAGGCAGTTGGGGCTACTTATCAACCTCACAACGTAGGTAAGCAACATTTATTTATTTTCTTAATATTATTATTACTTAGAATACTTATTTACGAGTAGTACGTAGCTCGGAGCTAGGCAGCTCTCTTGGTAGATATCATTAGACTCGGGAGTACCCATTACATGGAATTTCAAACATCGGTTAAGAACGCTAACGGGTAGGTACGAGATCTGCTGCCTTGATGGGAATTAGATTAGACATGTTCCTAGCTACAAAGGTTATAAGAAATAGGGCTCATCACAGGTTTACGTTTAAATTTTAGCTTGTAATGTAAGGTTATGTTCGTAATTCAATAGATAGTTTTATTTTCAAGTGTTTGTATAGTTAAAAGCCCTGCCCCCCTAGACAAGTGCAATTTCGACAAGCGATAACGCCCATAGAATCGTTTAAATGTATGGAAGTGACAAGTCCAAGTCACGTGACTTATCGAAACCACATGTCATTTCCATATATTTAATGTCATTTAAGCGATTTCTATTATCGCTAACGCTTGTCACTTGCCTAGAGGGCCTGATATTAACTTATAATAGGAAATCAAATAGTGAAAAGTTTATGACCTTATAGACCAACCGCCGGCAGATCAAATAACCACTTGTAAAATGAGTATCATAAAATATGCCATAAATCTAGCTTAGTCCTACACGCGATACATCACGAGCCATATATTCAAACAGAATCACAAGTTTTACGACAAGGCAACGTGAAAGATGTAGGTATACCGTTTTATATTAGCAAGTATAAGAGCAGGTATGTACCTAAGTGTAAATATATTATATACACTTACTAACTGTGAGAGTAGCTCGCCGTAGGTATAACAAGCCAACATTTTATATTTTACGTCGGTACTGCAAGCGCCATCTGTTGGTGGCCCATCAAAATGCAACTTATTGAAGTTTCCATGTAAATATGTAGATTGGATCCTCGGGACGGAGAAAAAGACAAAGACAGTTAATATAATTTGAATACTTTGGAGTTGGTGGCCACATGTACGGACACTGCGGGGCAAGTTGAGGTTCGAGGTGGACGATACTGATTACTAGTACGCTTACTAGACGCTGTATAACGATATACCTAGGTACGTAAGACACGATATAATATCCATTGCATCTGACGTGAATTCAAAAGGTTAAATGACAGTAACATTGACATTATTAGAACAGCTAAGAATCTCAATAACCCCAAATATTACCTTAATACTATATTTTATGTCACAAAATAACAATTTGTTTCGAATAATATCGTGTATCGTATCGGTAAGTAACAATAACGTTAGCTACAAGGTCCCGCATGATACATAGTCTGCAGTATATTCGTGTGTACCGCTGTACTGGTGTACCGGTGTACCCCACGCGGCGGCGGCGTGTCCCGTACATATTGATAACCTTATTTTTTCCATTTCACGCCTCATAAATCGGCTATCCTTTCCGGAACTTTGCAATCTCTACCACATAAATGTGTTATAGAAGTCTTAGATTAATGTAGAGCTGGATAGTAAAGTCAATATTATTTTCTTGCATGACTGGCGTTCATAAGTTAACAAAGCGACTGAACGGTAAATATTAGTTTGATTTAGTGAATAGGTACCTAGTAAATAATAGTAAACTCAACAGGTATTTGTTTTATGTTCTATTCCTTGGCTTGTACGGTTGTACCTTATGAAGTTATTAAAACCTCTAAATAAGTAATAATAGTTTTAATAATAGAACGTTATTATTATTTTGAATATGGTAAAAAGTTTAGTAAAATTCCGATTTGTTGTTTCATCATGTTTAACTTGAAACAAATCTTTTAATTTAGAGTATCCTAGTCTGTTGAATCCAGTCGCGGCACCCCACGTTATATACTATAATATGCAATATTCGTTCCCGTGTAGGTAGTACATACCACTACGCCTTACCGACCATGTTCCTGAGCCATTGATCTTAATTGTGACGTCACTGACATTGAAGACGATGGATAAACACTTGCCTTACGTACCTACATTTTTCTGGTGTTTTTTGTTAAAATTAACCAGCTTTTAAAAAGGTTTGACACCTCGTCAACTACCATTGCTTAACGTACTGTGAGTTCGATAGTATCACACAAACACTAGTGATGTGAAGGTAGATCACTAATGTTTGTCTAATTTCGATCTCGGATTTTCTACATGTAGGTATGCAATCCTAATATTAGTCGAAGCTGTAACTGAAATAAATGATTATAAAATGAAACTTAACCTACATAATTATAGGAAAATAAGAAACTTCTTCCTAGTATAACAGCCCCCCTAGACAAGTGGCATTTCGACAAGCGTAAACGATGATAGAAATCGCTCAAATGACATTAAATGTATGGAAATGACATTTCGTTTCGATAAGTCACGTGACTTGGACTTGTCACTTCCATACATTTGAACGATTCCATCAGCGATATCGCTTGTCGAAATGTCACTTGTCTAGGGGCTCTGGAGTCATTGAGAAAGCAAGTTGTTGTAGTTGTAAGTTTAAACAATAGTAAAGCTTAATCACCAATCATATTAGTCAAAACAGAATATTAACTTCAGCGAGTTAAGTCTAAAGTTGTAGATTTCAGTGGAAACCATCAACGAACGCCTTGTTCTCCCTGTAGCTCCGGGGATGGCCGCCAGGTGGCATGCGCGTCACGCGTCCGCGGCGCAAGTTATTCAATTAGCGCCACACGTCCGCACCTTTTTATATCCGCTAACCAACTTACTGCTAATTAATTGCCTGTCTATTGTAGGCTGCGTCTGTTAAGCGGCGAGTAAGGAGATTGGGAATTTCATGGCGATTCTTTACGAGCAAACACCTATTACCTACAGTGTTATAGGATGTGTAAAGTTTGATATTAATAATATTTTTTATATTATTTAACAACATAAAAAAAAAAAAGACAAACACTACAAACGATTGTAAAAAAACTCTTCCTGTATTGGTCGATTATTAACTTTCATTATAAGTACCTAATTAAAGCGTTGCCGCACATTTTCCAGATAACATTAATCAGATTATCAAGCAACACAAGCACAGCTCCAGCCGACGTGAATGGCATTCAGTTCGGTCTAGTTTTAACAAAATTAATCCTGTTACAACTAGTTTCGAGTGGTTCTGACAGTTAATCAGAACTCTGACTAGTATTTACTAGTACAGACAGACGTAGCTACTTAATTGCATAATGTTGGCTTGATCGCCGAGATGCTGCGACCGAACTTTTAATTGCCATTGAACTGAGGTACGAAGCGGAACAATACCTTTCGGGGCAGTGTGGAACATACCGCACTAAAAGTGACTAAAACACGATGGCGAGAATTTTGGTGTACCCCACATTCTTCAGTGAAAAGTTCAGGTTACGTGCGGGTTAGTCGGACTCGTGCTGTCAATAGTAACAATATCGTACCTCGGTATCTATAATACCTGTTTCATAAACATTTAGTTTCTGATCCATGTCACCAAATTATCCAACAAATAATTTACCCAAAATTATCTCTCTGTCATAAACTAATTAACAAAAACAAACTTACTTTAAATAAATTAGTCGATAGGTAGGGGCCTACCTATATTATTTATAGAAGATAGTTGGATTGGAGCCACGTGTATACGGTCCCGGTGAGTACCGTATAATACAATTTGAGGCAATATCGATCTTATAGTATAATGTTGAACAGAGCCGGCCGCCCGTGTATTGTGAGAGGTGTTCGTGACTCTGACGAAGGTCCGCGTCAATTCCTGCGAAACCTTTGATTTGGGCTCTCGACACACTCCCGGTACGGTTTCTTTTCTTTGTACTACCTATGTTGCGCCTCTTATTTTAGACAAAATAATGAATAGAACTATTTATTAGGTACTAGCTGAGCCCGCGACTTCGTCCGCGTGGAATTTTACAAAAAAGTTATTTAATTTTTGATTTATCAAAAATAGAAGTAGCCTCAGTGCCTCCTTATTACATCAGCTACCGGCCAGTGAAAGTGCCCGTCAAAATCGGTCCAGACGTTCCAGAGATTAGCCGGATCAAACAGACATACCGACAGACAGTTTTTGGTATCCTATGTAGGGTAGGTTCGCCTGCTTGCCGTCCACATCCTGTTTTCGTCCATATTTTGATGCTGCGTGCATCAAAAACTTCGCGGAATAGCAATAATAACATACGAAAATCGTCTCCCTTATGTCAGAAAGTGACGAAAACTGGCAGCTCCTTGGACGCAAACTGGATTTTTTGGAAGAAAACTGCGAAAAACGGAATTTTCAGCTTTAAATGATTGTTTAAAAAAACCCTTGCCAATAAAGCTGTAACCTTTACGTTAAATAAAAGTTAGATATATATATATATATACAAATACGTTGGGCTTACATTTTGTTAGAAATTTATTCAATAACATATAAATTTTGGTTAACAAAGTCGGCAACTCCATTAACTGGACAAAAACGTGAACTTACACCTACCGTATGTACATTCATTTATGCGTGTAGTAAAAAGCGGTTAATTTAATATTTCAAACAGTTACTTCAATTTTATTTGTAATATATTTATCATGTCATAGGTATATTCATAATTGTATATTTTTAAAACTATAAATACCGTAAGAAAGAGTACCGTAAAGAGTTTTCAACAAGAGGAGTAGTAACAGACGAAAAAACATTATTTTGTAGTAAATTAAAAATATTATTAATAGCAAAGTTGTATTGTACAAGCTATCAAAATATTAAAGGCATTGCGAAACTTGCGATACATAACGAACAACGTCAACAATAATAGACATCGATAAAACTCCTATCATTAATATTCCTATAAATTGTATAGACCTCTCAATATCAGGTCGTAACAATCTCTCAACGTAGGTACCTTGTCCTTTTAATATAACGTAATAAACATTGACACAGAGTACTTCTCCCCTCAACGTCACCATGGCAACGCGGCACCGTGCTTACATCGCTCCGTGTAAAAATTATAAGTCACACATGAATGGTGATCGCTAGGTAAAGAGCCCCGAACAGGCAAATAGAAAGATATCAATAAGATGGCTTCCTCGTGACGTCACACGAGTAAGCCATCGATTTGAAAAGATCCGTGCTGTTCGGCACCACAAAGTATTATGACTAGGTACCTACCTACCTACTTTGAATTTTATTACGAGCTTAAACTACCTAAATTTTCTTGAATTCAGATGGAACGAATTCTACTGTAATTGGCATCAATCCCTTTAGCGATAAGAAAAGGAAGGGGTTTTTGATAAAACTAGGACATTTACTAACGTAATCTTAGCACACGGTGGGCACACTACACAAATTCCGTATAGAACCTAGGTAGGTACCTAGTCGGTAGCAAAAAGTAAGTGTTACATTACGTACTTATTCATACTTAAAGGAAAGTCTACGGCAATTAGGTGGGTACGCTGTTTATATGTCTGTATGTATATATTAAAATATACATTTATGTTAGTTTACGTACCTAGCTAGGCCATGTTGTTATTTATGTGTAGTTAGTGTAGGTACACCATATTTATTTGTTTTAAATTACAAATGTTATGCAATTTTATTTCCGGTCAATCACCTATGTACATACCTATCAATCATTCGGGCATGCTAACTTTTTATAAAACACATCGCGTCGCTCGTACATAATGACATCGATTGACAATCCTACATCTTGAAATATTAAAAAAAGACAGATAAAGTGATACTCTCTAGTATCGTTGCTTGTCAAGCACGGCGCGTCTATTGTCATCAATCAAAGTTATTGGTGGTTGCATGAATCGCGTTTCACTTGTTTACGGAACTGTGAAGTATAATGCGAGGAAAGTTAAAGAAGCTTGTTATCGTTACATAATGGCTGTGCACTTGTTGAATGCAAACATTTTCATAAATAGTAAACTATATAACCACAATCGAAAATACATTACATGGTCGTGTGGATACCGAAAAGGACCGTTAGGTATTCTCGATTATGAGTACAAAGTATTAATATTTGGATATTAAGTAGTGTCGTACATTTGTATTCTGACCAGGCAAATGGGGCAGGCGAAAAAATTTACTACAAAAACAACAAAATAAAGTAAAAAACATTTTTCTACTCACTTGTTGAAAGTTCGGGTGCTGGAGCCTTCAAAATATACACTATTTTTGTTTTGTCAACACATGAAAACTGTGCAAAGAGATTTGCACGTAATTTATCTATAGGTACATATTGTATTTTCACAACAAACTACTCACTGTAATTTTTCTTTATAGACACACAAAACAATTTCTATTTATAACACTTCAATAGCTTCACAAAACTCACAATAAATCACAAAATGAATAATTACGAAAAAAAATGCAGTAAACGCGCGCGCAATTATAGAGAAACTACAACAGATTAAAATTATCGAAAAAACCAGCGACAAAGTTGACACAGATAAAAAAATCAAAAATCATTTATTGGAAATATGAGAAGTTGACATTATTAATTGTGTAGTTGTTAACTACACAATTTTTATAGTTTATTAGTATTTTAAAGTATTAGCTATGGATTTTAAAAAAAGACTATTAACTGGAATTAGAATATATGTATTACTTATCTGTTGCGGCATTATGGTCATTTACCTTTGTTATTATTAGAGTCTGGTAGGCATAAGTACATTGGTCTGAAACATAGATAAAATAATCTTTTGGCAATGACAACTATCAAACGAGACCAAAAACCGTTGACCTATGTGTGTGTAGAATGTCTGTGTGTGCATGTATAGCGTTGTATGACTCCTGAATTCATTCGATATCGATAATATTATCGTCATTCTAGCGGATTCAGTCGCAGACTCATTCGCGCCTTTCTGTTTTGTTAAGATTTGACTTACACGGTCATTCGACGGCAGAGTAACTAAAAACAAAAAAAAAAAAATTGAGAATATATCTAACATCAATCTTTCTTTCACCATTAGGATCCTCGAGCGATCCTTTTCATTACTTCCTACGTAATGCCACTGATTGAACAGTCATATAGGTAAACACCAATAGGTAGGTAATGAATAAAATAAATAAAACTTACAAAAAAATGGTTTATTAATCAAATACATAATTAGTCGTTTTTACGTACCTTTAAATATAGTTAGTTTGTCATAAAATTGTCGAATGCAATCTTTATTAATATTCCAGAACCTGTATACTATTGAATATTTGTGCAAGGTCCAATTTGGTATTTTTAGCTTTCTCTTATTACCGGATTTGAAGGAAATCTGCAAACAATATGTGTACTGTTAAATTAAATCAATGGAAAATACCATATTTCAACATCTTTCAAGTTTTTCTCTCGGTTTATCAATATTATTTTATATCTTTTCTATTTTGTAACAGTACATGTAGGTATAATATTTTTATTATTATAAAGCCAGTGGTCGCAGGTTCGAGTCCTGCCTGAGGTTTGAGTTTTTCCTTCTATTATTTGTATTTAATTACAAATATTCGCTCCGCATGCGTTAATGCGTAACAAATAATTAAAAAAATAATAATAAGTATTGGGCTGCATCATCTCTCGGACATCTGAATTAACAGATTGTTAATCAGTGTGGGTGAAAGCCAAACCGTAAGGTTGGTTCACTAGATGTCGCATACGTCGCCCTAAAAGACGTAATAAAATAGAAGGCAAAATTTAAACTTCCAGGTAGTGACCTCGGTAGCTTAGTTGGTAAAGCGACTGGCGCGTCAAGCCAGTGGTCGCAGGTTCGAGTCCTGCCTGAGGTTTAAGTTTTTCCTTCTATTATTTGTATTTAATTACAAATATTCGCTCCGCATGCGTTAATGCGTAACAAATAATTAAAAAAATAAATAAATAAAAATAATGTATTTATAGGCACATAGATAGTATATTTAGTAATAACTATGATAGAATGCAATAAAGTATTGAGGAATGTCGATATAAAGAAAAGCCATCACTAAAAAGTGAGGTTAAAATGCCCTCGTATTCTCTATTTGTTATTTCTCAAATGAGTCGGTGTTAGACACGCTAATTAATATAAGTACCTAACAAATAAACATATTTTCTTATCAGATTTTGCCTAAAGCTGGCTCATTTCAGAATTGTTATTGCAAGAATAACGATGTAAAACAACTTAAAAACTTACTGGTGAAACGAGTAATCCTAGGGATTATTCTTTTTGGAAGAGTGATATCCTAATACTGCACAAGAAACCATCATACTTTTTTTTATTTAATCACAATTTATCACAATATTTCACATAAATAACTGCCGAAACGCTTGCATAGACAGTTACTTACCGAGGCCGGTATGGGCCGCTAGCAAATATGTGTTTGATCCTATTGTCAGCATCATTCTCTCTCTTTCTAACACAGAAAAGTTCCATAAGAGCGGGGGCTCTCTTTTACTCTAATACCCAATCTAGAGTATATTCCTACATCTATGGTCTGAAAAATGGCGATAGTCAAATGTCAGAGCACTACGCATGGTAAGCAGAGATTTTTGCTTTCGCCCTAATATAGGTACTAAAGATAAAAAGACGCCTAATAAGAACTGTGTGCGTGTGTATATAAATACGCAAAAATTGTTTGAGTATGTGTGTTTGGTAGGCAGTCTAGTGAGTGCCTACTTCGCGGCATAGTACCTATGAAGTATAAAGTTTTGTATTGAATGTGACGTCATGATTTATTTGTTTGTTAATGAATGGTTGGTTACAAGTTTTATTATTTTTATTTTATTTATATTGTAATAGCTAAGGATTGTTAGTTAGATCTTAGGGCAGGGGTTCCCAAACTTATTTTGTCTACTGCCAACTTTGAGAATAAATTATTCTTTAGCTCCCCCATATTTTCACCAACTTAAAAACCACTATAACTTCGAATGAAATTAATTATTTTGAGCTATATTAGCCCTTTAGTCCTGCAGCGCCCACAAGGGGGCGTTATCGCCCACTTTGGGAAAGGCTGTCTTAGGGGGTAGGGTCTGCCAATTTGCGTATAAGGTATGTCACTGATAGTAGGTAACTATTTAAATTATATGAGCACATACACGGTCAAAAAAGTCAGATATTGTAAGCCACCATGTGCTTAAATAAACCTTCCTTTTTTAAGTTAAGTCTTTATAAAACATCCTTACATTTAGGTACCAACATCCTAAAAAAATATATAATTTACGTCAAGAGAACACAAAAAATATGTTCATGTAGTAGATATATATAAGTAGGTATAATATGAACATAATAATGTTCCAAGTGATAAAAGCAAAATGTTGACCGTGTGCAGTAGACTTAGAGGTGCGAGTGGGGCTCTATTGAGTAGCAAGTCGGAGAGCCGCGGTTAATATCTACGCGACTCACCTTCTCAGATTATTTAGGGCCATACAACCAACGAACGGGGACAAACAACAAACAGTGAAATCAGGATATTTTATTACCAATTAAATTAACAAAACCATATTTTAAACTCTGTAGTATTTGAAATTAAATGAAAAATATAGGGATTTCTAGGGGAATCCCTTAATTGTGTTTCAAACTAAAGGCTAAACTGTAGATTTGAGAAAAACACAGAGATGCATCTCGCATTTTACACACATAGATAGCTCATATTGAGGTACAAGTACTTGTGTAGAATAGCTGTAGTTTGTAAAATTATTATATATTTCTCGGTACCTATATAGTTTCTGAAGTCTTTAAGCCAGACCATATCAGATCGCTACTCTCCTGGCCATCAGCTCAAGACGACCAAGTATCGAGTTTCAATCACAGTCCTCCGCCTGCTTCCCCTCCCCTTCCCCGCGACACCGTTTGCCTTGCACCTGGCCCCGTTAACACTGCATAGCGTTATCTGGACCTGCCTAAACATGTTATATTCTGAACAGACTGACTTGAGGATTAGTTACCTACGACTTACGATACCAATGCTGCAGTGTGCAGTCACTAACCGAGATCTGTTCTTTTCAGATTAAATAGTTCGACTCGCGACACCACCGTCGCTGCGTCAGGTCATGATTAGGGACCTATTAAGTCGGGCGATCCCCAGAATATGCGTGAGTAAACCGTTTTGTTCTAAATAATTATAAATAGCATAAGTGTGATATGATTGAAAAGATGGCTAATTTGTAGATAAGCAAATCTATTGACAGTAGAGATGATACCTATAGGAGGACCTCTGACGTTGATATTTTCGGGTTCTTAACCTAAGTAACATTTATATCGTTCCAAATAATTTGTACATTTATGATAATATAATTTATAATGGGGTTTATTAGGTAAAACTATAGTAGAAATTATTTCTACTATAGTTTTTACTAAAACAACAGCTTCAAAGTTCCTGTCCTTTCTCAGTCCAGAATACAACGCTGATTTGTACAAAAAAACCTCTAATAAAAACTTAGGAAGCAAGCATTACAATGCATACAACTAAGGATTTTTGTTTTACAAACAAATACAAAGACATCATCTTTTATTATAATACTCGTAAGAATTAACAGGGCAACGGAAATTAGTCTCTAGAAAGAAACGCAGAGCGCTCGCGGCTCGCGGCTCGCGGCTCGCGGCGTGTATTATGAAACAGATAAGTTTCTTTGTTTTCAAATGCGGCGTGAGTTTAATTGTGATTGTATGTACATCGCTCTCACCGCACCGCTAACAGAGGTTAATCTAGTATTTATGATACGAGAATATAAGTAATGAAGCTTATTTCATTTGTCTCATAGTTATGCTAGAAACCCTTTCTAGTAAAAATAATAGTTGGATATTCATAAAGAAAAAAACTACTAATATTATTAGGATTAGTTATAATATTAAAAAGGAGACATATTCTTGTGTTTATTGTCAACTAATAAATTTCTAAACAATAGATGTTATAACACAATTGCAATGTTTATAGGGCATAGTTAAATAATAGGTAAGCAATTTAGAGTAAAATTATAAATGTTCCTTCGGCCACGTTCAGATCCACGTTTTGATATAGTCTAAAAACTATCGTTAAAGTATAAGGTATGAATAGTTACAAAATAAATGAAATTGGGGTTTCAATTCATATCAATAAAACCCATCGCTTATATTCAAAACCATGGCTACCATAATTCAAAAGAGATCTTTCCAAACGACACAACTGTCCCGACGCAATTAAAAATAATTGAAGCAAACCATTTCTAGTGGCAACCGCAGGCCGCATGAGGTGCGACGGAATGCTCCATTCGGACCCGAAATTCAAGCCATTGGATGCAAAGTACTGTGTCACTGGAACAGGAACACCAAAGTCCATTTAGGAACTTCAGTAAAGCCTCTAAGTTGTCCCACAAACTGTGCCGTCTTAGGGGGACGAGGTTTTATGATGTTACTTGTTATTGGATCGCCCTCAAATATACGCTCTCAGTTACAACTTGGATTATGGAGCGCTTTGTCAATTTTGAATTACTTAATGGCTGGCATTAAATTTTAAATGGTACGTTTGTGGCAGTTCAGTAATTACCGAACTTCCGCGAACTTAGTTTACTAAATAGTAAAACATTCGTGAGATCTTGATTATCTTAATACTTTGAAATAGCTAATCTGCAAAAATTGATGCTGATGGGTAACTAGAAAAATTAACCATAACGGCCTGTATCGACCCTTAATCTTCATAATATTAAAAAAAACGCTTTCACTTTAAATTCGAAAAATAAAGCAGAATTACGTTTATCGAAGACCTCAAACGCTCTTAACAAGTATTTAACTAAATAGAAACAGTACGCACACATCGTTAAGTCACACAAACATGTCCCATGGCTTCGATACCATCACTGTCGCGTAAAATAAACTAAATTAAACAATTTGCTTTCAATCCACGCTCACGCATGGCGCGATAAAAAATAAAGACCGCCTACGAAGTGAGGCGATCACTGAAATGTGGTGACTGTCTTATCTGATCTCTGATAATAGACTATCAGATATAAAGGAGGCTGTATATAAATGATTTCTCGCCCATGAATACAATAGACTATGGATGGCTGCTCATTCTGAAATGTAATGTTTCGTTGCATTCTTATTTTTTTTATTATGCATCTTGAGTTTGCATGTTATTACGGAAAATATTTGATGTATTTATTGCCAGTGTTTTTTTTGTAGCGTTGTGTGGTGTCAGTGGCGTTTTCCGACTAGATAGGCAGACATCAGGGAGAAGGAGCAAAATAAGTGAAATAAATGTAAAAAACAGTTTTCTACTTACTTTTTGAAATTTTAGGCTTGTTTTGTTAGCTAGTGAAAAATTTTAGGTATGTGTGACATGTAATTTATCTGTATTTCCAGATTGTGTTTCCGCTACAAACTACTTACTGTAATTTATCCTTATTTATACAGGCACATCAATTTTTATAAATCACAAAATTAAAAATTAGGTAGAAAATCTGTAACAGATTATTATGATATATGTACCTATTATTAAATATCGAAAAAAGGCAAGTTGCTACATATACCTAAATAAAAACAAAATTTATTAATTGAAACTAAAACCAGTTTATATTATTAGTTGCGTTAACTTAAAAATATAATATTTAATTTACAAGTAACTAGTATTTTAAAATATTTGCTGTATTGAAAATATTACGATATTAGAATTTATGTATTTTTTTATTTTTTATCTGTTGCAGCAGTAAGTATGGTTATTTATCTTTGCTTTTCTAGAAAGCATGTCTACATTGGTCTGGACATTTACGAAGGTTAAATGTCAGGGCGCTACGCATAGCAAACGGAGACTGTCCCTTTGGCCAATTTACTAAAGAAAAAAAGCATGTGCGAATATGAATACGCAATTAAAGTGGGGAATGTGGCGATACAATATAAAGTTCCCATTGTAACATCACAGTCCAGTTAGTGGGAACTGATAACATGTTTACTGTAACATTATTAGAGAACAACAATTGCTCCTCATTCAAACTTCGTCAGAAATTAACGTATTACGCGTACGTATCGAGTGTGTCAACTGATCTCTATCAGTTCCATTGAACGCTGGCCGAGATTAATTGTCAATAATCCTTCACTAATCGAGCAATAATTCTGTAACATGGTGTTTCTCTCGTGATATGTAATGTTATGATGAACAGTGGCTCGTGTGTGTGCGGTTTGAGGTTTTCAAGTTGGCTTCGCTCGGGCGCAGTTCACTGGAGCTGTGATCACTTGCCAAATTATCCACGAAAGCATTTTGGTTATGAGGATTAGTTTGTGGTACTTATTACATTTGAATGATTGCTATTTGAAGTTTTATTGTTCATACTGTATACGCTGTGACTAGTAAGTCTAAAGTTAACAAAACATTTGATCGCGAATCAAATGGTTAATTAAAATTTTGACAGTGTTCAGATTACTCAAGAAATAATTAAGAAAATGAAAATGTCACATTAGTATTTGCCCGGTTTGGAACCTGCAACAATGAGTACTGATCCGGCCATTGATCCGCTAGGCCACTACGACATTCTTAAATAGTTTATCGGCTTAAATTTTGCATACGTCGTTTGTACAATTACCGAGACTATCCGGTAGCTATGAATTTTGTAGTCACTCAATAACACTTATTTGAATGTTTACCATAAAAATAAGGATGTCCTCAATAAAATCGTAATGTCGTGTTTATTTGCATTGAATTTTGATTGTTGCGATTTTAGTTCAAACTCGATTTTCGTTTTTTCTAAGTAGTCACACAGTTAATAAAATGATGTTATGACTTTTAGGAATAATTGCCAAAATAAAGTCTCCCAGTTCCATTTAATTTTGTTTTCGTATATAAACATTTTTCGTGTTTTTTCCTGTTCAACGAATTACGGGCACATTTTGAGCACTGAATACGTACCTCAAACAAAATAAAAAATTGCCGAAAAAACGCACGACTGTGGCAACAACAAAGCGCTCGGCAGTGAGTCGTGCAAATCAATTCGGGCTCGTCTAAGCCTTCGCTCAAATCGCTCGCGAAAACATAAACACAGTATAAAGTATTCATTCAGTTGAGCCTCTGTACTTAACGCGACAGAGCCGAAAAACAAATCCCCACGCACAATAGACACGACCCCACAATAAAACCTATAAAATTTATATCTAACCTCGATATCAGTAGAGAGAATACGTAATGAACATTAGGAACAAAGGCGTGTGAAAAGAGCCGATACCGAATTGTGTAGGTGAGAAATTGATACCATTCACTGAACAAACTGAAGTTAACGCTACACACTTTGTCATAAGGTTCAGTTTAAGTCGTTTCAATGAGCTACAGAATCAAACATAGTGATTCCTAAACGATTGTGGACTTTGGCGAGTAAGCAAACAGGGTCTAATTTTGATTGTTTGAGTATAACTATAGAAAAAGCAAGAATCGAAGATAAGTGAGGTGGCGCGGCTCTCGCTCTGAAATATTAGTGTTCTGAAGGTTTTCTTTGAAATCGCGTGTTGGTGCAGCGAACTCTTTTGTAGCTTCCCGTTTGAACATTTATATCAGCTACGGCGTAGCGCACTACGGGCTGTGAGAGCGCTACGATACGACGCTTCCGTACTCAGCGGTTATTTCTCAATGAATCTATCTATATGAGTACTTTCATAGACAAACTTTTGCAGGTTTATGCTTTATGGCTTGCGCAAGATATGATGTATGATGCTCTCACTGGATGTCGAAGTGGAAATTAGGACTAAAGCGCTATGTTTAACTAAGTGAAGTAGAATTCTTTCATCCAGATTTATTTAATTGGTTTTCTTTAAAATTCAACCCTACATTAACGTTATTAGGCAGTTAGTATAATTCGAATATACAAAAGTTTAAATAAAACGAATAATTAATAAAATTTGTAAAAAATATATTTATTTATGTTTTCGAAGAAGCTGTTGATGTTTACCGATTACAAAAATTATATATGCTTAATAAGAAACAAAAATCTTACATTTATATTAAGAGTTGTCTAAACAGCTCTTAGTTAAACTATAGAGTAAATGTCAGTTTTTTAAATTGTATTTTTTTTGACTTCACGGGAACAGCTGGTCATTATAATTAGTCGGCGGCATACCACCGCAGTACTATGGTCAAATTTAATAAAACGTTTAATGTTAATTGTGAAGAGGAGTCCATAAAAATAGTCCGCAACCCTCCTACAGTGGTTTAAATTATATTTGATTATTAACAATATATTAATTTAGCAGTAATATAGGATGAAAACATTGCGGCTGCTGTGGTTACGGTCAAATTTGTACCAACAATTGAGGTAGTACGCTTCGGCGGCTGTTCGTAATGAACCATTACGTTTTTTTTTTGAGTAAATAAATAATTTGCTAGGAGTAACCAGATTATGTCTTCTCTTCTTTGTTACTTACGTTCTAAACTCTTTATTACATTTGAAGTAGCCTTTAAGAGTCGACAATCCAGTGTGGAAAAATAACTGAAAACTTAGACTCCAGAATTTAAACAAACTTTCGTTTATTTATTACCAAAAATCAATTTATAAAAACAGGTGTACATCTACGGCACATCTACGTTGACCATAGCCTATGCGTTTTCTTAAGTCTTATTCAATCTTAATATAGAATTCCTGGTATTAAGAGCTGAATAAATAACGAAAGCGAGAGATAACAGTACCAAACAACACACGCTTAAAAAAAAAAACATGTAAAAAGTACAATGATGGACAAAATCTCAGAAAGCATACACAGTTTTCCGGGAGCATTAAATATTTATCAGTCCTGCATCAACAAAGCCCCGACAATGGCCGCCAGGAGAATGGATTTGTCAATCTTTCCGATCGAGACTGTACTTGTTTGATTTGTTAATCGGCGGAGAGTGAGAGGGCCCGGCCTCCCTACACCATTATTTTGAAAACGGCTTTCCGCTAAGTAACGCTTGATTCAATAAATTATTAGTAGTAGCCCATTTTTTGTTAGTCGGCTTTAACGGCCCGCGCAGTCATAATCTCTCAAGTTATTTTTTTTGTTTCAAGATCAAAGGAATAAAACTGTCCGCCGGATAATTATGTGTTTCCCCACTCTCGGTTATGGGATTAGAGTGGATGTATTAGTACCGTTTACTTATTGCCTTTTGTTATAGAAATATTATTTTATTAAGGAAAAATACCTTGGCATTGACTTGGGAGCCAATGTTATTGAAGAACTGATTTGTTTATTTTGTTTTTATTGTTTATTTGCACACGTAATTAAGTAGTTTTATTCTAAGCTAATTTATATTATAAATAAAAAAATATATCTAATTTATATTATAAATCTGAATATGATTTTTAATTAGTTAGTTATGATATTTTTCAATGGACTTGTTTGTATTTAAGTGAGTTGTTTGAGATATTTTATTCTTAAATGAACTACACTGATTTTAAACATTTGCAACCCTTAACCAGGTTCTGTAAAACCCAACAAATAACAACCCTGTTCCTGATAACATTTAGACAGTTATCACTGAAAATAAGTTAAAAGTACAGTTGTCTTCTTCGGAGATTACATTCACCGTGTGGCTGTATAGTGCAGTACAGTAGGGTGAGTTGTATTTATGCGGCACTGGGTCACATTCACACAATAGTTGGGCCGCAGTGTCCCGCGAGTGTCCTCGGCAATGCACAAGTTGTACGTACCGACCCTCATGTTGGTTGGTGTTTGCACCTCCAAAGGCCTTTATCCTACCATCATTTGAGAATTCTAAGAAAAGATTTATTTTCCTTGTGTAATTGAGGGTAGTATTAAAATAACAGACAATTAAAAATCTCCAAACGTTTGTAACCGAGAATGTTATTTTACACAATTTTCCTTCACTTCTTAACATATCCACGAAGGTACGCGCGAACATGTAGATGTATCTAAAATAACTTTGTTTCGATCGCAAGTAACGAAGCAGGTAAATAAAATAATACATGGTAATACGTTCCATAAACGTAGAGTAGAGAAATAATGTGAATATAAGAAAAAACTCTTTGAGCTTGCTTCGTTTGATGTTCGAGAATACTGTTACATGGAAATAAACGCCAATTTTTACCTGCCCTTAACTCAGAGAATGAATCTACATAAGCATTTTTGCCTAGAAAATAAATTAACACCCGCTCACGGGGCGAACATAAATTATTGCGAAGGAGTCATTAGAGGCCAATAAAAGTAAGATAACTAATAACTGAACGAGCGGCACTTAAGTCCTAAGGGGTGAGACAACGGCCATTGAAGCTCACTGACAGAGAAAGGTTTCTTTCTGATGTGATTTTTTTGTGTGCCGAATTGCAGCGCGGTGTGTGCGGGGGAGGAGGCGCGCGCGGGGAGGGGCCGGCCGGGCTCAGGCGTGCGCACCCGGCAGTGTCTAGCCGGTCGGCGCAGCGCACGTACGTCCACGCCGCGCGGCACTCGGCTCGCTCCCACGTTGGGCGCCATCAATCTATACCGCGATGTCTGCGTGTTATCACCGCGTGACATATTAGCCTTATCACTACTGTAAGGCCAGTGTTAAGTGATGGATCTGTACTACTAGGAAGTTCCAGTGTTTTGTGTTTACCTAACAAAAATTTAAATAAAAGTTAATGGGAAATATTTTGAACGTAAATTAATTAAAACAAACAAATTAGTGAAAACAACACGTACCATAGTGTAAAGTTGCGATACCAAATAACAATACAAGTGAAGTGGCACGTGATATCTTCACTTTCGATCGGAACTTAACAAAATAGGTAAGTACTCTCTGTAAGTAAGTTTACGATACGTTTCGGATGATTGATAGAGCAAACGTACGGCGTCGGCGGACCGAACAAATGTTTATTATCTAATAAACAAACTTTTGTCAATTTATGGCAGGGTCCGCGCCGTCGCTTGCTAAACAAATACAGACGCGTCTCCAGCTACAGACGACAGCACTGTATCATCACCGTTTAATGAATCGTTGCGTAACTAAAATCAGTGTCAGTTAACTAAATAGGTCAAGTCCGTTTAAATTCTCTCTCGTGAATGCGGAGTGTCTCGTCGAGGATCTTCAAATTGTTTTTAGAGCGTTGTGTTCAATTGAAAAGGCGGCCGGCAGCCACTGAGAAAATTATGTGAATAGAAAACTTTGGAACAAATTATAAGTACAGTGGAGTGTCCCCCGAGCACCGCGAGCATTATTTGCTTCCGAACTTAACAAACTTTTTTTTTCATATTCCCCAAGGAATTAATTAAGTAAGGATCACTTTGCGAACAAAGAGATTCGTATTTCTTCGGTTCATTATCTCCATTTTGGAAAATAGCTTGTAATTTAATATTCCTCTTCGCGACGATACTTAAGGGACCTTCGTTAAAATGACATTGCTTAAAAAAAGATTTTTGGATTACGGAGTCAACTGTACAATTTTATTTCAATGTAGTCATAGGAGATCTTATACATTTATTATCATTTACTCATTCTTCCCCGATACAGCAGGCATCGCGCTGCACCAATTTTTATTTCTACCCACAGTTGTATCCTCCTCATTTAGGTCAGCACAAAACAATTATAACGATGTTCCTGTCATAAAGAATACAGCACAATCAGCGTCAATTCATCAAAATCTCTCGAAATATACTTGTCATGAGTATTATTAAAGAAACAAAAAGCAATTTTCGGCGCTACGCGAAGCAATCTGTCACCGCGAGCGAAGACGAATAAGTCAACAAAACAAAAAGTTGTCACTTTGTTCACACCAATACAATATTATTCAGTATTAATATTAAATACTGCTTCTGTGGCGCGGAAAAGAATCGAGGGCCGCGCTTTGTTTATACAACCTCCATGATTGGTGGATGGGCCATTTCAGTAGCTATTATTGCGAAAGAAAATAAACAAAAGGGTACGGAAAACATTGACATACTCATTCGTGAAGTCCTTGATGAGATTGACGGAGCAGATAAGGCGCAGTTATGTGTTTCTTTAGATATTATATTTGTTTGGATAATGGCTCAAACAAGGACGGAATTTATATCTCATGAGATAGTTTCAGTGAATTACTGAACACATCAAAAATGCTGTAATACCTCGAACAGTTCCACAGCGATAGAGGCTCGTTATAGAGGCTTACGTTCTGATCATTCGCAGCCGGTAACTGTTCATTACTGCGTATCAGTCTCTACTGGGAATCCCGACAGAGAACGCGTTTGGAGGGATTTAGTCAAGCGAATTGGGAATTGTAGTAATACTATATCAGTACACGCATACACACGTTATTATTACGTTCGTTGTTCCTTTGTGGTTAGGTGCTTATGTATTGAAGATAACGTAATTGTTTTTATTCAAAGGTTTTTGCAACTAAATTATGCGTTTTCTTCGTTAAAAATAAAACATATTTCAAGATTTAAATATAGTATATATATACAACTATATCTCTCAATATTTTAGGAGTGCTTTACCAAACATATTATAAATAATGTCAAATAACTGTGGCTTATCATATCAGATATAAAACAAATTGTTATTGGAAGATTTTCACTGATTAAGGTGATGCAACTCTTAAAATTGATAAATGGGTCATTGAAATTTCATTAAGTACATCGAATAACTATAAATCTATTGCAAATAAAAAGAGAAAACTCAACGATAAGTATGCAAGCGACGGTCGGAGACGACGCGGAGGTACAATGAACGAAAAACAATCATGCTCATTTCTCATTACGTAAAATATTTTATACGGGTTCTTGGTATAGTCAGAACAATAAAAGCTGTCTTAACTACATCCTTTATTATTATTCTAAATTGAAGAATATATCGAAATAAGAAAAGGTTTAAACCAAACTCCTTTGAAGTTGCGCGAAGAACGACCGTTGTACAATGATTCAGGAGCCGAAACTTTGTACTGAGCCATTAGATTACTAATTTCACGAAGAATCCTTATAGGGACAAGAATGCTTAATATCTCATCTTTGTTCTTCTAAATTTTATCGTGTACTAAATGTGACTTGAAAGAGTATGTGCACAATGGGTTGTGGACCCATAGCGCGCCCTAGCGGAGCCCGTGGCGGCCGGCGACGCAGGCTTCAGCTACAACAAGCGTATCTCACCCAGCTCGGAAAGTACCCTTTTCAGAGGCTTTCTGTAAGTCTGAGAGGTTATTTGACATTTTATAAATGAACGAAAGCCAAAGATAAAGTATCTATTGTGACTTAGCGGGGATTGGAACAGAGTTGATTTGAAAAACGTTTTTTATTTCAATCCAGATTTCACAATTCGCTTCACGAAACTCAATACTTAGGAAGAATAGAATTCAAACAAAGCCTACAACGAATATTGCCATGCATGAGGGCTTTATTTGTAGTCGATGCAACAATTGTGTACCGAGTTTACTGCACTAGTAAATGTCTATTGTACCTATTGCACGACTTAAAAACGTGCGTAGGTTTATTTTGGAGCGAACGAGAGGTCTATGTATTCTAAAAAAAATAATCATGTTTGTAAAAAAATAAAAATACAAAAGGCAATGTCGTAAATAATACGAAACAGTGAGCAAAGTTTAGGTGAATGAATATGAACCGTTATAGACTCAAAGAATGTGGAGGAAAAATGAGGAGGCAATAGAGCGGCGATATATTGAGACACTACGAATTGCGGATCGGGTTCACGCCATTAGGCAAAGGTCACGGATGTCGGACGGAATATAATTGATATTTTGATACGTCTGGACCTAATGGTACCTGACATTTACCTAAACTTATGCCGGAATAATTATATAAACCTGTTTATTTCGGTGATAGAACCAATATATACATTGTAAAACAATCCAGACACAATGTCGGTTGATTTAAAAATTTAAATAACACTTGAAGAGATAAAGAAATGATTGGATTGAAGTGATACGTCGCTTATCTAGTGTAGTTTGCCAGAAACTCTAGGGTCTCCCAAAACTTGTCGCGGTCTGGAACAGTTGTCGTTACTCACCACCGATAAGATAATACTCCTTACATTTACAACCTTTTCAGAAAACGTGCTGTTAGTCTAATAGCCTTTTTTCTTGTACCACTACATTTTATCTAGCTTTGACTTTCCTTAGGTGTAAGAACATATTATTTTATGAGAGTAACAGCGCAAAATCACATGTGCTTTTGACAATTTATTTTGATACAAAGAGGAATGACCTACAATCTAGTCACAATGACACAAAGTTAAAACTTTCGAGATATCCTAATCAGGCTAAAATTTGCTAATCAGTAATCATTTTGAATTGTGCAAGACCATCTTTTTCTACAAAACTGTTAAGCTAAGTTTCTATACATAAGTATACCAATCGAAAGACTTCATAAAGTTAAATCATGTTAGAAAACAATGGAGTCGTCAGCCGTTCAGGTCTATAGGATGGGTGCCTGTGTCCATGACCGCTTAGATACAGGCGAGCCGGCATCACGCCGCCCGCACTGCCGCCGCAATTTATTGGTTCGCTTGAGGACTGACCGGTTTTGAAATACGGCTGCCGTGTGCTCAATGATTTATCACTACCGAAACTATGAAAAATGACGTTTCCATTGAAAACTCTGAAACTATCGTGACTTGTCCTCGACCTCCTTGTATTGTAAGAAGCTTTTAATTATCTCCGCAGTAAAATTTTATAAGAACGTCTCTACTTCGCGAATTTTTTTGTTCGTTAAAGTGCTCTTGTCGTTGGTTTTTCATGTAATGGAAATAATGGCTGATACAGTTTGTAGAGAGGAGCTTTTTAGCTTTGCTTTAAAAGTATATGTTTATAACTATTTTTTAGTGGTGATGTATGTTCCAATATCTAAAAGGAAAGAACTCATTTTGAACTAAAACATTGTTTGTATTATTATGAATGAAATCTTACTCTAAATGATTTTACAGATGACATATTTATAAACATTTTAAATCTATTTCAAAACCGTGTTCTTAAAAATGATTTGATCATAGTCGATGTAGACCTGACTGGAATAAGGCTGGGTGCAGTGCGGTCACGTTTGCCTGTCGATATTCTATCGAGCGGCCCTCCAATAATTTATGGAGCCGAGAGGCATGCCTTTATGAGTTATGGCCTCGGGCGGATTCGCCCTCCGACGGTTATGTTTATAAAGTGAAAAAATTAAAAAGTCTCTCAAATTGAGCGGTCAAGTAGCCGAGTTATTGAATTCCAGCGAGGACTCGCGATCGGCGCTCGGGACGTCGTGTACTAGACAGTTATAATTTAATAGCTCTAAATTATTTGATGAATTTAGTATTTAATAACGGTATTTGGGGTTTATATTTTATGAAACTCGTGTTCTATAAATAAATTTCGTATATCAAACCCTCAGTTTTCAGCTTTAATGTCTACCGAGTGAATGTCAATTCGCGCCTTATTACATGAGAGTTAATACCGCCTTGAGGTGTACAATGTCACGCAACCTTACCCCTCCGAGGAAAACAGTTGAGATGTACTCAGGTACCTATTTTATTAATGCACAGTTCACACCGTGGCCGCGTGGGTTCATCTCCCCTTGCGGCAGGTGGATTGATGATCGTAATTTGTTGTCATTAAGCGACCGTAGGAGGCGCCCTGTCTTAAGGTTATTCATTAAATACTTTTACCGCAGCAGTTGTTATGCATGTACATATACTGGGGATCGACGTTGTTGTGAGCAGGCACATAGCTGTACATGAACTCTCTTTGCCTAATAACATCCGCACAGTAACGTAATCCCACAATATAACTAACGAGTCTGATAAACATCAAAGAGCGCACGAGAGTTGACCTCTACACATTAATTAGTGCTGGCCGGCCTGATCCGGCCCGATCCGGCTCGGTCCGGCCCGGTCCGACACGCGCCGGCCGACAGGGCCCGAATTAGTGGTCTGCCGGGCCGAATTAGTGGCTTGCTCAGTTATTATATTGAAAATCGGATAGTAAGGAAGTTTTGCTGGCTCATTGAGTTAAACCTCTTTACATAAATAGATGATGTGTGTGTTTGTTAATTACAATGTGATTTGTTACAAACTTTTAGTTTAGCAGGCAGAAGATTCAGGTTTCTTAAAAATCTGGCAATGGAAGGTACTGACTGGAAACTAAACATTATTTTGTACTGTGTGTTGTTTGTGTGCCTGTTAAATGAATAACAATTTTGCATTGGCATTGTATTAGAATTGAAATTCAATTGGAGAGGTCGGATTAAGTACCTAAATCGAATTCTTATTTTAAATGGTAACATAAATTCTTGTTTCACATAATAACGTGTGGTAGGAAGTAGGAATTATATTTAAAAATAACAAAATTTTACTAAAACATGACAACTTGTTGTGTCAACAAATCCAAAATGTTTTGTCCAGAATCTAATGTTGGGGAACTACTACAAATCGGCCTTTCGGACAAGAATTAAATATTACAAAAGAGTGTTTACAATTCAAGTTCGAGCATTGGGTAACCAATATATAGGCTGAAGTCTTGCTACAGATTTAAATTCACTACTAGACGAAAATCGTTCATTTAATACTGAATTTAACTGTACATCTAAATTGATTGCCATTTGATTTGTTAATAGTGTAGTGTCGAAATCTTTATTTGTTTTTAAAATGCGGACAATTACAAAAATACCTTCAAACACCAGGACACCACGGAATAAATATCAAAAACAAATAATCAGTCGTAGTTTAAGAAGCTAATGCTCAAAGTAATAAACTGGTTTCACAATAAAACCTATTACTACATCAACAACCACATTCACTAAATGGAACAAACTACTCCTAACGTTATAATATATCAAGCGCAACTGTAATATAAGTACAATATATTCGCAGCCGCGATGCAAATAAAACGTTCACGCGACAAATAATAGAGCCGGGAACAAACCCTTAAGTGAACATTAATTAAATAAATGCATAGAAGTAGTAAGTTAGTGGAGTAGTGGGCGGCGGAGAGCTCGTGAGCTCGTATTATCGTTAGTTCCACTTCGATCCGGTCGTTTGTAACCTGCGATTTGCTTTCATACTGCATTACTGCGGATAAAAGCTACGATTTCAATGGAACATATTGGAATAAACCAGCAGTGGACTAATCTCATGTGATTTATATGCAGTGTGTAAGCAATGTTTACAGTTTGAGAATATGTATTTTGTGAGTTTCTGTGTTTTACAAAAGCTGCTGGACGTGTATTGACTCTATTGGTTTCTCGGTGTAAGTCTAAGCCTCAGCTTAAAACTGTAGATGAAAAGTATATAACACAGATGGACCCGGCGTATCTCATCCATTAACTTAACTTTTTCTATCGAAATTTATAACTTTATAATGTAAAAAAAAGACTTGTATGAAAACAATAGGCCTGTAGAGAGGTACGCCACTTCAATTGAACCTTAACAGATTACACCACTCAGCAACTAACTGTATAAAAATGTAAAAAGTGGCCACAGAACGAAAATGAATTGGACACCCAGAACAATAGCACTGGAATAAAATCGACGTCCAAACCGACAGGTAACCCCTAAACTCCATAAATTCCAACTCGCAAAATTGGATTTAAAAGTGCTGAAAACTGGAAATTCGACGGCCTGTGGATATGGGGCCGTATATTGGAAATTTGTTAGAACTTCGGTAACGGTCTGTCGAGTCTGTTTTCTTTGATGTTTGCGCGAGGTTTATCATCAAGTCGGTCTCGAGCTAAACGAACCGCTTTCGATCCAAAAATTCATCTAAATTTACCGTAAAAATCACTTCTACTACCTATGTAGGGAGGGAATGGGGTTTTCGAGTAAAGCCGGCCATGTTATTCTTTTATTTTATTTAAATTTTTACCTGTAGCTTCATAGAATATCTAAGTCCCATCTAAATAAATATGTGTGCAAATAAATGTAGATATATTTTTATATTTGATATAAAATAAACCATCCTTAATTTTATAAACTAATAGTCTTCGTTCTACACAATTTATTTTTGATTTACCAATTACTAATAATAATTTAGTAAAATTAATTTCAAAGTTACGTTATTTACTTATAGTAAAATATAACTATTATAAATCTAGAATTAATTTAAAACTAGTTTTGTTCAAATGAATTGAAATTGAAAAGTAAACAAAAATGTTTTAATTAAAACAAGCGAATGAATCAGTTATTAATACAACTAACGTCTATTTCTTGTTGGTGAAATGTTTCCTTCTCTTCATTTTAAAAGTACATTTAGATATTTTTTTTCAAAATAGTGCCGTCAGCGTAACCGCCCCGTTTCGTTAAGGTGGCATGAGAGAGAGAGAGGCAGTGCGGCTCCGACACCGTGGTGCTTGCTCACCGTCACCCGCTTGACTTCTTGTCGGTTGTGTACATAATCTGTCCTTAACTCTATTAGATGGAGGTAAAACTTCACTTTACATTTATGTCTTCTAGTTTATTTAAAACAAACGGTTTACTCACGTATATTTTCGGGATCGCCCGACTAGTTTCAGACTCAATAGGAGTCCCTAATCATGAGCTGACGCGGCGGCGGTGGTGTCGCGAGTCGAACTGATGTTGACGTGACGCTCTCGGCGCGAGCGCGCCGCTACGTAGCACGGTGCGGTGCCATTCTTGATTAACTTCTGAGATGCCATTTGTCTGACACCTTCGTTACTTGCAATATTTTATAACAATTTCATGATACCTTAGTCTTTATTTTCCAGACATCTATCTCAAAATTATCATTGCATCATTTTATTTGCAATGCATTAATTATCATTGCAAGGCACTATTTTATTATATATACATCGTTTAATTATACTTAACCTATATAAGATCCATTCTAGTACTTCACTTAGCGTTGCCTCAGGTCGCGTCGCCTTGCTAACCTGCCTCCCGCTGGATTGCGGAACAATATTCGTGAAAGTTACCTGTTTGTTCGAAAGCTCTCAGCTCTCATATCCTGATACTCTGACGTCACCGTTGTATGCAACAGTGAACCTGATTTGTTTAAGTGTATCACGTCATCTTAGGGCAACTCAGTTTTTAAAATAAAAGTTTGGAAATGAACTTTGTATTGTAAACGGTGAATAAAGTGTGACCGCTATTCTTGCTACATAAATGATGAAGCAATTTACGTGTCTGTCTGTCTTGATATTAGAATTAGATTAATGTATTATTATTATAAGCCCTCGTCCTCTCTTTTCAGTTTTTCGTGCCCGATAAGGTCCACGATGATCTCATAGATTTAAGTTACCATCTAGGTTTAACATTGAGGAATGCAAATAAATATTGAAATTGAAAATAGCGTAATCGTCGTCTGACTCATTAACAAAATATCATAAAAAAAATTGATTTGAGGATAGTTTTATGTTTATGTTTATATAAATTTCCACAATTCCATCCTATACGATGATTAGACAATGCCTAATACTAAAGAAGTACCTTGCCCACGAATAATTTTGTAAAAAGTTTGCTATTTTTATTTTTATAAATGCGCATTTCTTTTAATATAGTACACTGTAAAATACTTGTATCAAAATGCGTATATTATCATATAATTAACGGTGAACACATGCTTCGCGTTAAATTCACATTTTGTCAATTTAAAATTAGTGAGCGAAAATTAATTAGCAGCGGTTTCATCAAAGTTATTAAATTTAATTTATAGATGATAATAATATTAACGCTCGTTTGGAATATAAGAATATATTATCCCTTCATAACCAAAATGTTAAGTTAGAGAGTACTGTTATAGCAATAAATAATTCTTGTAAGTGCAAAAACCTTCCAAGTGCTTTGGAGTGCAAGCTGAGGTGCCTAAGCGGGTACACTTTCCAGTTGGCGTGGTGATAGCCGCTAGTGTTGCAAGCGTATTAAAACGTTATATAATTTGGTGCTTCCTGTGTTGTTACAAACATTACGTTGTATTATTTCCACTTTGTACTTACAATTGCGTAACAACTACCCACTCACATTTAATCCGAACAGTTTAGAACAAACTCGCGGCTCTTATTACTACAGAACTCGTTACAGTCGTCTCTCCGCAACAAACTCTGTTTAAACTCGCCTCCCAAATGTTAATAAGCGCGTGTTGTCTTACCGACTCATACATAACATAATAAACTGTATCATAATATAGTATATAGCAGTGAAAAAATATTTCCCTCGGGGTCGACAGAGTTACGAGTGAATTCGGTAATGGTTTGGACCGCCGCACTTGTGCTCTTATATTTCGTTTTTATTTTATTTTTATACAAGTGAGTGGGGTTTATTATGTAATATTGTGGCTAACGTTTTGAGCAGTGAATCCATTATTCACTACAACTCTCCTGCATGGGACTGTGTGCATTATGGTAAAAGTGTTTCGTAGGTATATGTGATATTTATATACATATATAACAAAAAGTTTGTTTAATAACTAATTTCTTCTCAGCAGATTTATTAACAAGAATCTCCAAACTCAATCGTAACTTTATTGACGAGCTGTTCATTAAAAATATCGTCAATTTTACACATTTACATTTTGATTGATGATATAATTTAATTAACTTACAAAATGGTTCGAGTTTCTGCCAAGTACTTTAAAAATATGGATAATGATATTTACCTATGCGAAAGCTTTATTATAATTTATTAATGTCCAGTTTCTTTATTAAATATGTTTTGAAATCAACAATTCTAGATAAGTTATAAATGGATTGCCTAGTTTGTTAAAGTATTGTAAGAAAGCTGTTATTCTCCAATCCGTTCTATTTTTGTTACTGTTATCACACTTGTGAATCACATTATACTTCTCGTCTGCTCGTACATTCCACAAAGAATATCACAAAACACACTAATTGCAGAACAGACCCTGACATAAACAAAAACATGCATTCGCAACTAAAAGATGATGTAATTCTTTGTCAAAACCACAACTGCAAAGGCCGAAATTAATTTATTTGTTAATTTGACATAAGCGAGGTAAAAATTATGAGGAACTTAAAAATTAATCTTTGGTTTAGTACAAAGATGGATAGGTTGTATGGGTAGGGGTACCAATGCTGCGCAGTTATAGATAACAAGACTGCTTGCATTGTGAACGTGAAAACGTCCTCGCTTATTACACGAGAGCTGGTCGTTAAGTGACGCATTAAGTGACATTAAGCACAGATGCGGCGTCTCGCACTAACTTATTAAAACCTCGACAATGTTATGGCTTTCATGTGAAACGCGTTACAGCTTCAAGTACCAGTGTTATTAATATTGAATTTAGCTTATCCTACAGTTTAAGTGCTAATATGCTTAGGGTAAAAGCCGTATATGTAGTTGCCACTCATTTCGAATTTACTTTAAATATCTTAAGTATAATTAGCAAATTTATTTATTCTGTTATATCGGAGAGCGAGATTAGAGGAGAAACCAAAGTACGGTTTATTATCTTCATGGAAGTGCAAAACATTATCTTTGATATTTCCAGACTAATGGCGATTTTTACCGACCCTAAAGTTTTGAGACAACTATCCCATAAAGGGGATCGAGCTGCACAAGCTAGCCAACTAATGTAGAACTGTGGCCATTGCGGCCTAACAGTTACACGTATGCAACAATAAATCAAAATATTTTTATATGATAATAGGTATAATATGAATAATTTAAAAAATAAATATGTTTGCTATAACTTTGCCTATATATTATGATCATAAACATCTTATCGTAGTATCTATAGATGACCTCTGTTGTTCAAGATGTGACCAGTTCTGAGGTCCCAGGTTCGATCCCCGGACAATGTAGAAAACCACTTTTCTGCATTGTGTCGGGGCTGGGTGTTTGTGGTACCTTCGTTGCCTCTGATTCCATAACAAAAGTGCTTTATCTATCTACATACTTTAGGTTTAGAGCAATGTATGTGATGTTTCGACATTTAGTTTATTTTATTACTAGCGACCCGCCCCAGCTTCGCACGGGTGCAATGCTGATACTAAATACACTACAGAAAAACTGTGAACGTTGTATATAAAAACATAGCGGCCCGCTCCGGCTTCGCACGGGTATAAAATATATAGCCTATGTGATTAAAATCGATCCAGTAGTTTTGATTTATTCATTACTGCCCGTGGCCCGCACGCGTTCAATTTGGAGTAAAACAATCCCCCTTTCCCTATACCATGAAGATTTCCTGCTATATTTGGAATATCTAAATTCATACACTACATTTTTACTTATTTACTTTTTACATTTTTAACTATTTATTTTATTTTTACAACATATTACAGAATGTCTTTATAAAC
The DNA here is from genome assembly GCA_932294365.1 of Diachrysia chrysitis. NCBI lineage: Eukaryota > Metazoa > Arthropoda > Insecta > Lepidoptera > Noctuidae > Diachrysia > Diachrysia chrysitis. Next base: position 12,946,209 of record OW028656.1, on the reverse strand, counting down.
AACGTTCACAGCTTTCTTGTCATTAGACAATACAAACATGTTTTCTCTGGAGGTCACTCTTGAAAGAGCGACATACAGTTGTCCATGTGAAAAACAGTCAACGCTCAAATCTAAGCCTGCAACGTTGAAGGTTTGACCCTGCGATTTATTAATGGTCATTACAAAAGATGTCTTTACCGGAAACTGTAAACGTTTAAATTAGCTATAATATGTATGTATTTAGAAATATATAAGTATGTTTATCAGTTGTCTGGTTGCCATAGCACAGGCTCTGCCTAGTTTGGGATCAGATGACCGTGTGTGAAATGTCCTAAGATATTTATTTATTTTAATGTAAAATAATTTTTTGTAGATTTTTTTCAACATAGGTAACGACTTTTTATTAAATAGATAGAATTCTTTGTCATACATCGTATAAATTAATTAACAAATATTAAGTACCGTATCAATTATCGTGACTACGCCGATCTTTCATCGGCCATTAAGACAGTTTTAACGATTTTTTCCGAGTATACAATGAGAGAAGAACAATCTCTTTTAATCACTACATAGTATAAAACAAAGTCGCTTTCTCTGTCCCTATGTCCCTTTGTATGCTTAAATCTTTGAAACTACGCAACGGAATAATAATACGTCCCGCAATTTTTAAATCTGTAATATCTTCGAAAATATTCACTTAAATCATACGGTGTACAGGGCCATATAGATCTATATTAAATGAACAATGTATTCAAGGTATTTAATTGGTTAAGGATTAATGCTGTATTGGTTAAAATCGCTTCGAAAATTAGCCATTATTTGTCGTAAAAAGTAAATGACAAAAAAAAGTCATTGTGGGTTATCCATAAGAGATAGACATATACCATCACGGACTTTTCTGTAGACCTTTTCAATGTGTACAATACTTAGTACATTATTTTGATAAAACTCGTAGGGTTCAGCCTGCGTTTGCAATGTAAGCGGAAAAAATGTAATTATTTACGACATCACATTAGAAACCTCAAAAATAACAGTACTTCTCCACTATTTAATGGATGTTATTATACATATAAACCTTCCTCTTGAATCCACTCTATCTATTAAAAAAAACCGCATCAAAATCCGTTGCGTAGTTTCAAAGATTTAAGCATACAAAGGGACATAGGGACAGAGAAAGCGACTTTGTTTTATACTATGTAGTGATTAAACTACATAAAAATCATTTGCGTAAAACGGTCTCTGTTAAAGATGTCAGCTGTTATTCAACAAAATTATTTCCTGTTGTTTAGTATCTGTACGTATTTAGCAACTAAAATAAAACATACTAGAAAAAATAAACGCTCAAGCAATTAAACTTTTCAAATAATTGATTTTATACCTATACATATACATACATTTGTTTTCGCATTTAATTAAGTGAGTTTTCATTGAGGTTTGTAAACAGAAGCCATTGTTTCTCATTGTTTGAACCTATTTCCCCGGCTACTGATGGCGGATGACAAATGTTGAATTATTGTATTTCCTTTGCACACCGAGTGGATTTCCTCTCGTTTTTAAACAAAAGGGTCGTGTGACGGGATTTTTTTTATATTACTGTATTTGATACCTGAGCTTTACTCGAATATCGGTATTATTCTATACCTATCCGATAGTGTAAAAGTTTTGTTCAATTTTTAAACTTTTGACAGGTGACTGTTTGGATGGACATGTATATTTATGATCAATCAAACGTTGCACTGCTGTTGTGGTCTACTGGCTGTGAGGATTTGAATCTTTTAAACCCACTCAAAACATTTTGCATGTTCGATATAACTATATATCCTTTCACTGCATCTATCGGCTAATCACCACACACATTTATTTCTAAAATAGTCATTAGTGATTATATTTGCACATACCTACGTGTGTATAAAATACACAGACAGTATTAAAAAAAAAATATTTTGCTTGTGTAGGCAATAAAATTACGGAGATTTTCTTAAGGACATTTTCTCCGTAGCGTATGTTTATCCAAGTAATTTGGTATGTTTAACCTTCTGCGCCTTTGAACGAATATTTTACTTACCTGACTCTGTTTTTACAGACTAAACAGTTCATTGTTTAACAGAGATGTAATTAATAACACTTCTGGAAAGTTACAATATTATTCTACAGGATAATAATATTAATTTGTTTTATAAATGTATTGTTTTAATATGTAAAACAATTCAACAGTTGTTCGATCAAATGAAACTAAGTTGTCATTAATTAAACAAAGGGTCAACTCAAGTGGGACGATTTCATAGATAATCTTAACTCACAACCCCCACCCTAAAATAACGGCCAACACTCGGAACGGCCATCCTGATCCCTGCGCTATACATCGCTAGCTGTGTAGGCGGCTCCATGTAGATGTTTCTTGTTTACTCGGAAATGGACTTTGTTACGGATAACTTTATTAGTGGCAAGTTTAGTTTTAATGGAGGGCAGTAGTCTAGTCGTGCATGCTTTAACATGTCCACTGTAATATAAACTCTGTTACAGCCGGATAAGGTCGACAGCCAGTTTAACGTTCTAACTCTTTGGTGGATTACTAAGCAATTTTGGGTACTTAAACAAGTATGTGTGCGGTAATACTGGTTACCTTTAAGACGTGAGCCTCGATGATAACAATAAGTATCATATTAAGTAAATGCCGAGGTACGAAGTATCTCTTATATCTTCCTTAAACTGTGAGCCGAATTTAGTGAAATGGGAACAGCTCTGAGGCAAATAGAGGTCTTACCAGTGGAAATAATGGGCACTTCTCTCGAAGGGATTGCTAGGCAGGGGAACCATTCCCTGGTTCCACTGTTCTGTTAAACAATCCAGATGAATAAACCAACGGGGACTATGCACAGGATCGATGTTATTTTGAACAAAAGTAGTTCCATAAGTTAGTATGGTAGATATTCCTAAGTAAATTATTAATTATGCTGAACAAAAGTTAAAGATCCTAAATTGCTAAAATAGTGAACTGATATAATACCTGCACAAGTACACATGTAGTTCCATTTTTAAAAAAGCATTTTTGTCTGGCGTAGTTATTTCCAAACGTTCGTTTTCCAGCCTATTAGTTTTAAGCCCGAAAGCAAATAGGACGTTTTGTTTGTTTGCGATCCAACATTTTTGTCGAAAATACCTGGAGTTATTTCAATGGAACAGGTATTTTTAAGAGCTTAAAGAAAAATACATTTGAAATATAAATACGGGGGATTATAAGTTGAATTTATTTTCTTTTGATTATGACAGAATTATTTTTTATTAGTAACTGAATTTTTTTTTTTTATTGATGCGTACTTAATAACAATACTTTTCGTAATACTGACAGAATGTTTTCGAAGACAATAAAACAAATTCCTTAATATCTCGTACAAGGATACATGAGGGTGTATTCTAAGCCGTGGTCATCCCTCATAATCTGGAACGAGATGTACTTACGTAGGTACTGAGGAAGAGTGGGCTCGACCCGATTCTGTCGACTGGTGACTATTGAGATATTTTATTTTAAGTGTTATCTACACAACAAGATATCGGTTGCAACTGGTATCGTGTGGTAAAGTGCATACCGACGAAACTACGCTTAATATGAAAACTTGTTTTAGTTCTATTGCAAGGCATTTTTTACATAGTTATATAATTACGGCCACAATATAATATCTAGAAATCATAGAACATTGACGTTATAAGTTCTTACATTATTACTAAGATACATACAAACGTAAAACTTTGTCTTAGATCAGTGAATGTGCAACCCTGTTCCAAATCACAAGCAATTATCACGTTCAATTATCATCGATAGATTTCAATTACCCTTATTACACAGAGGATTGCATCTGCCCACACCAGGTGCCACTGGATCGTATAAGATGACCGAAGTTAAGTCTCTGTGGTACCTTCTTAAGGTAATGCTGTCTTGGGTTACATAATTATAATTTTGAAGTCGATATCATGTTTATTTACATTTTACCACGGTGCGATGACTGAAGAACTAAACGAAGTTTAATATAGTATTATGTGCTTTATTATAGTCCGGGTGACATTATTTCATAAAATTCGTTAATTTATATTTATATAGGAAGGTGTTTTATTTGTTTATTTATTTTTGGTCCTTTATATTTTTTAGTTTTGTTGTGAATTTTTATTTTCCGCGGTAAACACTTGTTCTCCCAACTCTGACATTGGCAGAATCGTTGTCACTCCGACGGAGTCATATAAAACAAAAACTGAACTGGCTACATCTATACTATATTATATTTATATATTAATATTAATATTATAAAGCTGAAGAGTTTGTTTGTTTGAACGCGCTAATCTCAGGAACTACTGGTTCGAATTGAAAAATTCTTTTTGTATTGGATAGTCCATTTATTGAGGAAGGCTATAGGCTATATAACATCACGCTACGACCGAAACTAAAACACGCGAACAAAGTCGCGGGGGACAGCTAGTAATGAATATGACGGAATGATGCTACACCGGTATCAAAAAAAAATGTTCAAGTCTCTAGTCTCACCTCATCTTTTCAGTTTAGTTTTGAGGTAGCTGTCAAATTAAAGAGTAGTTTAAAATATAAATGGAATAGGTGTAATACGTATAGCGAATTGAGAGTTATAGCTACTGCCACGCAAGGGTTTTGTTTTTACATTATCATATATTGTACGATTTTGTGTCGTCGACGCAGCGCGTATAAAATGTTCTATGTGCATATAATAATATAGTCTTCAGGGAGCATGTAGGCAGCACAGGTAGGCAGGTACTACAGCACATAAACACTACAGGACTAGGAAACTAAACGAATAAGTCTACAGTGACCTATATAAGTTGACTCACAAGTTGTGCTGGTGACTCGCAAGTTCGCGAACAGTTTGCACTCGCATATGTTAGACTGTTCTAACAAGCTACCTGTGTCGAGTGGATTATTGGATGTTTGAATGGAGTTGAGAGATCGTTGAACATTCGTCCAGTATTAATATTTAGGTTGTATTATATCCGGGTTAGAATTTACCTCTCAATTGATGTGACTGTAGGTTTCAAGCTTGTGCTCCACTTAGTGGCTTGTCTGAAGTGGACCAGTGACTGTACGACCCTTTAGTCATTAAACCGATAAGACTATGTTTTTAGTGATCGATTGTATAAAATCGGTTTCATTGGATCAATCGCTTTATCCAAACTATATTCTTCAAACCTTTAGCACTTCGTAAAAAGACAAGCCCCTGATTCCCTGATTGGGTGTAGTGTAGTCTGGGTTTAGTGGGTGTTTAACTTCGGTATCTTTTTTACTCGTGTAATTAAAAAAGGACCGACGAAAATTAGACCTGTCAAATTAAGTTCCAACTTAATTTTCTATACAAATTTGCCGACACGCAGAAACGTGTGCACTAAGACACAGTGATGATCAAGGCGAATTCAAACTAGTTTGACATTTCAAGTTAGTTGTTATCTGTTGCCGTCCTTTAACTCGCTGCCTGATAGTAAAAGATTGCAGTTGTTTAATTTTGATTTAGATTGCGTACAAGGGAATCAGCGCCAATATCTAATTTAATCAAACTATTTGAATTCCATCTGCAAAATGATTCCAATACAGTTCAATGTGTATATATGCTTACTTGGGTAGGATTCATGTATCACAACCACGTTTAATAATTAACGTGAGTAGGTGTGGAGTGCTGTTGAAGTACCGCATACCGCAGGTACAAGGTTCGGTTCCGATTTAGCTACAATCTACGTGATTGATATAATTGATGGCTCTCGGGTTACGCTTTGTGCTCAATATTAGAAGGTGAGTGTAATTATATATGTTCACCGCAATGTTACGCATTACCACTAATCAACGCGTTTAATGTTTACATTACTCAATATATTATGTAATCTCAAACATATTTTTTAATAGGGTCCCGTATGTCAAAAGGAAATAATAACCCTTATAGGATCAGTTGGTTGTCCGTCTGTCAGTTGGTCTGTCAAGATTGACACTGGATTATGTGCTATTATGTTAAATTAATTTCCCTTTTAGTAGAGAGAAACTTGAGAAACTCAAAACCTATAGGGTTCTTTCCGTTACCCACAATTACAAAATTCGGCGTGATGAGGTCTAACGTCACAAGTAAAGGAAATATCCAAAAATGGTTTTGTTATAGTTTTGTAACATAAAAAATACGTTCGCTATTACAAACTTATATGTACAGTTGGAAGTTTGGTAGTGTCATATATCGATGTATGAGAGAATATTTTTTCAACCGCACAGTTCAGATTTTGTTTATGGAGAGTTAACCGTGATGATTAGGAAAATTTGTACAGAACCGTCGGTGCGCGAGTCAGACGCGCGCTTGTCCGGATTTTTTATCAAAGCTTTTGTTGAAGATCTCCAGAAAATTATGTCTATACAAACTATACTATCTTAAGGTCACGTGTGCTGCTTCAACGAGGGCTACCTAGCAATATCGGCGCTAGAGACGCTTGTTCCACGTCATTTTTTTGACTGCTTTGAAATTATTGACTGCTCGGATAGCTGAGGCGTATAGGTCATCACGCCAATTACCACTGTAAGCGACGTGCTCCGAGTTAGATCCCCACATAGGACAAGAATTGTGTGATCCACAAATGCTTGTTCTTAGTCTGGGTGTTCTTTGTGCATGTGATTTGAATTTTTGTGACACCCCCAAAAAGGATTGACTCCTGTTGAGCACAATAACGGTAGCCCCCGTTAAATAAGTTACATTAAATTCTCACTGATAAATATAAACCTAACAGATATATTATTCGCATTAAAACCAGTCACGTGTCATATTTGAGCGCATGCATTACAAAACGTTATGATGTAAGCATCTCATTAACTAAACACAATATGTTCTAAATTATAGTGATCATTAGTTTACTCGAATGAACAGTTGACCAATAGTTATTTTAACTAAAATATTACAAATTCGGGAATGAATAATTATACAAAAGTCTTTTATTCCATGCAGCACATAACATTCCACAAATTTTAAACTTTTAATAGTAGAGATATAGAAATAAATATTAAAATTTATAAAAAATACCAACAGCTTATAAAAATATTCACCTTAAAAAATATTAAAAAGGTGAAGTAATATATGACTTACCATACTATTTTTGTATGATGCCTAACTTTGTAGGAATCATACCTGAAGATAAAACTTGATAAGTACGTTTCTTAGATTTGTGTGGAGTAATTCATATTTAGGCGTCTTTTAACGAAAAATCTTCAAAGAATGCACGTGTTGTATACCACGTGTAAGGGTCCTAAATCTAATTTGGCATCACAGTAGGTATAAAACCAAGTTTATTTTTATTTATTGGGAAATTCTCGATTTTGGACGGCGTGGCGGCGGTAGCGGTGAAATTACTGAACAATTCCCAAAGAGACCAAAGTTGGAATAAAAATATGTGAGTAATCGACTATTGTCAAGTGATAGATTTAGCAGTATTGACATCAATGTAAGAAAAAACTATTTAGTACATACTTATAAGTTAAGGACGACGGAGCCTTTAACAACAAAAAGTGAATTGAATTATATGTTAAGTAATGCAATTAATTAAAATCGCCGCATCCATTGTTCGTAGATCGTTCCATGCAGGTTCGTTCACAAAGTCTTGTTACTTTAATTTCCGTTCTTTCGTACTCAATTTGCGTGGTCTTTGAGGCTCGAGTGTATGCAAAGGCGTCCCTCACGATATTAAGGCCAGCCGTTTTTGCCTAACTTTGTTGTTCACAACTTTTGATTAACAATAATTTGACGGGGAACATGTAATAAAGTTTTGTTCCAGCTTTAGTGGGGTTTCGGTTATATTTGATGTTTTTAATAGATATTGTTATTGAATTTGGATATTGAATGTTCTAGAACAACCTACCAAATTTATTGATTTGTTTTATCACAAACTGTTTTCGTGGCCTTAGGCTTATTTAAATTTAAAAATGTAGGTTTACTTTGACCTTGTTATTATTCTAATAGATAGGTTATTACTGTTCTGTAAAAGACGATAGTGACAAAACATATAAAAAAAAATAAAAAAAATTTGGAGCCCTCATATATTTTAGATAATTTAAGTCTTATTGTAATATACACATCATGCGCTTTCATTTAATACCCTACTTGGGTATATTTAAAAACATTCGAGTTTACATATCCACTTTCATTCTCCATATCTAGTAAATGGCTTTACCGATATTGATGTAACATATCTAAGAATTATTGCCAAGAAACTAGCTTTCAAATAAAAGAAGATGCTTCTAAATCGTTGCCAGAGAGATACACAGACACATATATACCACCCCTCTTTTTGCGCTGGGGGTTAAAAATATACACATTTGAAGTGGCGCTGTTTTAAGTAAGAGAGAGATTCAGGTTAAAAATACAACTGAGTTAGTACGTCGACAGATCATTCAGACATACAGTAGTATTGTGTCCTTACCTCGCGAGCCACGATACGAGCCCGGACAAAAACGGCCGCATAACAAAACTATCAAGCACAAAAATCTAAGCCATAATTGAAAAGATAATGCGTTGGAGATCAGTGGCAGAGCTCTCGAGCCAGATGAGATGGGTTTGTTCCCGGCGCGAACAATGCGTGTCAGCGGCAGGCGGCGCGACGCGGACGCTAACACTGTGTCGCTACACACGCACTGTGCGGCGGTTCTTGAAATCATGATTGCGAAAATTTCGTTTTTTAATTCGTTAATTGATTTGTAAATAATTTCTGCTAGTAACTACACTAGCTACTGCATATCTTCGTGTATTGGGCATAAACATATTTTGTCTTATTTATTAAAATGTCGAAGATGATTAGCAATTGATTAGCAGATTCTTATTTTAATAGTTCTTTAGTGAATTTGAATTTAGAAGTTTCTTAGCAATTGCTTAACACCGTCCAGATTTTTATAAATAAGGCCATTTATTTGCTATATCCTTATTGGTTAAAATGCAAGTTATTAATATCGATTTTTACAACTTGTATCTTGTTTTTTCACAACAATGTTTGTTAGAACTCATTATTCATGAAAACATATTTGCCAATCTGCTTAAAAACTTATATTAATGTTAAAATGTACAAAAACAAAAACTATTCAAAACGAATATGAACAACACATGTAAACAATAGGAAAAATGAATCTGAAACATATTCGTCCAGTAAATAATGTCCAGGTCGGCACGTATCACGGCCGGCTCCCACCGCGGCTAAACGATTGGCTTTCCTCGTGAGTTATCGCCCCACTCCCGTTAATCGCTCGCATGATTGATGATCCGCCCCAGAATTGTTAAATAGCCATTTTAGCTAAATACGGGAAGATGGCGGACCGGCTGGCGATTTCAATTAGATACGACTGTGTGATTGCCTAGTGGGACCTGGATCATCTCCTACTGAGTTAAATTTGATGACATGTTATTAAACTACGTGAATGTCAGCTTATTTGAAAAAACTAAAAAGCATTTATTTTCAGTTTTAGGCTTCCGTACCTCCAAAGAAAAAAAGGAAATCTTTTAGGATCTCTTTGTTGTCCGTCTGTTTGACTGTCTGTCAAGATTTTTTTCTCAGGAAAAAGTGTTGGTATTATGTTAATCACTATGGTCAATTACTATGGTCTCCGAAACCTTATTCCAATAAAAAAAAACAAATAAGAAATACGGCCATTTATGTAGTTTATCCATAAATTTCAAAAACTCAAAATTATAGGTTACTTTCCGGCTAAAAAATATGTAGTTTTGTAACATAGAAGTTACAAACTTATATTTACAATTAGACATTTTATAGTGTAATAGATGTATGAAAAAGCATTTATTCAACCGCACAGGTAAGTTTAGTTTTGAAGAATTAACCGTGACGATTAGTAAAATTTGTACGGGACCATCGGTACGCGAGTCAGACTGCGCACTTGACCGGTTTTTTTTCATGCGATCTTCAAGGAGCCTAGAAATCTGAATGCATACCTGTACAAAAAAAGAACAAATAATTCCTTTCTTAACAAATTTAAAAAATATTTTTTCTTTTTGGATGGTGTTATTGTATTGGTTATTTATCCAGTTAATACTGAAGTCACGCAGTATAAAATTTCAAGTAAAAAATTATAATATTCAACTTAACATTCCAATAGTTTCAATGGTCTATATTTTATCCCTAAAAGCAAAAAAGGTACTTTAGTAAGTCTGTAGCGGAGAAAATTTATTTATTTACTGAATTATTCAAAAATATTAAAGTCTTTTATGTAGTAATTGAAAGCCGATTTGCATATCTGTTGCTTGCGCAGTGTTCTTGAATATTACTCTTTTATAGACATTTTATGAGATAATCTTGCTTCTAGTTTCAGTTGGAACAAAGTTATTTAACGATGTAATAAACAAAGCTATCCGTCCAGTGAAGTGTAACTGCCCGATACAAGTGATGGTATGCGGAATAAACTGCTTCTAACAGACGACCGCCTTACAATTAGACAGCTGTAACTTAAGTCAAGCAGTACCATGCAATATTTACACGTTTTGGCAACATTCCGGAACATTTCCCCCAACAATATTCAACCCTAAGTCTCAACCAAACGATTCCAACTGCCACAATCAGGAACAGAAACGGTTTCTTTGAGATCCTCTATAAAATAACTAAGTTATACCGATTAAGAAGTTAGGAACTTGTATAATATCAGACAGTCGCTTGTATACGAGCCGCGCCGGGGCACGAGCGGCGGGCGGCGGGCGGCGGCAGGCGGCCGCCATTCGATTCTTCCATACAGAGTAAAACTTTCCAGATAGAACAATAGATTCCAAAGTTCCGCCGACGAGGAATTTTCAAAGCTTAATCAAGTTAAACCGGCCGTTGTTAAAAATGTTTCAATTAGTCCATTAATTAAGAAGTAAGTATGCGAAAAGTGAGACGTTGTTAGAAGTCCAAGTTACGATGACGTTGACTACAAAGGGGGTCAACGGGCATAGCGGAGCTCACCGAAGTCGAAGGCGATGGGATTGAGAGAACCTCTCTGTAAACAGAACTCTGATTGGCTGCGTGCGTAATGTTTAGTTGAATGTATCGGGTGCGTTAACCGAACCGGAACGATGTGTGCTGGTGTGTGGGACACTACATTATTTTAACAAGTTCTATTTAGTGTTACTATACAAATTAGCACTTGCGATTAGTTAAAAACACTGGCGTCTAGAATTACATTTGTATAATATTTGTGTCTGAAATAACCGAAGTCTCATTTCCTTAACAGTGAGTCCGTTCTGAGCTTAGATAAACTTATGTATGTAGTAGTTTGTATTTGCATATGTATTACGTATTCAATCATCTTGTTTTCCTTCACATGCCAAGAAGTATTTCAATGTGTCCCTGAAGTTTGCCCAGATGACCGTAAATCTGTGATGTAGAACAATTGGTACTTTTCAATAACTCTCGTCAAAGTTATGAGCGCGTTCCAGTATGCTCGTGTACACAAACAACTAGTTCACGCTTGGCTTGATTTCATTCCGTAAACGTCTGTAACTTATAAACTAGTTGGCCTAAATGCCGCCTAAAAAACATCCAACATGTTTACGTGGAAGCAGCCCCTCATGCGCCAATAAGTCAAAAACTTTTAGTGATGCCGGTGGCGCGGGGCCGGGGTGTCGAAATCGGCACATTTGCTAAAGTGTTCCACTAACTTTCTCCATATGAACTCGAGTGTAGTCGAGTTAACTTTTTATAACCCGCGCTTTTGTATTCCCAGATTTGACAACTTTCACTTCGACCCTCCGCAATATTTTACGGCGCATTCCCTGTCCTCACTACATGCAATCTTTTATGATTTGTTTCAATGACCCTTTGTTTCATGTCCCTTTGTTTTCTTGCTGTCCCTTTCTTTGGATTAATACGCATGCCATTCGTGTATTACGTATGTACTAAACGCCAACATACGTTATGTATAAATTAATTATAGATCAACATTAAAATGAACAAGACGTAAAGTACAACAAGGTGTACATCCGCAATCAAAACGATTACTTGGAAAACATATATATTTAAGTAAAGATGTATGAAACACCGGGCGTCATTTTCTTCATTACAATTTACGTAATAACTTCGGAAGGAAAATTAGCTGAATTATGCTCCGAAATTCCTTCCGATTTATTGCTAAACAATCAAAGCAGTTGCCTACGCAGCGAGCGCGGCTTCGGCGAGAGTTTCACAAAATTTTCCACTTCTTACTAAACTCCAATAAACTTTACAAAAGACAGACGTTAATGAACCCTGTACTTGTTAATTTTTCGTTTAACTTTGAATTTGTGCGGCTTCTAATCGATGAGATGATGGAAATTGAATGTTTTGCCCACTGACAGTCTGGTCGGCGAAGAGAAAACTTTTATAATCGAATTTAAATTACAATAAAGCGGAGAGCTCTTAGCTAACAAACAGGAGTTGGCCTATTTAGGGACGGTTTAAACAGTTTGTAAACGTAGTGAGTGGCGTTTCGGATGTAAGCCTTGTTCAGGAAGGATCCGAGCTCGGCTACAGTAGTCCACCCGCACAGCTCCAGAAATATGGATATGTAATGTCACACCCACAAAGAATTTTCGTTTGAATTAGTACCAAAATCCTTCATTTTAATTTATAACCTCACAAAAACATGCCTTCATTATGACATTATAAAAGCTATTTTAGTTCTAATGATTATTTATTTTGTGATGTTGTATTTTTGGATTTTGTTGGTATTTCACATGCTTCGTACATAGTATTATTATTGTAATTTCACAGAAATGTTAGTTACTGAATGGTGGCTGAGGTATTGAATAATATTTTACTTATAAAAATAAAAGTATTTGGTGACAATACAGTAGTTTAGATGTGGGAAGTTTGTACCTTGTCTACTTATTATCGTGGGATGTACAGAATTTTCTGTGGTTATGTTCTTGTGTACAACGACAGCACTAATATTGCCAACTTGCTCGATAAGTCAAAAGTTGGCAACATTCGCCTGAAGTTCAAGTGACGTCAATTACTGCCGCCACATCAATTCGTTCTTTTTCCTTATTTCAATGTGATTTGTGTTCACGTTACCGTTGAGTTTATACTGCGACATCGACTTGCCAGTCCTTGGAATTTGAATTAGGTTTTGTTTGTTGTTTGTCTCTTAAAGTTTTCGTGTTTTTATTTAGTGAAGTGGTCGAGCAGTACCTTGCTGGCGACGGAAACTCCGCGACCACGTTGAAGGGAGTTTTATGTGTTGTTGGGGAATCTAAAATATACTGTTAAGTAAAACAATTTATGAGTAACGCCATTGATTTCGTATTTGGAATTGTAGGTATTGCTCATTGCTGATTACGTCAAAGATGATTAAGAAAATTACTAGGGTAAATAACAACTTTGACCTTTGAATTGATTATTCTTAGATCTAACGGGTGTGGGTTTCAATAGCATTTACAAGTTATAGGAGAAACGTTATTCTAAATAATTATTTATGGTTCAAAAATATTGTTGATATATAAGACACCCACAAGTTTTGTTTGAAAATGCTTCATTATAATAATAAAAAAACATTTTCCAATATATATCCTAACAGTAGCAGTTTGTGCCTCGTGCCCTTCATACGTTCGCCACCAAACACTGCCATAAAGAGAGTGATCTAACCAGTCGTACACTCGTGCCCGCGCACTATAACTCGGCTCTTTGTTCTCCAGATTGCGCGATACGTATCGCATCTTAAACTCTCTTAATAAACGTAAATCCAGTACAAAGTGAACTGTATTTCGACTGCGGCTCACCGAAGATTTGTAACAGGCTACAGATATAAATCCACCGAATTGCGAGCTCGGGAGCCGCCCTGCCACGCCCTCCAAACACTGACGATTTAAACTAACACCGTTATATTACAACAGACGCTTTGCAGTTACTCAGACCTTAAAAAGTTTAAAGTTATTTTACCGCGAAGTAGGACACAAGTGTAATAGACTATCAGCTTATCTAGAGTTAAGATGGAAGGCTTCGAGAAAATGGCTTAGTTATTCGTAAGTTGGCACGCCGCGCCGCGCCGCGCCGCGCCGCCATCCAATGCTACATGGTTTCGTGTCTCGTATTGTGGACTATTATCTTTACGTCTTCTTATAAATGCTATTACGGCTAATTGCCAATTTCAGACTACACGATAACGCTTTTATGGTTTTCTTAGCGTTTTTACTAAGCCTTTATTATGACAAAAGTAATGACTTTATTAGATCAAAAATAAAATCCTAATTTGTTTTTAATTCCCAGTCAAATCCATGTAGGTTAAAGCATTTATGCTTTAAGCGTTTGATGATCTGATGCTGTAACGCTGGCAATATAAAGTGACTTATTAATTATTAACATTATTTTTGAGATTCCGTTAAAAAAATTGCAAGCACCGCAAGGCAAGCAATATATAACATTTAGTATATTATACATATTTGAGTCTTACGAGGTCTGTGGAGAATAGTGGTTGCGAAAGTACTTCTCTGTCTATCCTCAAAGGAATTAGGGATACAGACATAATACACGTTTTCTTTTACTTTTCCTCCGGCTTTGCTATTCTTATTAGTAAGTAATAGTATGACAATATTTATTACGTTAAGACTTTCAGTCTTTTGTTAATGTTAACGTTCTCCTTGAAGTTAATTTCATTTTCATTACTTAATAAATTCTAATGAATGTAATTACATCGCAATTAAGTATTCCACGTTTTTACGTTGCCTTTATTATACTTAATTTTTTAAAGCTTAATATAATTAAAATGTGGGAGGTATCGCGCGGGCCAGGTAGCTAATACGACATAGGAATGATTAATTTGTGTCGGGCACGTGTTGCAGGCGGGCTTAACCCGGAGCCTAACCTACTCCCCCTCGCCCCTCGCCACCCCGGCCTGATGTATGGACCCCACGTGGACAGCCTACACTAGCCGAATTAGCAAGCGTTTGCGAAATTCTTAAAAATACTTAAAAAAATTTGCTTGGAGAATAGCAGCCTGAGTATTTTACGTCACTACTACAGTACGTTACTGGCTAATTTCTGAGCCTCGGACAAAGGAAACCTTTTCCCTGTGATGCCGAAATATAAAATTCAATTAACCTGATATAAAACATAGTCTCAGATTTTTGGAAGTCAACTAATGTGACACCCACAACCAATCAAAGCAGATGACAAATAATAAGGTAACAAATGTAAATGTTGATCGGCCTTTCAGAAATTGTAGGTTATTGTTATCACCTCACTGTAACTGAAACACGTGTTATTCGTGTGTAATATACCGTTAGCGCATAACTTTTAGGTCCGGGCGCTATATCGATAGCTAGTAATACATGGCTCGGCGACATTGAAGGGACGTGTCAAGAGCAAGCGTGACGTCACCGGCATAAATCACGTGCTGAGATCCGGAGCCGTGTCGTGCTACTGGGAATATAAAGTGATCTATCAGTGCAGTCGCCACATCTCCTGCTTCAAGGAGTAAGGGACGCAAAGGCTTGTAGTGATGACAATGCGGCTTAAAGGGTGTAATAATATGTATGTGGAGGCAATGGGCAGGCCAACAGACAGAGAATACTAAACTGGCCCTTCTGTTTTACTTACTAGTGAAATAATTTTTTAACAAAATAAATTAATCTCATTCTTGTGCCTAGCCTTTTTCCAAACTATATTGGGTTCGATTTCAGGGTCTTATGAAATTCATACGTACATTTATTTCACAATACATCTTAAAAAACTACATTTATAAAATTAATGCTTTAAATAAGTATAAATATTAACCGGTTCTGCGAGGTTCACACCATTACCTCCAGCTACTGATACGCTGGGATCCGCATGGCAACAATAACATCTAATATTTTTCACTTAAAAACTTCTCGAATATGACGTACCCTACATCGCTAACGACAGGTTTCTTTGTCCTTGAACCTCGTAAGCAATATTGTTCCAGACCTGTCTCGAAAGATACCCTGTACACATCTAACTCCAGGATAATTTAAAGGCAATTAAGATAAGTGTACGAACAGCATATTATATCAGTTGTCTCCATTTTAGTAACATCACCGTAATCACTAATCCGTTTACGATGCGTTGTTATGGCAATATTAACTCGGTGTAACTGCTAGTCGTGTGTAAGGAGGGCCGTATTAACCGCCGACCGTACGGTCCGCAAGGAGGTCGAATTAAGGAGGACGTTTATAGGGTGATATGACTACAGAGTTATAACGGTACTAAAATAGACTCGCTATAAACTCCTACCAAGAATAGACTAATCAAATTGCTTGTTGTTTAGGGTGTTCATTTTGATTGATGAATTTTTCATAGGTTTAATGTAGTGAAATATTGAATTTGTGTTTAATTCGTACTTTTAGATAGCCTTGAAGGTTTATTAGGAACTTTTTTGTTATGTTCCATGCTAAAATCATTGATGTACCACTAAATGACAATGTACTATAACAAATGCCAGCGTCACAATATCAAGTAATCATTTGAATGTGTCGGACAGCGGCGGCGGGCGGCGACGGGCGGCGGCGGGCGGCGTGCATGTGTCACATTATACGCTCGCTCGCTCGGAACATTGAGCATCCAACCTATTGTCACCACGACTGCCATTTTAAATTATTTCATTGATATTGGGACGAGACGATGTATTTGGAAAATCAATAAAAAAAAAATGTGTTTCATTCAAAAATGAGAGCTAATGAGTTTATACTTACCTATCCAACTCTAATATTGTACAAAATATGCCATAATCCTGCTATTTTTTCGAGAAAATGAAAGTGTAAACTTAAATGTATTAGCCAATAAATACGTAAGTAGCAATTCACAATCAATAATCTCTTAAAAAACAAGCATCCTAAGGCTAACATTTTTATCATAAGCCGGTAAAGCGAAACACCAATTTATTAAAAAATTGCTATCCTAAGTACTTAAGAAGGTTCTAAGAAAAATCCGACGATATAACGAGGCAGACCTCGACTTATACCCGGAGATATAAATAGGTGAGTCAATCAATACGGAACCCCTCGCGGTACTCGAGCATGCCATTAATGAAACATTAGTTTTTGCCAGCGCTTCGCGGTTAATGATTTTTTGCCCCTACATAATGATTTTCACGACGAGTCCCGAGACTAATGATATTGAGTCGGACCGGCTCGGTCAGCACAGATAACTCAGCAAGAACTCCATTAATCATTGCCGACGCACTGACGACGCCGGCTCCCACTTGTTTTACACAACTCCTCAGGAAAAAGGATCTATTGGGAATTCCCGGTATTCAGCTTCCCTACCTTCCAATCCTTCCATAATAAAGAAT
Organism: Diachrysia chrysitis; assembly: GCA_932294365.1. Taxonomy (NCBI): domain Eukaryota; kingdom Metazoa; phylum Arthropoda; class Insecta; order Lepidoptera; family Noctuidae; genus Diachrysia; species Diachrysia chrysitis. The sequence goes on along the minus strand of OW028656.1, from coordinate 12,928,940 downwards.
CTCGGTTGAGAAAATTTTAAGTCCTCTTTTGATGTTGCCGAAGTTACGATCCACTCTTTGACTTAAAGTACGACCAAGAAACTAGGTTAATCCTTTGTAATCCTCAGTTTTAGTACACGTCTTTATTTCGTGCCACGTTTTGAGTGCAATAGTTTAAAAATTTAGAACGAATCCAGTAGGCCGGTGTTCCGGTACAGTCCTGACGTAAATTGCGATGTCAGCGCGTAAACCGGTTCATTATTAAAGGCAACAAACTACTCTAACCTATCTGGTTCATCAAAAATTAACAAAGCGGGTCTCGACGCTCGCATTACTAGCCGACTGTACGTGACCGTACTGTACACACTCGTGGCGACGAGTGTACCGGCGCGCGGTCACGGTGGGAGATCACCCGGTATATGTCGCTTACAGATGTTTTAATTACTCTTGCTGTGTAGTACTTTTGAGAAAATATTGGAACTTCAGGTACAGACTTTTTATTGAGAACGTTCATTTTGTATTATTTGCTGGTAGGTCGCTTCATAACAATTTTAATTTAATATAACTTTCAAACCACAGACAAATATTTGCACAAAAAAAAACTGCTTTAGTCTTCTTCTGCGTAGCCTTTTTCCTATTTTACAAGTTAGTATTTTTGATATATTTACTTACGTGCATGTTTATAAAAATTAAAAATACGGTTCCTTCATTTTTCAGTAGTATCCGTCAAAAACTCGAAAGTTCAAAAAGCTGTTTCGATGAATTCTGCGAAAATTATACTTAACACATTAATTTGGAATGAAACTGTCACTTATTCAATTAGGTGCCACTTAAATTCACAGTCATTATTGCATAAACTATTCAACCGGCTGCCATATACCTCCATCCTTCATCCCTCGTGGGTCCACCACATCCGCTGGGGTTTAATTGACCTGAAGACGAGTTGCGTATGACCTCAATTTTCCGACCCTTGGCTCCGTGACGTACAATGTACTTTTTAACGGGGCCTTACAGGGAGGGACTTCGAACAGAAGTAATGAGGTAATTAGAGAGACCTCCGCTTTATATGACGGAGGAGTCACGAAGTAATCATGACAATTAGCTCCGATCTGGAAAGTTAAAATACACGGAGACTTTGTACACGCATAGAAAAACGGAGTAATAATGGGTAGTAATTAGGTAGCAGCTGAAGTCTTAAGTTGAAATAATTCTACGATGACAATGTTGGTAAAAAGTTATTGAAATCAGTAGAGGCTGTTAAGCATATTCATTATTTGACATTTCAAATACATGTTATTTGGGCCTCAGGCGTGAGTGGGGGCACTCATGAACTTTTAAATATATTTGAAAATCTTTATCGGTTTGATAAATTTACTTATTTGTCTATCAAAGTCTTCCCACAGCTTATGCGTACAAGTATCTAGACATAAACTAAAAATTCCGAATCAAATATTTTTTTATTATCTAACCGACGGACTAAATATATTGTTACTGTTCATACCCTGTCAACATCCTTAATTGTAAATTCTATAGTTAGTAGTATAAATTTAATGTAAGACAACAATAAGGTAGCTCTATCTATAAATATATTTGTGTTTAACGATTCGTGAATTAAACAGGTCTGAAGGGTTCCAAATACACAAAATAATATAAGTTTAATCAAAGACGAAGTCAATAAGTCAAAGTTGCGTAAACACGAAATCCGTTGGAATCTGTTTGGAAGTAGCGACTGTGTTACAGTATGTAAATATGCTGTCGAAGTTTATATCGGGAGGTAATGACGGGATCGAACTCCCACCGGTATCGGGTTAGTTAAAACTCACAGATTATTTGGAATCGGTCGCAAACTATCCTAATTGAGGGTTTTAGATATCGGGCTTTACGCCCGGAGTCAGGAAGAGGTGGATAGCGGAGCAATCAGTGGGCTCTGGAACTAAGTATTTATATAAGTATACATATCCCATCTTTAACAATATTGTGTATAACATGATCTTACCACAAAGTAAGAAATGTGAACTAATTAACAGCCCATCATAGTTACAAAGCTCTGTATTCATGTTATTATTGAATAATCCTCGTATATGTGTATATGGCATGAATTAAGGTTAACGATATCTTAAAAAAATATGAAATACAAAAGGTTTACGTTTAAGTTCTATTTCGGTAAGTACGGACTACCGCTACAAGCTCTTAAAAAGTTTCCCACATTCTCTGAGTCGCGATGTTTCTCTACATTGTTCTCGTACGTTTAATTAGTTCTACAATATAATGTCTTGATTTAACGTTAAGAGACACGTAGGTTTTGCTACGAAATATATGAAAGAAGTAGTACAAACTCCATCGACTTTAAAGCAAGCCAGGAAAATTAAAACAAAAAGTATTTACTAATGCAGTAGCCGTAATATATAAAAACTTACCTACTTATACGTATATTGAAATAAATTGAAAACCTATCAACATTCCGCCGCAAGTGTAATGCCGCACAAACTATAAACTACACGAAACTCCGGCGATATTTCACGTAGCATTCAGCTCTATCATTTGTTTTTTCATCAGGGGTTCAAAAGTTGCGCGTTCCCGAGCGACGCCGGGGGGCGCGCCGTCCTTATCGAGCCACACCTATATCACTAACGAGTGTTGCCATTGTGCGATAACCACCTACTTTATATAGTTGTTAACTACTGTTATTTAGTTCCTATCTCGACTTATTTCGGTAATGTACGATGGTGCCTATCGGATAAACTTTGTCACAGTGATAAGTATTAAGCTGTTTGGTTAAGTAATTAGGGTTTGTGTTTAAACGTTCGCATTGTCACCTTGTTGATATTTATAGCTTTTAAAGAGACAATATTCGGTTAACTTGCTGTTGTTTAATGGATAAGTCATATACCTATATATTGTAATTGTGAACGTGAGTTTGTTTTAGTTATTAAAATGTCGTATACTAAATACTTTATCTTTCCTTTGCAGGGTGAGCTGAGTGTATTTGTTTACACGTGAAAAGAAGTAGTGGTAAGTGAGGACTTACTGCACAAAGTTCTTTTTTTATAAGAAACTGGCCAAGTTTGAGTCGTACCGCGCATGTAGGGCCGGTACCACCGTACAAGATTTGTAACTTTTGATGTTATAGTAGTTACAAAAATACATACTTACTGTAAAAATTTCAACTCTCTATCTATTACGATTCATGAGATACAGCCCACTGACAGACAGACGGATAGAAGGAAGAGCGGACAGACGGACGGACGGATAGCGGAGGCATAGTAATAAGTATCACCCTTTGGGTACGGAACTAAACAATCTATTTTAATCTAAGTCTAGTTTGATATGGGCCGCAATGTTTATGACGTGTGCTTAAACTAAAATCCTCTATTAGTTGCATTTACAAGATTCCCGGAACTAAAGAGGGCTACTCATTTTATCCCGGAGCCAGACAGTGCGGTTTTTTAGTTCACTGTTCTGCAAAAAATAGGTTATTGTAGAGCAACTTGCGTTCCAGTATTTATGGTAATATTTTATCTGGACCTTAGATATACATAGACAAGTATAGAGTGCGCGAATTGCTAGTAGCCCATTGTGCCGAGCACAAGCAAATTTTTAGATTATTTAAGTGATTTTCCGTGCGACGACCGACGCTTATGCGAAAATGTCGATGGTTCCGATATTATTAGGGTAATATTAGGTTTAGAGATAGTTTTAATAAAACTGCGCGCTCTGTTGTGACACTTATTTTACGATCTTACATGTTGATACTAGTGCCTTCAGTTCATACTCGATATGAGCATCTATATTTTACTAATTTTTTGTCCGAGATCTGGACTGTTAGGCTATAGCTTCTATAAAATATATAAGTAAACAGATTATATTCTTTGCGTATAGGCTACTTACTACTTATCGTGAATATTAATTAAATACCTACTTTTGTTATATAAATGTATTGTCAACTTAATATTTCGAATTTGATCGGTATACGACATACATTACGTTTTAAAGCTTTTTAGAAATAATAGGCGTGGTTTTCGATTAAAACAGAACTAGTTAAAAGTTTCAGGAAAATTATCATTAAAATTAATTAATTCCGAAAAGCTTGTGTATTTTACAATAGCTAATAAACCTTTCATGGAAGCCTCTGTTTGTGGGAGAACTCATCATGAAGTACTTCTACTGCTTTGAACACATTTCTGTTACAGTGGTTATTTAAAAAATGGTATATATTTCAATCCAAATTTCCCTTTCGTTTCCGCCTACATATATATCGGTCATCGCGGCATTAAGTAGTTTGTAGGTAACCTTTTTTAAACTATGAGCTTACTGCATACCAAACATAAAGTTTAAAGTTCAAAATTAGTTTAGTGGTTAGCAAGAAAAGCTTTACTTTGACGTTTGTATTATTGATAGGAATATGAATACTATGTAGCTATTTATGAATGTCCAACTGGTATCAATCGGATCACGTGCCAACATCATTCGTATTTCGCGCGCATGCTGAAAGTTTGCGCGTATTTACATGGAGCAGGACGCAGTCCCGGCGGACGCGGCCAGCACCTGCGCACCGCGCTACCATAATATGTACATATTCTACGTATTGCCCTCATTACGATGATAGAGAGGTGTGCTCTCCCCACAGGGCCCGGGCTAGCTATATACGGTACACGGAAATACAAGCTAATTAACATGAATTTACCCTTGTTTAAAGTTATTATTACAATACCTGTAACTTTCACTTAGGGGCTTTTATATTTTAAGTGCAGTTTCTTGCTCAAGCTATGCAGACCACTAACATGTGAAAATGTAGTAATATACATAATTTACTTTATACTGTACTTTAAAAAATAACTTATATACTTCGGGAATCGTTGTTCAAATATTCCGCCCACGAGCCATCACAGAGAGTCATAATATGAATCGAGATGCATTCTAACAAGAACTTCTTGACTTTGTCTGAAACTTATCCTTTGTAGGTACTTGCTGAGAACACCTGCAGCAACAATACGACTATCTAAGTTACTTTCATAAATAGGAGAGACCTTATTTAAATGAATGCTTAACTCTAAACGATAAAGGAATGTGCAGTTATATTACTTACTTACTTAAAAGTTAATTTCTAAAGTTTAAACTTCCTTTTTTTAGGTAAAGTTACGCAAAGGGCTAAATTATCTTAGTTTTTAGAAGGTCTAATTATAAGGTCTGTGAGGTTTGTAATCAACTGCAAGGATAGCCAACTGGACATCTACTAGCTTACTTTTTAAATTCAAAAAAGTTTTTAATTATGTTAAATAAATCAAATATTTATAAAACTTAATATCATTGTTTATTTATGGACCTAAATATCAGCTGTCTAGATTCACCCAGTTTTACATTTTGCCAATTTTGTTTTAAAATCTAAAATCAGGTCTGTAACAAAACTTGACTCTATAATGACTATTATCCCTAATGCGAGACTTCAGAAATCTCCTTCCGGGTTTGATAGTAGCTCCATTATCCATGTTGTTTGTATTTATTTGGTTCACGTTTATAATCGGGTTTGTTTTATTTATGTCACAAGTCGCGAGCGATGCGCCGCTCGACTTCACCCCTAGAATCTTTTCTGATATTCGATCGTTAAGTAAAGGTTTCTTTACCAACAAATTGTAAGAATTATAATTGCAAAAACTTTTATGAAACGACAATCCAGTCCATTAATATATAATAAGGTCCCATAAATAGATAAAAACTTTTGTATTTTTGATTCGAATTCATAACTTTGTAAAAACTAGGCTAAAATATAAATCCAGCTTCAAAAACAAAGAAATAAAAATATAATCAAAATGTTTGTTTAGCAATGTGCAATTTGTTTGCAACTTTCATTCGCTACAGAACTGTTTGTGTACACAACTAAATATTTCCAACAAAACATATCAAACTAGGAAAAACTATTTCCATATTGATGTGCAGTTTGAATATTAATAGTTTGAAAAATATCAACGACTCACAAAGCGAGGCATAACAAAAGGTTAACAGACATTGCATCGGATTCATATCGTAAAAGGAACAAATGCAAAACCCGCATTTTAAAATACTAGAGCTATGAAGATAGGTACTGCAGCAAACCATATTTTAGTGTTTTACATTAAATATTATACAGTATTATTCAGTCGAAATATAAATATTTTGAACACATTGCTTTTCCTATCTATAAACACAATGTCGGCAGACGGTCGTGTGTGCTTATTCTTATGAGATCAGTTTTTTATAGTATGGTTCGATTTATCCTACTGTATTTTCCTTTTACAGGGATTTAAACCTTCAAATATAAACATACGTATCACCCTGTATGAGTTTTCAATCAAACTAGTTAGTTCTATTAACACATATTATGTTTGTTATTTATTTGGTTTTTGTTCATAATCTTATTGTTGTTGGACGACGTCTGGTATGAAAGATTGCCCTGTTGAGTAATTCACGTAATATATTACTATTGACTTATGGTATTACAAAGAAAACAGACATTGATTCCGCGATTATATAAATACATGATATTGTGATAAATTAAATATATAGCAGGCCTGATGGAAGGAATTTCATTTAAACATTAATATATCTTGTTTACCAATTTTATTCCAACTATATTTTATGTGTATGTAAATAAAAAATATGTACTCATGTGTTTTGTGTAGAGGTTCGCAATACTTATATTATAACAATCTCTATACATGTAATATCTTGCTTATAAAAAAAAATATTAAAGCATTTTTTTTGTATTGCTTTTTCTTGCACAAAACACTATTTAATAAAAACTTGAAACAAAAATGGGTGTTAAAAACAACAGGTTGCTGGCCAAAAGAGAAAAAGATGATATTCAAAATCTCATAAATCTAATATTTCAAAATCCTTCAAACTTGGCAGCGGGAAAGAAAAGAAACAATAGCAAGTTGTTCGGAACTCAAAACAAATGCAACATTAAGGCCGGTGGAGCAATAAGCTAAGCGATTAGCGTCGCTCGCTTACAGCAGACACGCTTTTCATTTCCTCTTATATTCCATGTTTATTTTTATTGTACAATTCTGAGCTTACAATGTATGTTTAATTTTGCTGAGTGTTCGTTTTAACATTGGATTGCTTTGTGGGGGAATTATTGCTAACCACGATTTATGTAACGTAACATGCACCTAATTTAAGTGTCCGAGTATATTATAATTTTAATGACAAAAGTACAAAATCTTGTAAATATCTGTGGACCGATTGATGTATGCGACATTGGCTGGAAATATTGTAGTACTGTATCTCATGACACTGATCACTGATTCTTGATCAATGTGTACGTAAGTTTGGCAAGAATCCTGATTTGTGAGTGTCCTTAACACATCCCTTTATATATATAAGACTAAATAATAGCTATCAGTAGGGCATAGTAAAACTTTTACTCTTATCCTTTTTACTTGTTTTAATTGAGCAAATTTAATTAACTTCAATTTTATTTCTCTTTTAGCCAAAAAATGGTTGTTCATATTTTCTCGAGCGTTTTAATTTAAATATTCAGTGGCCTTGTCGCCTAGGTGTCGGGTTCTGCATCGCTACACGTAAAACCATGGCAGGTGGGATGATCGCGGATTATTCCAGCCGGTCGGGAGCGGTCGTGCGTAAACTCTTACAGCACCACCTGGGTTCCGCACGTCATTCATTCATATCTTCCGTGCAATTTTAATAAGGTATACCGACTAATTTATTTTTAGTGTGTGCTGACATAGCTGTGTTCTAAATGACTGTTTATCGGGTTTTTCTTAGAAGTTATGATTATATTGATAATTATGTAGTCTGGCAATGGACTTCTTTAACATTGGACCATACTGTCATACGGGACGTGGGTGTAACGTATCATCTCACCTGTTACAATGTGTGTGAAGAGTGGACCGGTTTAGGACAGATTTTGTGGTTGTTCGCTTTAATATTTAACTGTTGCAGATTCCTTATTATATTTACTAATATGATATGTCCTAGAAACTACGCATACAGTGAAAGTAGGTACATAGTGAAGCGCAGCGGTGACGGCCCGCTGGCTGGCGGCGTGGACCAAAGCGGCCCCTATTACGCGCCGCATTAGCCACCCCTGCACCGACCTGATTGAGGCTGCCTGTTCTAATATTACACGAAAATTAAAAACTGGTTTTATTGAATAACGATCGTAACATTTCCATTAGAGAAAATTTTCTCCGAATTATATCCGTTTTTTTTCTATTTTTAATGTAAGGAAATCCAAGACGTTTTTTAAACAAAAGACCCTAAAATACTTTCGTAGTGATATCGACTTGAATACTAACATCCTGATAAGAAGTTGAATACTCAAACGACAGTTAAACTTGAGTCGTGTGACGCTTTGTAGTACTATATTAATATCAGGCTACATAAAAATTATGAAAAACAATGGGTTTAGTGGAACTAACCTTTTAATCCTTGAAACAGAAATTATCATAATAATCGGTAAAGGAAATAACTTGCTAGGTACATAAGAAACCAATTTGCCTTGCTAATAGTATTGTCTATAAATACACGTTTAATAGATAAAGATCATCCTTTACAATGGCATGGTCTTCGTGTTAACGAGCCATTGCAAGCTATATTAGGCATAAAATGGACAATTTGAATTTAACGGTAGTTTCAGCTCAAGGCAACATTGCCATGATTTAACTATATTGAATTAACTGAATCGAAATTATAACCGTGGCATTAAAGTTTACGATTTTTTAGTCTAAAGGTTTAATGTTCACTATGATTCACTTAGTTATTTATTTTAGGTTATAGACCCGGGAACCAGGGGAGTTACTTGTGAATGAATTTCAATAGGCATGACGACAGTATCAAATAATCAAAGATTTAATGATTTTAGGGGAAAATACATATTAAAAGGATTTAAAAGACTGATTTCATTTTATTTAAAAGTCTGAGATTATTTAGATTTTCTATAAAATAAAAGATAAAAATACTGCAATCGGCCATTTTGACTGAAACACGAATCACAGCGCATGACGTCACGGTAAAGTAAACAAACAAATGTCACTGTGTTTTGTTGTGACCGTACTACTGTTTACTCATTTGGATTGATTTTTTAATAATTTACGTGTGTTAACTTACGTGTGTTTCGACTCCACTCGACTCAATAACAATGGAATCAGGCTTTGTTAAGGCAAACAGCTCAAATCTGCCCAGGATTGATTTATTGATGTTGGGCGATTTCCTCGCAACAAATAAAGAATTTTGCTCGTCTGAGTTTAGAAACGTCAAAACTTCCTTGTAAGTACATTTTTTTTAAGTATAAATCTTTAGCACTAGATACAAACAACATAGTTGATATCAAACTCGTTTTGATCTCTTAATCTCATTTTATATAATTTTCATAGGTTATTTTTACAATGAACTTTTATTGTTTAACTTTAATGATGAGCTTTAACCACTTATCTTTTATTATTTTTTTCTTTGGAACATGTACAAACACCTTGTTGGGTGTTACTAACGATGAGTTTTTACACTGAGGTACTCCACACCACTTATACACTTTAGAATTCATTTTTATTACGGATTTCGTTAACTTTCTTCACTATGCATACACACAATGACTTGTTGTTTACTTTACCGTGACGTCAGAGCGGTCGCCATGACACCTCCGAGCTATTTTCGCGCACTATTTAAAAATATTTGAAAAATGGCTTTAAACTTCGTAAAACTCTAGTTTATTATCGAAATAAAGTTTTTTTCGTAAATAGTAAACGTGTACCCCCACTACGGAAGAGTATTTCAAAATCTTTCGTCATGCCTATTCTAATAGGTACAATCCTAATGCAAACTTTTTCCATTTACAATATTATTTTTCAAAAAATCAGAATCTTGTGTCCGCTAAACGAATATCAAATTTGTATTGGCTTGTATATGTAATTAAAATTATTTGAGTAAGGACTTGGTTATACAGTCAATTTGATTGAACATTTAATCAATTTTCGAAGAAGGTTATATAGGCTATTTATTGTTTAAAAAACAATATTCCATGATGTAAACATTTTTGCACAAAGATGGGAAAAACTATTCGTAACAAGAAAATATCACAATTCTTTCCAAGATAAAATGTTATAAAATACTATGACGTATCCAAAACGAAGGCGGAAAGTGGAACAAAACTCTTGGAAAACGTTGTTGCCAAGTTTATTCTTCTTTTAGGTTTTAAGAACTCAAGAAAAATGAGGCAGGAATCTTCAAAAAAAAAAGTAACTTGACTCTGTTTTCTTTATTTACTAAGTGGGTATAATTAGTTTTTGATTGATTGACATATGGTTATGTGTGAAGTGCCAAAATTTAATTCTTTCTCAGAAGAATAAATAAAGTAATCTTAAACATTTAGTAATTAACAGCGTCCATCAATAGTAATCTCCTCCGTCAACACTCACGCACCCGTGGTACGCGACATGAACGGACACCGCACATCAATACAGTACAACACACAGTCACACACAACCTTCTCTTACAAGCGCATTAGCAGGGTTAATGAAATACGCGCCACACCGGAGTAGCGATCACGATCTTGATGACTCTGTTTCATATTATTATGTCCGGATAATCCATCCGGCAATTTGAAAACAAATTGTTCGTAAAATGGATTTTTGTACTGGCATTAAATTTTTTGACGGATTCGAAGTGTTTATTAGGAGTTGATCAAAACAACGACCTAAAATAATAGAAGCCTGTAATTATATCCCTGCAGTATTAGGCTTCTTTTTAAATATAGGATGAATGAGTATCGATTACTATGACTGGAATCATTATAATTGTTTACCTCATTTCAAATAACAGTTCCGATGAATCGCAGAATTAATGTTCTTTTAAAGTGCTTTGTGTTTTTTACTATTCAATTTATAATAATAGTATAGAGGCATATAAATAGAACAAAAATTGAGTGGTTATACATCAGATTCTATTTTGTCCTTATATTTCACAGAATTTTGTAAGGTATTTGGCTAAACTAAGTATTTTTATATATCTTCAACCATCCATGAATACAGAAACCCTTTCTTAGGGTTTACCAAATAAATAAATGGAGGCAAAGAATAAAATAAATTTCATCCCGTGCCAATATTTACAATTATTTGTATGGCGTATAAATTTTCCACCAAAAACCCATTTGGTGGACCCTTCAAGTATTCCTTTTGTTGGAATTATTGAGTAGAAAGCGAAAAGGGAAAATCCTGCAGAACCTTACGTACTCTAAGCCAGACCAGCGTGTCTGCGCCTCCCGCCCCCCGCGCGTGGACACACACCACGGGCCGGCGCGGGGATGACAATGTGTATCAAGGGGTCTAGCTCACCTGGACGTGGTTAGCGTAGGTAGGTACGAATCGGTTCTGTAGCAGTGAGTCAAGTGCGGTCAGCGGTCGGATCCTTATGACATGGAGATGATTGTTCGTTCTTTGTTATAATACTTGTAAATAGACGGCGAACGAGTAGGGTTCCCTGGGAACATAATTGGCTGGTATTTAATCCGGTTATCCTTTTGTTAGAACGCTGTTTTTCAACGAAGTGGCTGAACATCTCTGACATTAATTTTGGGACGTGTGGTTTTACACAAACGATTTTCTGAATATATTGTGAACTAAAATATGGGTGGTAAGTTTGCATTTGTCTGTATAATGGAGTTTAGGGTTTGGTGTAGTGTCGCTCTTAATCCGTGGATATTTAATGTCATCAGTTGTTTCCATTCCTCGGATGACGGAATTAATGGAGCAATCTGACCGTTCATGTCTATATGAAAGGTACTGTATATATGGCGCGGGATCCAAAAGTAATTCGTTCAAGAATGCGGGTCATCGGTTATGGGTTGCGCATGGTGTTAGGACCGGCCCTATGTTATTTATTCAGTTTGTACACATATCTACGTAGTAAAGATAAGGGATGTTATCTTATTGTTTTATCATGGCTTATTCGACGTTCTAAATCTTACGTGATGATGATGAGTTCATGACCGATTTCGGCAACAGTAACTGCACTTTCTGAGTAGCATGTTTTTACAATATTCCTCCAGTTGTTTAAGTAGCTATTAATCTAGGTTGAAATACGTTTTTTTTCTCACAATATTGGATGATATTAAATAAAGGAAAATACCTTGAAGAAAGGGAAAAAGTGAAGAAAGGGGAAGATCCGCCCGAACAACTTGACCTACCTAGACAAGCGTATTCGTTTAAAGCTTGACACTCGAACATTTCCACGTTAAGGCTATCGCCTCTAATGTTCGAGTGCTTATAAAAATACTGTAAAAGAAACCACTTTTCCAGATAACGCTTTAGTTATAAAATCTAACATCATAACGGTTACCTAGAGAGTGACGTAACACATCAGCTCCTAGACACGACGCTTCTATAATACTTTTATGTAATCATAAAGTTAGTTTATCTTCAAGTAATTTAGCTAAGAGCTTCCAGCGGCCGCGTTACTTAGCGCGTACTTGTGGCTAAGTAAGCGCAGTACGTGAGACAACTTGCTCTCATACTTTAAACCTAATTAGGTATGGCAAAACACGACTTCGAGAGGTTTTACTTAAGTTTTAGTTACTGGGATCCTTATTCGGTGATTAAACACTACCTACTGCACTAAGCGACTCGGTGTTTGTCGTAGACAAGTTTGGAAAGTATTCTTATAGTCTGTTTTTTTTCGTTAAACATTTGAACTTATAAAGGACTAACTGTAACCGATATAGTTCTAAAAAAGAGAAATTCTCTTTTTTAAGTAGTCTCAAATTGCCGTCACAAGAACATGTTTTTGGAAAAAATCGACATGTATTTTTTGTAGTTTACTATAGGTATCTATCTATCTATCTAGTTTTGGTTACTGCACACATAGCTTAAAATTCAAAAAACATAAAGTACGTCCAATTGCAGACATAAAGTGAATTTGGTGCGGAGTAGCGACCGCTAGCGACCTCGCGCGATTGATTCGGCCCGACCCGCACCAAATACGCACATTTATAACAAACCACCCCCGACGCCCGGCCCTAATACACTGAATATGTACTCACAAAAGGTCCATGTATGAAGCATGATTAAATCTAACACTGACACTACAAGAAGATCAAATTAGCTAGCTGGCTGAAGGAAAATTTCAGATATTAAGTAGTTGCTCTTTTTGAAGACTAGGCAAATAATGTGTCAGTCTTCTTATCTGCAGTAAAACAATAGTTTACTATAAATACCTTTAGTGTGTATCGCATGCGAATAAAGTTTAAAATGGACAGACAGACTAACTCTCGTAAATACAAGGACAAATCATGATTGTGTTCTTGTTTATATTACCTATTTTGTAGTGTCTTCTTTGTGGGAACAATTCGTATTTCGTATTAAAAAGCTTACGGAAAGGTACTCTTTTCATTCTTAGTTAGAGATAGTTATCACCACTGCTTTGAAACCTTTCTTTCCTGTTCCTTGCAAGATGTCGATGGTCATTATAAAACTTTGACATATTCTCCTACTTCAATTGACACGAAATTTGGTCTATGCCCAAGCTTAAGACTGCAGTGATAGGTTCCACGTAATTGGACACAAAGATGTTATTAGATTGGTACCTATGCAGGTAAAAAAATCTGTTGTTAGGATTTTATAATAATAATCTTGTTAATTTAATTTGTAAATTCTTTAATTATAAAATTCAAATAAGTCATCTGTCTACTTATTCATCACGTTTGAATTCAATTATAACTTTCAAATTAATCCAAATGTAATCAACGATTGCCATTATTGTCTCCAAAATCTGTATTAAAGAGAAGGGAAAAGCACTTAAGTGTTCACAAAATTAAATAGAAGAAGTCCATCGTAAATAGCGGTCTGAGGAGAACCTTCGCTTTATTTATTTGTTTATTGTACACGCAACAATAATCACAACTCTGTGGGTTTAGGCTGCCAGCCGCCAGTTGTGTGATTGTTATCTGTGTCATGACAATACTGAAAAGAAACTGCAAAGTAGTCATTCTATAAAGTAGTTATTCTTATTGTGTAAGCACTCATCATTGAAATACCTAATATTTAAAGGTAATTAAATTTTTTTGATGCGATTGAGGTATGTTTGACGAGGCATTGAAAAGTTTTTAATGAAAATTGCACTACGCTCCTAACTTTGTAACTGTCAATATTTTCAACAACAAGCATTTATGGTTTTTAATATGAAGATAATAATGAGATGATACTTTTACTAAACGCATTTATCGCATTACCTATTCTTTTATTAGGAATTACATACTTTATGAACCCATAAAAAATTGTCATAAATTATTTTTTGACAAGAGAAGTTGGGCACAAAGAAAAGTTATATATATTAACAGATATTGCTTTTCTATTATAATCGCTTTCATAAATAAACCTTCTGTTCATTTTTATGTGATGTCAGCCCGCACCTGTAGCTGAAGCTCTTTGTTTTAATCCCCCCCCCTCCCCCGTCCTCCACCAGTTAATATCCTCGGATCGAGAACCAGGATATAATCAAATAATTCTCTCGGAACAAACGTTTGCTCTCTTATTTATAAAAGTTATTAAGAGTTTTGTTCAGAAAGTGGTCCACAGATTATTTTTATGGCTATCGTAACAAAACCTTAACAAGGTTAGTATTTATATCCACCAAAAAAGTAGAGGTCTCAAACAAATTTATATCATGGACATTAAAATGTATTTGTTTCTAAAATTTTATATAAATTATAAATTAAATTGATCGTCCTTTAGAATTACATTTATATACTTTAAATGCTATATCAACCAGCAACAGCAATATTTATGAACACACATAAAACATAACATAACTCAGGCCTACATAAAATACATCCTATAGTTTGGTCGTATTAAGTTTTAACGGCACGTCTGTCAAATGAAACCGGCGACACTTGCATACAACGGTTGACATAACGCGACAACTTTGAACCCGCCCGCAATAAATCATACCCGCTCGTCAACGAGGAAGGCCTTATCTCCTCAAATTAATTCTACTTACAAATCTTTGCGCCAGCTCCCTTTCTGGATCAATAGAGCTTCGAGTTACAGAAATACGTCGTGTGAGACTAACTTTCTAACTATTCAAATTGAGATTTTGATAAGTTTCATGTAAGGTTTGTGACTGAAATTGGGTAATTAAAGGATCTTGATGATCATTTAAACTAATTTAAAGTGTACAAAAAAAAAAAAAACGAAAAAAGACACGTGTACTGTGGGGAAAGAGTCACAAACCTTTGCTCTTCATAGCAACAAGCCCTAGGGTCATATTTATATATGAGGATTTTCTTAAGCATGATAAGTCATGTTGAACAATTGTTACTTGCCAAATCCTGAACTATATTTTGTTTCTATTTTCGCATCAGCAAGAAAAACGTTTTACGTCTTGTCATCCAATTTTGCATTTTACCGCCCTCGCTAGAAGCCTCTCTCATTGCTTGTAATATAATTTGATGTCAGCCGTAATGTGTTCCCTTTTCTTTATACATTGTTTCCGTTCACATTTGTAACACAAATCAATCCTGAAATACCACGAGAATAAGTCAACAAAAACATCTCTGGTTGCGGATCAACTCGCCCGTGTTTTAGCTAAATTCCTGTTATTTATTGAGGCGCACTAACTGTAGTTATGTATGTGCGTCGGTATGGAAAAAGATACCAACCTTAACATAAGATCAAATCGGGCATTGTGAGGGATATCAGTGTACGTGAGGTCCCCGGCCTTCGCCCGCAACTTGTCAGAGCGATCACAATACAGCGATAGATACAAAAAGACCTACACACGCAAAGCCCATCTTAATCCCTTTCAAGAATTGTTGTTCAAATATCAGAGAATGGACCCTTTCAATTACAATCAGGCGCTTAATTAGAAGGGAGCGAGCCGACTGTTTATTAAGGTCTGCCAAGGTCCGAATCAATGGCCCACTATTTAGGAGACTGTACGGTTTTGTCGCCGGCGAACAATCTACTGAACCCTAGTCGCGGCAAAGCGATTTTATTTCCTCAAAGTTATTGTATCGGCTGCGATATTTGCGTATCGTTGTTTATGAACTTTATTGTTCTTGGAATATCGGGATATAATAAATAGAGTTACTTAGGGAGTTTCCTCGAAGCTTGCCTGGTTCATGACAAGTGACTGAGTATGTGTTTAAAATTATTTGTTAATGCTCTTTTCGAATTCCAAATGATAACCTTTGTTTGTTAACAAAACTAATCTTACAGAACTGAATAAAATCCATCATCGTACGAAATACAGTTTAATCCGATCACATCGATTTATCTTTGAGTTTTGAAACTTTTAAGGTTGTCTATTGTCCTTGTAACAATAGTGTGGTAGGCAGAAGCGCACGTCCTGCGACCGCTCGCCGCCACCCATAGCTCGCGGACCCCGGACAGGTGGCGCTACTTAACGTCGTTCTCAGCCCGCATGTCGTACGTTATCAACTCACGTGAGATTTCTAACGACACTTTTCCTTCTAGCTACATTATAAAATGCCAACATTTCTTTTCTCGCGCTTTCACAGTACTAAGAAAATAATGTTTACCTTATATATGTGATTTTGGTACGAACTGGCAGCCAGCCAAAAACCCTCAATCAAAAATTATTTTACTCATAGGCTTTTAAAATTTAATGTAAATCTATGTCATTTTGTTGTTAAAGATCATGTTTTATTATTTTGACAAAAATCATCTCACCCGCAAAATTAACGTATGAATTACCAAAGATCAATTACTGAATTCATATTCGGTTATTATACTCTTAAAAAGTTATATTTATGACATTTGAAAATGCCAACGAGCATTTACGAACATCTTATCAATAAAATAATGTAAATACGTACTCGTAACTCACTTATTTGGCAAAGAAGAAAACGAAACAGGATACAAATAGAATAAATTGTCATCATTTCCGATTAATGAGTAATATAAGAACGTTGCGTAAGACAGCTCGTGACTTAGTACGATAATTGCTCAACTTATAATTAGATGATCAGGTGGGGAACTTCGTTCGGAACAATATTTGACACGTAAATTACATTAATTAGCTCTTATGTGAAGGCCTTATCTGAACATGCTTCGATACAAAGTATGGAGAATGTGGAAGGAGTAAACTGTAGGTGTAACCAACTTACTTTGCATTGTAAAGAGTTGATAAACAATTAGGTCACGTAAATTTTTCTCAGGAAGGATAATCCCTAAATCTTTAGTAACGCATTACATGATTATCAACCTCTTAACAGCACGAAACATGGGACAGCTGAGATTATAAATCAGATATCACAGCCATATATCAATCCAAAGAGAATGTATAGTGCCATTTATCAAAATCTACTCAGTATAGACAGTTAAACAAAGCACACAATTGGACGATCACAATTTAATCCTTCGGTAAACAGTAAAAATATGGGAGTATCGGTCGCGCGGGCGGCGGCGGCAGCGGCGGCGGCGGCGGCGGGCGAGGCGCGCCATACACGGCATTCCACTTCCCCGACAACTTATACAAATGGCTCCTACATATCTAATCCTATTCTCCTCTCGTAAAACGTGCGTCTTTGAATACGTATGAAATGTCCGCTATATTCTCCGCGATGTACTTTTATTTTTCGTATGCCTAGTATCTCAGTTTAATGTTACCAAATAACATCGCGTTTCGTGTATGAATAAACTCCAAAGGGATCGTGTGTAATAGGGCAGAGCTTTGTATCTTGGACATTTGCTTCAGACGCTAAAATGGAATTGATGTACCGGATAAGTTATTCCAGAAAGTTTATCGTATTTTTTGTAATATCTTCAGTAATGGCCAATCATTTTGCGTATTCATTCCGTTTTTCTTAATAAAATGTTACAAATTTTGTTATAGCTAAGCATTTACGATAAAAAGAACAAATATAAACATTCTTTTTTTTAATAACAGCACCTGTATTCATAACATGTGTTCTTTTCCGTCTCCAAAGATAGATCACCAATAAAATCAATAAACCCAAAACAGGCCATTAGAATATCGATGCGATATAAAAACGGATAAATATAAAGGGTGTTGGCATAAACAGAGCGAACGCACGTAAATTCTGCGATGCGATAAACCGCGGTCCAATATCGTAGAGAATGAATCCCGAAGACAAATTTGGTGGGATCGCGCGATAAAACGCGCTCGTCGGCGCAATATCGCGCGGCTGCAAATAAACCCGCGACGCGAGTGTTCGAGTGTTTGTGCGACGGAATTAAACGCCGCCAAGTGATCGCAGTGTTTATGTACCGACGTGTAGCGACCGCCGACGTGAGCTCGTCCTGTATCCCTTTAACGTTTCGGCTTCGGTTTTTGCTGGTACCGATTCGTTTTGTGGATTCCAAATTACATTGATGTCAAAGTGCCCAACTTTGACATCAATGTAAATCAAACATATACTGTGTGTAATAAATCAATGTAAGTAAACTGTTACTCGAAAGTGGATATAATTTCGGTCCTACACGGCTACAAATAAAAAATATTCCTTTACTTTGCAAATCTTCTTACAGAATTTAATAAATTATTTTGTTTAATGAATTTAAATTATTTAAGTTATAATAAACAATCCTTTGACTTCCCTAGTTAGCCAATTCTTTTCCACGAATCCTTCGACAAGTTGTAATTTTAACAACTTGTTCGCTCTTCATTCCTATTTAAATGATTGAGGAGTGGAATGTTTCTCAAGGTGTTTGACTATTCGGTAACAGTTATATAACTCTAGTTAGAACTACTGAACAGGTTAGGTATTCAGTAATTAGTAACTTAGGCGCAAGACATCCAATCGCAACGAAGTTTACCTATTTACGTATAGTTTGCGTGACTGATTAATACATAAATATTTCAAGACCTGTTTATTTATTAAACTGTCATTAACTAGTTCAAGATATAAACTTTGTTATAGACCTATTAAAAGCTAATCAAAGTTCGAATTAAATAGAATATAACCTCTATAGATAAGAGTGATATAGAACCCATCGACCTTACTCGATGATAGAACCAGTTATTTTTCCATTATAATAAATTTACATAGTGCTGTTACAAATAATTTATGTTTTCACTGTACTTAATGGATTGTTGGTGCGATGATATACATTAGTTGGCATTTGATAACAAAAATCCTTTCAACAGTCGGCCATGCAGCTTATTTAGCTGGGCGGTAAAGTTTGATTCTTTTGTTTGTCATATTATTTCTAAAAAAATGTCTTGTTACTTAACCAAAACTGTATTTAATGCTAATGGTTATATACTAACTACAAATGAACATTAAACAACAATACCAAAACAATGAAATTACCAAATACCTCGCTAAACACGGCTTGACTCGCCAGCGTCCACTGCGGTACTGCAGTTAGCCTACATTCTCATACGGCTTATGTATATACAGGGTGTATACAGGGCACTACAAATCACGCAGCCAATAAGAGGTCGCGATTACACGCAGCATAACGCGATGCTCGCCGTTTTGCCAGCGGCCGCGGGGCGCATCAATCATCCGTAATTTGACGCGCTGAAAACGCGTCCTAACGCGCCGTGTGGTGGTGCAAGTGCACAGGATTAGCGGGGCATGTTTGAATTATCTAATGTTGTTGAATCTAAGTAATAGGTAGTAAATTAAATAATATACTGATTCTATTGGCTTTCTATAATCGAATAATTGTGATCGACTGGTAGAATATTAGAAACTCAATGTTCCTTTAGAGCTTGAAGACCGCACTTAAATGTACTTTACATTAATATTTTAAAATAAATACTATTATTTACTCATAACTTAAAGCCAGTTAATGATTATAAAGTAGTGTATGTATGCAAATAATCTGCCGTCGCCTATATTTAATAGTGGTTTATTTTCAAATCTCTTCAGCGAATAACTTGATCGATCAAAAGAAAAATACACGATATTAATATTATTTTAAGTGTTGTTTTTATTCGTGAAAAATAAAGCAATTATCGTTGCGCGAAGAGCGGAACAATTTGTTGCTAACAATAGCTGTGCACGCGTTTAAAGAGATTGCCAATCAATCCTGTTACCCAGGATTATGAACCGTGACGATTTAATGAGGAATGTTCGCCGGGACTGTTTTTATATCATTTAATTGCAGGTGAGCCTTTGGCGGTCGTTACGGTTTATTCCTTCCTTCGCTGAGCTTCATCTTCAACGCAACCCTTAAAAGAATATCGTCAAATTATTACAATTGGATTGAAGTTTTTCTTTGTGTTTCCATTTTGTTGTGTACTAAAATTACGGTAAAGCTGAACCCGTAAAATAGTACTAAACTTTAGGATTTCGTCCTAAAATATAAGTCCAGTCAGTCCTGTAGGCGTCGTTAACAAAGTCGCGGGAGAATAATTCCGCGTGACCTATGTAGTTATTTTCAGTTACAGATTTATTGCACTGGCATACTTGTAAAAGGACAGCGATTATTACTTATTTTCGTTAGAGTACAGACAATAAAGTCCGGGCCTCTCCAGGGGAACGTAAAACAAACCCCATTAGAATCCCGTAAAGTTACGACCCTATAAAGAGTTTACCGTCATTAAAACGAAAAGTTAATAATCATATGATAATTTATACGGAACAATGTAGCATGCATTTTAATTACAGCGGTAACTCAAGTTTCAAGTTGGACCATTCTGAGTTGCCGGTTATCCGGAGCCACGAGTTGAGGTGATAAATAGTGCTGGGGGGCACTAAATCACACCTTTATATGAAGGCATCCGAATTAAGGCGCTTTCACAAACGCTATTCTTATCCGGGATTGTAGTGTCACCTTTGTGTTGAATTAGAAAAATATATGAGACCAAGCAATAAATATCAGGAGTGGCGCTCCTACGAAGCTGCATCTCGCGGAATTACCTGAGATATATTTATATTCGTTTAATAACTAAGGAATTTCAACAGGTTTCAATGGTAAAAAAAAGTTGCTTTCGGGGATGCGGGTTATTGAGCTTTGAATTTGTTTCGGCCATCCTTTCTAGGGCTATAAGTACTGCATAAAAATGTAATCAAATATTAAAGTTCTCAACAAGGCAGCTGCGTGTTGAACCTGTGTCCCCACGTAAGACTTTCAAAGGGCCGGAAATTCTCGTTATTGAGGTTAACCCGTGAAAAATGAGAGGAAATAAATAAAAAAAATATTATAATTAATACTCATTCAGTGCGATTGACTGTACATATTTGAAGTGACGAGACCAAATCCACTCCCAAATATTGGGGAAAAAATCAAACGGCCTTCTTCCACCAAATGGAAACTATACTTCGGTCCATCAAAGTACAGTTCGCAGCTTTCCAATTATTCTTGAGCTCCGTACACGAGGCTCGATCGCACGAGCGCGCGATACGGATCAGCCTTCGAGCACAGAAGCCGAATGCTTTGCGTCCCACCTCCCGATATAAGTTACACAAGAGTTTTCAACGAATCTTTTCAAATATTTTCCAGTAGTGACCTGGATTCAAACCATACTGTATGTATTTTGTGTATTGTGAGCTATACCGCACACGTGGAATATTTTATTATGCTATTGGGATTTCGATTTTTATGACACGTGTACTAAAACGTACCGCGTGCATATTCCTTGGCGTGACGCATAACCCGAAAACAATGTCTTTAAAAATTATATCAACAAACATAAAAAGGTAGATACCATATGCAACAAACCCAGACAATGAAAGTCTACTTATTGTTTGTAATGAAAAAGTATATTAGAAATAGTAGAAAGGAAAAAAAATAAACCTCAGGAAGGACTCGAACCTGCGACTACTGTTTCAACGCACCAGTCACTTTACCAACTAAACTACACTACATAGGTCACTGTCATATGATTAAATTCTTCCTTATACTTAAAAAAAATCATATATTTGTATTTAATTACATATATTCGCTTCGCATGCGTTTATGCGTAGCAAATAATTAAAAATGATAACTATTTATTATTGTTTTATATTTTATATAATTTAACATTATTGACATTAGTGATAACGTATCGTAACAAAAAAAAATACGTCGTCTAAAATAGATGTACCTTTGATTTATTTTCAATTAGAAAATATAATGTTCATAGCATCAGTAATAGACACAGTTCTGCTAACATTAACGAACATTGTGGTTAAATAGTAATCACGCTTTTACAATAATGAACACAATATTACAATGTCCAAATATTTCAGTACTAAAATATTTGTAATGAAGTACCTACATTTAATTAAGAGGGAAATACACTATTATTTCACGCTTTGGCATGCATACCTATTTTAAATACAAAATTAAAACTAAATACTTTATTTCACTCTGAATAACGTAAGTAATTCAGCTGCAAATACGTAATGGTCATAATAAACGCTCATGTAGCTTACATTAGTGGGTAACCAGGAACAGTGTTGAGGCAGCCCTCGCTATAAGACCGGGCGCGCATTACTCGCTAGCCCTATGCATTTACTATGAGCTCTTAAAGCAGGACTTAAGCTCTAGACAGACGGACTGCATTTCATATGCAATCTGACTACAAGTTTGCTGTTTGATTGCAGTTATTAAGACTGCAAACCTTATTCCATCGTCGAAGCAACATGTGACTACCTGCAGTGTAGCGCACATCGCGCACTTAGCGCACGTAGCACGCCTTCTTGCTTCCTTCGTTCGTCCTGATTTGAGAGTTAATAGTAACAGTCCTGTATGTTGTACGGTTTCTCATCGTAACACACCGACTCTCTTGAGAGGCTGCATTGCGATGGATTTAGACTTATCGAAATCACGTGAGCATAACTATATGTGATACGTGTTTTGAAGGTAAGCTGCTGGTTGTGTAATAGTTGAGAACACGACGTGTAGGAGTAACTTGATAAAACTATTGATTTATATCGCAATGGGAATTAAACTGCTAAGTTGGCTAAAATTATACCTAGATTTTTAAACGCCTTGTAATGTTTATACAATAACATTTACGATTTGAACTTTCGTCACCATCATTGAGTAGTAATCCATTGTCAACACACAATATCAATAAATATGACACGTCTAAATGAGTAAAATTGTATATCACAGACAGTTTCTTCTGAGACACTTAAGTGATAACACAAACGTACTGTTTTTCAGTAATAGGTAACATCCCAAAAACATAGCACAATTTGTACTTGCATTTTAATTCCCAAGCCTGCTGGCCTACATCATTTGCTGAACACTCATCCGTCGCTCGACGCGACGTAAACTCGTGTTTACATACATAAGCACGCGACTGCGACCACAACGTGCGGCGTCGTGCGGTGTGCGCCCTCTCTAAGCCGCCACGAATTATGCTAGGGACGTGTGCACTAACTGCTAGTGAGTTGTACATGAAAGATAGTGCTATGGTTGTAGATTACGTGGAAATTATACATCTTTATTTTTTGAAATAAATGTTGTGGAAACTAAAAATAAATAAATGAGGTGCAAAAATGCGCAATAAAACCCTTGTGGTAAAATAACTATTTTTTTAGTTTCCTTACATAAAATCTGTCATCGTCAGGTATATCGCCTGTACTTACAACATCATAGAAGGCGCTTTAAAAAGAGCAGAAAGCTTCAAGTTAAGCATTTTACTAAAACAAAAGTCTTAGTATTGACTAAGTCCTAGTTTCAAAGTCGCAGCTCTAGCAACAGTATACAGCCCCTAGCTTAGCCACATACCTATAGTTTCGTTCAAATGTACAAAATATGTATCTTAATCAAGGATTATATATAGTATGGTCTATTAGATGATGGTAACAATTGTACTAACAAAATAAACCACAAGATATTCACTATTTCTCGTGAATTTTATTTCTTTTACTACGAAAATAATAATTATGATTGATTAAGTAAAACCTTTAAAGTAATCTTCAGAATTGTATTAGTTTTGTTCTAAATTAACCTGGCAATGCTAAAGAAGCATTACTATGCAGTCTTCAGGTTCGATAACAATTACTATTAGTACTGCTTTTCCGATAAATGCTACTTCATAATTATGTTTGTGTAGTAGTTTTACTAACCACAGCTAGAAATACAATTGTATACAAACTTTTGTGATTAATAACGTAGTTACTGTTATTTAAGTGTCACTATTCCTACTTAAAATTAATAAATTAATGTCAAATCTCTACAACACATTTCTCAAATTAAATTCTAAACAGAATTGGTATATTTTCAGGTATATCTAAAGCACTTGACTCACAATTGTTGAAAGAACATTCCGTGAAAAATGTATAATATAAAATGAGCTATTACTTCTCTTTTGATGGGCAGCGCTAAGCCGAAAAATTAAATTCAAAATCACCGCCCAAACGTTGCAAAGGGTCTAAAGTTTATTTAACAGGAGGCTTTAAGAAATTCCGAGACTCGCTGACTTGTTTATCCGAGATGAAAGATATTATGGCGCAAGTGGTAAGCGATGGGATTTGCGCGATAAGTATCACCACTAAATAATGAGGGCATCGTCGGTGCTGCAAGCCAGTGTGTTATTACACGTTTCAATAATTCATGTTTTTGTAAATTATCTCCAATTTCTTCGAGGGTGCTTTTAACTTTTCTTTCTACTTATGTCTTAAAAGAAAAATGATTATTTTCCAATTTGAAATTAAATATTTTGACAAATAAACAGTATTTCATTGCAGACTGCTTAGGTTTAAGAAACAACTTAACTTTTGCTTTAACATTACTTTATGATTTATTCATACTCCATAGGTACTAATACATACCTATTATTATAAATGGAAAAGTAACTTTGTCGGTTACGCTTGCAAGGCTAAACCGCTGGACCAATTTTCATAAAAAATAGTATGGAGTAAACTTGGATTCTAAGAAAGGACATAGGCTACTCTTTGCCGCGATAACGGACACCCAAGCGGGCAGACCCGCCGGCAACAGCTAGTCCGTTTATATAACTGGCTGTGGATGAAGGAGATCTAAAAATATATAAAAAATACCTACTAACATAATCTATTGTAACAAATAGCATTTTTTTTAATTTGCTACCAACCTTTAACAAGTCTGCCTTTGCTTCAAGACAGTTTTGTCATGATACATGGAACTCCGCGACTCTCCCGCTGTGTACGTATATTCGCTGTCCGTCTCACACTTCCACCAAAAGCGTACATACAACAGCACCGTTGTATTAAGTCGTAAATTAATTTCCCGTTCATCCCGCCCAGCCGGGTCTCGCAGTAATGAGGTGCACCCTACTACTATTTACACATATTTCTTTACAAAACTGGGCCGGATAAAAACGCAAGAGCAAAATGGGTTTCAGCAAAATTTTGCGGAATCTCTTTAATCCTGTTTTACAACGGGCCTTAGTTCATTTACAAACAGAGCAGATAAGCCCCCGTACACATTCTGAATATTTGTTTTGTTGATTTTTTTTAGATAAACAGGCCGCCTCATTTCTGTGCATTGGCGTTGTCCCTCAGCAGCTTCGCTTTGAATGAAAAACCTTGAATTTTTCCTCAAAAGTAAATTAAGTGATTTATTTTTCACTTTAATTCAAATCGTTTTGATATACTTTTCGTTTTTTTTTGCAAGCGATTAATTTGTATTTTTAGCATCAATTAATATTCAAATTTAGGCGACTAGACAATGAACAAAGTAATAAGTGAATAACTAGATGAAACCAGTTTTATCATAATGCAAAACATTCATTTTATTTATGGTGAAACATAAATCTTGATTTGTTCAAAATTTTGATACTGTCTAAAGTAAACACGAAGAAATAATATTCTCGGAACACCTTAAAACAATTAATACAAGCTAATGACTTGCAAAATTAAATCAAGAGAACGAGTTAAAAGCACTGATATCGCATTAAAATCCAAAACGACACCAACAAAAAAGGTTTTAACTCCAATTATTACCCATTCCGTATCTGTCTTACACGGGACCGTGAGCAAAAAAGGGACGAGGGGACAAAAAGAGCTAGCGATAATGGTCCCACGCACTACCGACAGCCTCGGGCCATTTTAGGGTTTAGTACAATGGGAACGCTTGAACGGTAATCGACGTTTTATAAGAAGTACTACAGAGCAGTTACGTCACCGCGACCTTTTCGCTGTACAACTTGATAGCCTTTGTGTTGGTCTCATTAGAGCCACTTTGGATTCTCTTTCAGCGGGTGAGCCTCTATCGGATAATGCAGTTACGGCAGATATAGGCTTTTTGAGTGGCTTGTACAAAATTATCCCGTGCAATCTTTTTATTGTACTATATCAAGGAAGTCAATCATTTTCCTGGGGCATACCAAACTTAAATATGTCTGGTATCGAGTCTGGATATCATTGTAGATCCAAGCTCACAGAAGTTGCAATACCATTATTTCAACATCGCGAGGTTAAATATTATAATTCAATGAAATATGACATTTAGGCTCAGTAATATAATACATATTTGAGTATGTGAAAATACTAAAACACCTTTAACTCGAGCAATTACAATTATAAACCAAATACACGTGAAGACGGATGTATTAACGTGTCCTTTGAGTGAATTCGCAAAGATACTTTTATATATTTTGTGTTCTAATGTTTAGATTAAGTATTATAGGTTAAGTATAAATCTATAAGTATAATAATATATTATTGTATAAACAGATTTTAAGGGCCTTACTATCGCATTAGGTTATAAGTGAAAAACCTGTAATGATAGTTGTAAGGAAGAGTGAATTAATAAATAAATAAATAAATAAATAATAAATAAATAAACTAAATCCTGGAAAAACAAAAGCCAAGATTAGCTCTTGTAATAAACACCAGGAACTGACATGCTAATGAAGTTCCAGAGTATAAAAAAAATGAACCAAAATTGCTTCACTCATCATCATTACTCACGCCAGCGATAAAAGAAAGACTTCTAGACTTGGAAGCGAAAAATTTGATATCCGATCAAGCATACATTTATCTTTGCCATTGGCGGGCAGACAGAGAAATTTGATAAGCGCTGCTCGCAAAAAGCCCGATTTACTTAATGCAAGATAAAATTTAGACATCCTCACGGTAACGGTGAGGTTGTTCTAGAAAATTCCCTTTAGAAGCGGAATATTCGAGCACGAGAGGGGAGCACTCAACGGAACGCTAATGGCATCGTTTTAAAAGGAAACGAAAATAATAAATTATTGACATCATCTTTTCTATCGCGTCTTGGAAATTATTTATTTTATCTCTACAGTGTTAATGCTCGTCTGCGTTCGTTGGAAATAATGCTCTTTGCATCGGTCAATGAAATGGAAACAGATGTTAAATGTATGAAATGCTGATGGAATTTCCGATAGCGGTGAGATTTATTCCGTGTTTTCTGCGTGTGTTGTGAACGGATTAATGCTGCGTCGCTTCCAATACTCGGGTTGAATAAATGTTAAAACAAAATTTTGAATAACAATCAGTAATACGTTTTGTATTCTAAATATATAATTATGTTATATTTGGTCCTTAAGATCGTCACGATATTCATAAAGATAACAAAGGAAATTTAATTATTTTGCTACTCTGGTAGCTTCTAATTTTCATTTTGTCTTTAAGTAAATAGTATACAACATTACAAAATCAAATCCGAAACAGAAACAGACGAAGTACGGGTGAACTTACAAACTCAAAACAGTTCAGTTAAACTAATTGTACAATACAAACAATGCGGTAACCGTGTGGCCCTAACGATCGCTGCAGGTGGAGCTCGGAACTAACAGGACAGATACAAGTAACAGTGTATACAATACGGTCGCACAAAGGAGGCATCGTATGAGATAACAAGGGGGAGAAGTACCGGCCCCATTACGCCGCCTTGAGGTACTCCACCCTTTAATGAACGCTAGGACACCGCTAAAGTGAAGTGTTCTTGTTGCTTTAATGGTTTTATTCACACGTTTGGTGCGGCTTTTAATTACTTTATAATAATAAAACGTGGCATTAATGTTTCTGTTTTTCTTGGGCGCGCGCCACACGTTTTGGGCTTACACAAAGTGCTACAGTTGCTGTTTATTGTACCATCAGACTTTTTAATTATTACCACTGTTTTCCATTTACTGACAAAGTGATAAAATGTGCTGGATAGGTAAAAACGTTTGTTGGAAAAATAACTTTACTTTTAATATTACAGTTACTAACTTTATAAATTAGGGTTGACAGATGAAAATAAAGAACAATGGTGTGCACGGGGCTAGTGCCAAGTGACGACCCACTGGCGACTAGCAATAATCTGGCTTTGGCACAAGTCCGACTCAGAACAAACCGTGTCGGGATATTAAGCTTAGGGATGTGATTTGACTCGCCACATCGGTCCAGCGGCACCAGTGCACCACGCGCAGCTGCATGGGTTGCGCTCTTAGTTTTGTTATGTACCTATTTAGCTAACTTTTGATAAAACTCGTAGATGTTTTGTGCTATAATCCAACAATAAACTTTACCAAACGAAATTTAAATTAAATTATTTTAAACTCTTCCATTGGCATGATTTAAACTATTTATCAACTAATTAACTACATCGCATATTTTTTTTAATTCAAGTAAGCTACATCAAATTTATTAAGTCCCACTTAAACCTACATAAATACTAGATACATTATGTTAATGATAAGTGGTTACATAAAAATGTTTGCCTAAGTAAATATATCTTACATATTGATATTAACTGTTGAAGTTTAAGCGTTAACAATTGTTATAACAATACCCTTACTCTATTATATGAAAATTAATTCAAGCAAACAATGTCTCCGAACATAACACTTTAACAATTTATACGTGTTTGCAACAAGTTTGTGAGCAAAATAAATTTATTGTCAGATTAGTGCCAAACTCACTCTCAGATCAATTTAATCACGAGCCTCTTCAAACTAATGGGTGAGGCCCTCTTAATGTACAAATAGGCCGCTCGGATTGTAATCTGGATGGAGATTAGGCAGGGATTGAGGAGGTCATCGGACATACCCGCGCCGCCGCGCGCCGGACGTCAGTGTAGCCAGAGCATGCATTGTTATGGAATTAGTTTAGCCGTACAGACGTCATCGGTCACTTCAACGTCAACTGACTGTAGTGTGCTTTGTAGACTTTTTACCCGACTGCTAAGAAAGAGCTATGTTTTCGCGCATAACTCAATTCATTTTTACCTCTTATCTTTTGAACGGCTGGATATTTTATTACAATTAAGGTATCATTAGATTCGTCTTAAAACCCCATGGTGACCTTTTTAGTGCTTTGAAAAAAGGCGGAATTTTGGCGATAAGTAATAATTGCAAGTCGTTAATAAATTTCTTAACCAAACCAATCGAGTAAGTTATCAAAATAAAAGCAACTTGTATATTTTAATGTAATTTGGAATAAAAAATGCTAAAATAAATAATTATTCTAGAAAGCAGATCCTAATATTTCTTAGCAGGAAAGTCGGGTTTTTACTAATACAACTTGTTCCTTTGTTTTCCTTGACGGTTACGTCGACAACTTAAGCTTTAGCCGATTAATGTTATTTATATAAATGTATTGATGAATATTTCATGCTTCAACTGATTTAAATTATGTATTATAAATATTGCAGTACATAATTAGATTGTTGTACTTGAAATCCTAAAAATACGTTTACGTTTTCGCATATAAAAGTAAATACAATAATAAATTGGATGTTGCCGATGTTGCTAATAAATGTAAATACATTTATTTCTAAAAAAATGTAAATGACAAACTTATATTATTTATGAAAATTCAAAATAATAATTATAACTTATCTTGTTAACGTGGGTTTCAATTTGAATAAAATATTAGTATTATAATCATAATATTATCATAATTTAAATCACCTTCAGACTTTATTAAAAACTTTCTTGCCTTTTCTTAGAAAATATTACATAAGTTTTAATAAAATACAAGTAAATTTCACAAGTTACGCATTGCTGCGACACAGTGTTTATCAAAATCCAAGTTTGTATCTTATGGGGAATCTTGTTGTAAAGACACGCTGTACATGAAAATGATGGGAATGAATAAATTTGGGAGGGGCTCGTGGATAAGTGGAATCCGTAACTTTGACCGATAATAAAGGTAAAGCCGCGCTCGCCGCGGTTGGTCCGTAGATGGGTGACCATTTGTTAACATACCGAGACCCCTTCGTGCCTCGGAAAGCACGTGAAGCCGTTGGTCCCGACTGTCTGGGATACCGTATTACCTAGTAAAATGGTTTGTGGAGGTCATATAGACAATGTCATATACGGTATTAAGTTAAATCCGGTAAGACTGGTAGTCGACCGATTTCGATGAATTTTAATTCTATAGTAAATTGAGTTTATTATCTGCCACAATGAGGTACGCCTATGAAGTTAGACGTATAAGGCCCTTATACCGAGACAACGGGTACTCGACTGTGCATATAAAAGCTTTCAAGACGTGTATCCACTCGATACTGACTTAAGACTTGACACGAGACAAATTGTTTGAGATGAAGGGATGATAACGGAAAACAGTGCGGTTATGATATTAAAACCAATAAATTACGTAACGCCATAATATTACATTAGTATGTGATACAAAGCCAACCTTTTCCTAATGAAGCATAAATTTAATACTCATTTCCAAACACACGGACATGGTAGTCTGACTAAGTTGGGTTTTAACCAATTATTCCTTAAATTCTAACTTCACGAATTTGAGTGTTCACCCAAACTTCAAAGTAATATAACCCAAAGACGTTACTCCAGTCCACTCGGATGGCAAGGTCACTGGCTTTAATTATATCCGGGCTAATGAAACTTAACGTAAGAACACTTCACTCGAACTCTTTTACTCAAACATTCATTTATTAATTAGTAGAGAGTGGAGGATAAAAAACCTCAGACTGTCGGAAACAAACTGTTTTACTGATGAATTTTGTTCTTACTCTAGTTTCCAGAACAGTTCATGTCAGGGTTTTTAAATTTTACGGGGAAACAGACGTACCAGACTTTCTTTTTCGCTAAGAAAATAATATTTTTGCTAAACTTTAGGTGCTTTGAAGTTTTGGGATCTTTGTAAATTGAATACTATTTCCTTTAGGCTGTTAGTAGTTAAAATAAGTACATATTCTCTTCACTTCGTTATTATTTTAGACGCTGGTTGGAGCAATTTCATTTCTGAGGCAGCGTTAATATCTTATTTGAAGTATGTAGCTTCAAATTAAGTAGACAATATAATGATATTGCTCTCATCGTTTCCTAAATTTATGGTAACGTCACACCATCGCGCAGGGCTCGTTTACATGTCTCAGATCGCGACACTCGGCAGGCAGCGATGCGCCCCCGGGGGCATGTTTGACAAATAGAGATCTCGTGCACCGAATTTGGCTTCAAAAAAATTGTCGCGGAACGAGCGCACGAAACCTATATCTACAACCAAATTACATTGACCCGCCCCGCCTCCTTGACTCGGAATCGTATCGAAAAGAAACGCCGGGAATACGAGCGTTGACAGGTCACGAAGTTCTGGCCGTGATACGTAGACTGCAATAAAGTAAATTGCGAGCATTTGCTATACGTATTTGGTACAACGAGGATCTTTATGGTGCCGATAATGTTATGGGCAGGTAATGTTCTGTTTCGAATGTTGTACGAATGGACGTTTCATTGTTTTACGATCGTCTTTGTGTTCCGGATACACTCGTGTGACGTTAAGTTCCGGCTTTAACAGTTTACGACAACGTTAAAGATTTTGCTTTTACAAAGTCCTGAATGGATATTGGGAGTTAAATCGTAAGATTAAATTAATAGTTGTATTGGATTTGAGTAGACATTTCAGCCTTTTTAAATGAAATAACTAATGTAGTCTAATTTATTTTATGGCGTTATCTTTTATAAAAAAAAATTAAACACAACACTAAAAACAAAGAAGAGAGTAAATAGAGTCAAGTATAACATTAACTTAAGACCGTTATTTGATACGACAAAATTCTAATAAATTTCCGAGAAACACCATCTATCTTGAACCTGAACTAGCTAACTATTAGAACTGTTAATTAATTGATCTCTTTACTTTGTTTCACTAAATTGGAGGCAAGCGAGAGGAGCTCACCATTATATAAAGTCCCTATTATTCTGGTTTAGTAGGTAATTGGTAATCTTCGGAGATATCGAATTAATAGGTGCTTCGGTACTTATAATTCTTGTCGTGAATTAGGAGTATTAAGGAGAAATCTTCCTAAATCTTTTGTTAGTTGAAAATGTTTACTAGAATTTCTGTTTAACTTTTAAACGTGAATACTAAAGTTTACTGAGTTTTGTGTTAATAACATTGTGCCTATTCATTTAGTTTAATATATGACTGTCATTCACTGCCTCCCAGCCTCCTAGGCCGATTAAAATTAATATTAATAAGTCATCTGTCAAAACTCATGTTAAGTGCTGTAATTAGTTGTTAGACTTTTGGTCATACAAACATTGGATTTGAACAGAATTAAAAAGTTCCGGCAGTTTATGTCTTACATATAAAAAGTAGAACATCATTAATTTCCATTTGCCGTCTTGGAACAAAGCTTCGAGACCACGTGTAATTATTTATTGTTAGTTTTTGGCAACCAAACTTGTTACCGTACTAATATGAGTGCATTTCCCAAATATATTTAGGTTTGGCGATATACAGCCAAATTACTACGAAAAGCTTACAAATGAAACGTTTCTTACTGAGAATTATATTAATGTCTTCCGCTATTGAAGTAACTTATGAAAATGTACGTTTGAGCACAAGTGAGTGGTAGCAACAAATTACAAAAATAAACCTTTTAGCCTTTGCAATAAGAGCGTTATCACTATGACAGTGTTACCATGTAAGGTCGACACAAAGGTTTGAGTGGTTTTAAAGTCTAGGCTCTGGCGTTTTTATGTTGTATTGATAGGTGCTATGTAGCAATCCTATGTCGCAGATCAAACGGATTGAACGAAACAAGTTGTAGTTTGTATAGACCGGGTCAGGGCAAACGGGTTTATTTTAGTTTGCTCTACTGAGATAAGCTTCCTTTTTATGGCAGGTATGTTCGATTTCAATGAAGATTTCGGTTCGCCAAATGTTAAATTTTGTATTAGGGGGAAAAATATAAAACATTGCATACGTTTCACAGCTAATGAGTTGACTAGGATACATCACCAGACCCTGTTTCTTGGTTTGAAATACACTGTTGTTATTCGCGTCAACATCCCAAAATACTAGCATACATAAATTTCGAAACAGTAATGAATGCATACTTGTATGTATTATGACAGAACATTGAACATGTCTATCTTAATCTAATATCTGCACAAACAGAGCATACGTCAGTTAGATAGCATCATTACACCGAAGGAATGCACACGCGTGATCAATGACTGCTTGCCATCTATTGGTTACCGAATAGCGCGCAGTTTGCGGTCGGCAGCGAGTGCCGGGTGCTGAGCGCAAGGTTGCAGGATATCGCTGTAATCACTTAATTATTGCTCTGTCTGATGTAATAGTGGTGTCATTTGCTTATTAGGATTGGTTAAGCTAAGATAACTACTATCATATATTGATTTGAATTGTTGTTAACGTTTTCGCTCTCCCTACTGAAGTTACTGAATATCTGTTTTTGAATTATCTAAATAAAAGGTTTTATTGGACAAATTATATCTTTGCTTCAATGCTTTTTCATGACAGAATTTTCATAAAAAAAGTTTTCATAAAAACTACCAGAAGAAAGAAATTATTTAATTTGACCTTTATATGAACACCCATGTCGACATGCACATTGAAAATAACATTATAATAGTTTTTTTTAATTGGCAATCACAGTGTTAAAATTTTGACTGTTTTCTTCTCAAGAGTTAAAAGCAGTGTAATACATGCTATTTGTTTGTTCACAGACGACACTTCCGCCCAGTGATGTAACACCGGTACGATGACGGTGCGGAGATGCGCACAGCCCGGCCGAGAGCGGCGATGACGCGACATGAGTGACACAACCGTTGCCATGACGACCAACATGCTGTTGTCGCTGCTGCTGCACTGCTTCTATGTCGCCACCACGGCCAGCATACCCAGCGGAGGTAAGGCTATACGTAATGCGTGATCAAGCTCTGGGCTAAAGTAATTTGTAAAGAGAAAGAAAAAAAGAAAATGTATTTTAACTTTAACTAGCGGGAGTAAAGCTCGGCTTCGTACAAAAAAAAATCTTATATAAATATGTGACGTATTAACGTATGTTAAAGAATAACAGGTTTCTCATAAAACTAACTAAAAATAATAACACACTTAGGTACATATAGAAAAATAAATACTATTATAGCAAGTAATAAATAATTGTTATTTGATAAGTAGGCATGGACAGTTTAATATTATTGAAATTATATAGAAAAATTAATATAGTATTATTTTTATATTAAAGTATAAATATAATAGTGAAAAAGATATATTTTGGTATTTATGTAGACGGTATTTTCTTAAATCAACTTTAAAAAATATTAATGTCTCTCTTTTGTTAAAATTACATTCTTTTTTATAAAGTTACGAGGTTTTATCATAGTACATCAGTAATTAGTCTACTGTAGCAATTTATATTTAAATTAATTAATTACTTAACACAAATTTATAACTCGAGATAACAAAACTAAATAATAGCTGAGTTCTTATTTAATAAATATTTTATCTTTTGAAAGTTTTCTACAAAAATAGCTGCAAGTTTAACAGATAAAGAAACTTGCGATATTCGCTGAGAATCTCGCTAAAATATTCCCTTAAACCCCGGCCATAACTTATTCTATTCGGGAAATAAAACAAAGACCCACTATCCAGAATGGAAATATCTCAAAAAACACGTTCTATTGCTCGTTCAAAATGAGATGGAAAAAAGAGGATTCCTTGCGGCGCAGAGGTTTAACATAAAATTGTAGTAAATGGCATGTTAGTACTCTGAGTTCGCGGTGTGAGGGAGCTCGCGAGTTTGTTATTAATGTGAAACTAAGGTGATTTGATAGATGATATACCTATTCACATATTATGCTAAAACACAAAATGTATAACAGTGAATTAATTACTATGGAGTTTGTTAACAAAAAATATTAGATATGGGTAGTTTCATAAATCTGATCTCTTTCTATCTATAAATACATTGGAAATCGCAGAATTGAAGATCTATAAATACATCGTAACAATAATTTTGTGAAACAATAATCAAATCATCGATAACCGAATCAAATAAAAAATTATTTATATTTCCGCAAATCTTTGAGTCGTGTTTCGTAACAAATCGTGTGCGATACATATCAATCATAAACGTCGAGCAAGAGCAAAAAATATATCTTGACACAGAGCAATATCAATCGGAGCGGATCAATCCCGACATTTGAGTGTCCCGCGGAATCTCCGCTCGATTGAATGGATCCAGCTAGATACCGTTCGTTCTTCATTCAGCGCCAATCGAATGGAATGAATCGTGCAAAACCTGCTCCCAGTGATTTTTATTGAGAATATGGTAAGTATGAGAGCTACAATGATTTTAGGGGCTAGATACATGTTTTTTCGAAACTGCGGAATTGGGAACAAACGTAGTGAATGCGAGAATCTCCTCGCAACACATAAAAAAAGGAAAGTTTCATTGTTTTAGTGTCGCACCCAACTACATTTACTGCCCGTCGTTGTAGATTGACCGGCATAACTCGCAAAGCGGGAAAAGCAAGGCAAGGGATACAACCAAATAACATAAAATCAAATTCTTTACTGACAACGATTTTATATACATGAAAGGCCAATTATGTAGGAATTTTTGTATTTTCAACATAAAAAGAAGAAGAAAAATAAATAAAGCAAAGATATATTTATTTCTCAGTATTTCTATAAGTACTTCTGACAAGTCTCGATATCATCACTAATTATGAAAGCGAAAACAAAATGGCTTCTGGTCCGGTAACGCGATATTTTGTAAGGGGATTAGATCAAGCGAAATTAAATCTTTACCGAGATTAGGATAATAAGCAAAAAAAACATATTGAATTTCATGGAATAAAAAACATAGTCATTTGTTTTTCATAAATGGTTTGTTTATTTTTTGAGAATTAAAAATACTTTTTGTAAATAGATTTCTTCTATCATGAGAATAAGTTTACACTTTTATCTCTATCAATTATATCTCTAAGAGTAGATTTATATTCGTAATTACATTAAACTGATCATAAGTAGTTAGTTTTTGTCCACGGCTTTGCCTACACATAATTTTTTTAATCACGTATAGTTTAACATATAAATGTAATATGTCTGTATACTATGTTTTAAAATTGTTTTATTTATTTTGCAATTACTGTTACTTACTTCTATTATAGGTACCTATATATGAGAATAGATACATATATCGTTATTCGTTAGTTTTGGCTTATTTCGGCTTATGGTTTAAGTACATTTACCTATGTAATAAAAACTGGTAAATCTTAAATGCAATGTAAGGTGGACACCACATGTTATGTTTTACGTCGCCCATGGGAAAATATGGGTGAACTCATTCCTTTTCGGAGATAGCCAGCTATACGTTATAATGACAACGATGTTAATTTTATTTCTGCAGCTTCGCAAGACTTTTATTTATTCCCAAAGGAACAAAGTACTCGAATACTTTGTTATTTTTTATGAACATTTTACAACTGTTTAAAGTTTGGAATGTTTTGTACTTGAACGGCTGAAACAATTGTTAAAAACATAACAAACTTTGTAAGATTCTAGCCAGATACTCAGGTATTGTTTTACCAGCCATACAAACTATCTACAACTGCATTACTATTTAAAAATTATATAAAAAGTATTATCATGATATTTTTTTATTTTTTATTTAATGTCTGCTAAACGACAATATCGTTTTAATAAATATAACAAAAATATACATCATACAAATACAACAAAAAAAAAACAAAATAAACTACCAATATGACTTGACGACGCGGCGCCTTTAATAAAATTAATTTTAAGACCACCAAAACTCTTAAAGAATAAATTGTTTTTCTATGTTCTACCCACGACTTTATCTCGATAACAAAGTGTATTATATTATTCTAAGCAAGTGGTGGAAGATAAAAGTACACAAATAAATATTTTCAAATAAAGATATTATAATTCTACGATAATAATCGTTTGTTTGTACTTAAAACTCCAAATAAAAGTGAACCTTGTATCCTTAAGTTTAGAAACTAAAGTCAAAACTCAAAGAATTCTGTACTGCTTAATGAAATGGACGATTGAACAAAGGCTAGGCGTTACTTTATACTACTTTACAGTACATCACGCAGGTAAACAACGTATGAATATCTACGAACAAAATGCACAGGAAAATGCGAATATATTAACTTAGCTTAGAAAATAATTTGGCAAAGCGACGACGTCGGTAGTGACCGAACATTCTGTAAGGCGGGAAAACCGCAGAGCTCGATAACACACGATTTGAATTGCACCAAAGTGTTTGTGAAAGCTCTCCGGTGTAGATGAGATGACTGTGTGTGTCCCAGAGATTACTATCACTTACACTTATTACAGGAATAGATTAGAAATGATAAAATGGGATGGAATAATTATAATATGGTGTCGAACAAGCTCGAAAATGTAGGTAACTCATCTAATTTTATAATTAAATTGTAAATTTAACGTTGATAAAGCTCATCTTTCTAAACTAAATTCACACTAAGTAAATTAAGTAACAAAACATTAAATTTATTCGGTAACACGATACTTTAGCAGCGCACCCTTATTGACAATGTAGGAAGGATAAAGTGCTCAAAATGGATGTAAGATGCCGAGAGTTTTAGTATTCATTTACGTCGTAAATTCTGTGTGGAAAAAAGAAGATAATATCGTTGGGATGCTGCGAGGGTCAGTGGGACATCAAAGGGCCTGTCATCTGCACGTTAACAGCGTTGGAGTACATGTGACGGCGCGTCGTGTGCACCTATTAATTTATAGATATGTTATGTTTATTTGTTTACCCACTATGGAAAGATCTGAGGGAATGGTTTCAAATGAACGAATTGGTCACCTTATCTTGGGAAACAACATGTGGAACAGATTAAATGTCCAAGCGTGCGCTGTATTTCAAAGTAAAATGTTTTTAATAAAATATTTCAAGCATTTTTGAATTTATGATATGATATTATAAATAGTTTGTAAAAAAAAATGATTACTAAAACTATTAATACAAAAGCGTAATTTTTGTGATGTAATGGTTGAATTAAAAAAAATCTTCTTTACATAGTATAAAATAAAGTGGCTCCCGCTGTTTGTACGCTTAGATGTTTTAAACTACGCAACGGATTTTAATGAAGTTTTTAGCAATAGTTAGAGTAAGTAATTCAAGATGAAGGTTTTTGTGTATAATATATGAATGTTTTGTATACATTTGCGTAGCGGGGGCGGGTCGCTTATGTATAATCATTGTACGTCGTTAAGATATACTATTAAAAAAAAATGTATTTAATTAGATTTCTCTTTGTTATCTGACTGTGACATTATCGCATCGACATTTTAATTCGGGCGCGTACATTGAACGAGAACCCATTCCATTTTGTACATAAAGTTCAGCTCGCCATTTAATTGAAGACATATACATTTTTTCATTCAATTAACCCTTAAGTGTTTCAATTTAATTGAACGAACAACGTCGAAACAAATTTCACACTCGAGTGAATTTTGTGTTTCTATAAAATATCAAGAGATGAAAAATAATTAACTAATTGATGTTTCACAGTTGAATTCAGCTGATGTTAGGGTTTCATTTAATTATAGAATGTTTTGCTTTGAACAGTTAGAAGGCTAAAAATGTAAAAATAGCAAGCCAATAAAGTTTCGACTATAATAACAATAAGTTAACGGTTGCTGGAAAATTTATGAACCAAAATATTAAATTCATTTTGAATAAAACTTATACCTAATTATTAACGATTCATAACTTTTAAACTATACTTTTAAACTATCAATGTTGTTAATGAAAGCAAATGCTTTCAAATTTATATCACCAAAAACATGTCAAAAAAAATTGATGGCCGGAAATTATGTTATTTATATTTATTAAACTAATTTAGCAATTTTATTAAATTCTCCAAATAATTAATTTCCAAACCGAATTAAACCACATTTAACTACCACAACATAATAATATGATAACACCAGCCGATAACTAATGTCCCACTGCTGGGCAAAAGCTTACTACTGGCCTGTAATGTGTTAGAACTTGTGCACACAAATCCGTTCATTGACCACTAGGCCACCACGACACTTTATACTACTGCAATTGGCATAATTATCTATGTAAGCTGTTCCCTCGAGGCTGTACAAAAGGATTGCCGTAGTGGCTCGCCATGGTTTAATACAGTCCCGCGTTCCGCGCCATTAGCTGCCAACTGTGTTGTCAGCAGCGGGCCCTAGAACCCCCACCCACTGCAATGTAACGGGCATTTTTTGTTTGTAAAAAGATTGTTTTGCCTAGTATGACTTTGAAACTAGTCGGGCGATCTCGAGTATGTGCGTGAGTAAAGCGTTACGTTCTAAGTAATTAAGAATATTATAATATAAATACAGCATATCTTATTCAAAACTGCAGAATAACCTTAAATATCATTCTCCTATTTTAAACGCCGGTTACCCATTTTTAAAACCATGTTTTGAATGTCTTCGCAAACCCCCTTCATAAGCCGCTAGACCATTTTGTCCTCTAATCTATAAAAATACACTCTGAAACACTTATGATAGAACTGATAAGCCGCGTTTTTCTTAGAAGAGTTTATATTTAGACACAGATTAAGTTCCCTGTGACTTATTCTAGGAGGTGCACTTAAAAAGGATTTCTGAAAATCATCTTCAAAGGGGTGAAATGAAGTGAAAGACGTCTGTATGAAAAATTGTGTTCTTCATGTATTAAGTATAAGCATTTGCCGCGACGCGTGACGTCACCGAATCTTCCCTTATCGTTCAACGAAGCGTATAAACCGTCAAGTATCCTGCTTTATTGAAACTCCTTTTCACATGAGGTTATGTTCTCAAACATATTTACGAATTTTAATATGACTTAAAAATAAAGAGCTATTTTTTTTTATTAAGTGCTTTTGTTTTATAGATCCTGTTTAGCATAAAGTCGATGTTCACTAATAACGAGAACACAAAATAATTTCGATAATTAATGTTTAGTGAGCGTGTTACGGTGTAGTGTAGTCGCACCTTAACAGTAGTTCTCACATTAAGGCGTTCAATAATCGATCGCCACCTGGCTTGTTTGTTTGGGACCACGCGGCGAAGCTGACTCATGTTTTCAATCTTGCTTAGCGACCAATAAGCGGATATACTGCCCTAAACTGCCCTACATTGCCCTTTTAGTTTAGTTAGCCCGTTTTATCAACTGCTGCGGATCTTGAGATATTGTGTTTGACCTTCAAACATGTTTAACATACACCTTAATGAGAGTTTCGGTATACGATAGGTTAGTGGGATAATAATAACTCAAGTAGATAAGCTAGCGTGTTGATTGTATTCATGCTTTTATATGTATCGAAAAATGTTACTGTAATTCAAATATTTCAAATACTTGGACTTAATTACAAAGGTATTTGATTTAGGTAAAGTAATGACTCATATTTTAATTAAGTCTATTTTAATCGGTGTGAAGTGTTACCGCTATTTTAAAGACATTAAGGAAATTCTCTTTGGATTGGACTTGATTAAAATAGACTTAGCTTTAATCCTGTGACTTCAGGAAAATAAACGATTAATTTAATTGACTAGTAAATAATATATCTACATCAATGATTATGTTTACACAACCTACCAAATTGACTCTATAAAATCTCTTTTGTTCATTTTCGAGGAAACCTGAAGTAAACTATTCATGAACCCAAAATGTTGAGGCGATCGACTCAATTTAAAAATATAACCTTTAACATCAAAGGTGGGTTAATTCAATCGGAGATGAAACAACCTGAGTACGTAGACATTAAACAGAGAAGTCTCAGAAGGCGAAACAAGTATTTACGAAAATTTAAGAAATGTTTTCTAGTGGAATAAATTTAAAATGATTAGACCAGTATACACTTAAACGTTATTACTTCACAGACCAATAACAATTTGTTAACCCGAAAAAATTAAACACGTAATAATATTATAATAGTGACGACACACATGTGCTAGCACCAAATAGAAATTACAACAGTGATTACTTTTGGAGAATAAAATACAAAAAGAAATTTTCTCTGTACCGTGTATGTACCGTCCTTTATTATTTATTTTAATTTTAAAGAAATAATTAATCTATTTAACTATACGACTTTTACTATCAATTGTTTTCTTGGAATGGTACCTCTGTGTTCATCTGTCGAGTGGTGCGTCCGGCGCGCCTACAGACTTCATTAACTAGATCGCTAAGTTAGCTAACTACCCCTTGCTCACACATTTACATCGAAAATAGGATACATTAGCCGCTTCACTAATAGGAACTCAGAAAGGGTTTTCTAGCTAACAAGATGGTTCTAGGCGTTGTATTCTTTTTTGTTTCATTATAATACCTACTAGCCTTTTCTCTCGATTTTAACGGCATACATTTTGTATGATGGTACGAAATCCTTTATTAACGAGTCAGACTTGCACTTGACTGTTTTTTTTTGTTTCATACTTGTGTGCGCAGATCAGCTACACAAGTTTATACACTCTCAAAATCAAAACCACGTCATAGTAGTATGAATACTGTCGACCACTTTGTATGCATGATAAGTAATGTTATGTGTCCATTAAACATTTAAAAAAATATTAAAATCAAGGTATAATCGAAGATAATTGAGGACTGTACTTACTTACTGTACAACATCTGAAGTTACACAATGTTATAATACTGGTCTTCTAAGAAAGCTCACTATTTATCTTTCTCACCTAAACCGACTAGCCGTATTTGATTTTAAGGATTTATTCATACAGCAAGGCAAGCTAGACACGTTGGTACGAAGGTGTCATCTTTCGTAATATGTATTTATTAATGATTTCTGACTTATCGGGACAAAAAGTATCTTAAATGTGTCAACCAAGTCATGAGCTATCCGTTCAGTACTTTTTGTACGCACGAGTAACAAATATCCATAGGTATATGAGTAAAATAATTTCCGATTTAAACAGACTGTGAATAGCTAAGACAAGTGTATTTACTGTACAAAGAGCGTGAATCATTGATTTAATCTCGACGTTCACCAGACGTTGGCATTGAGTTACGTAAACTTAATTACAGGCTATTTTAAGATCTCTCCTTCTATATAAATAGTACGAATTATTTCGATGAACGCAAATTTGTCTGTTCCGTTAGCACACCAGTAGGTATATATCTACAGACTGCGCGGA
Organism: Diachrysia chrysitis; assembly: GCA_932294365.1. NCBI lineage: Eukaryota > Metazoa > Arthropoda > Insecta > Lepidoptera > Noctuidae > Diachrysia > Diachrysia chrysitis. The sequence goes on along the minus strand of OW028656.1, from coordinate 12,886,681 downwards.
TAGCCGAGTGGTATAGGGCACTACGCTAGCTACCCTGTACGCGACGTGCTGCAGGTTGGATTCCCGCATAAGACAACATTTGTGTGATCCAAATTCTTTTCTAAGTCTGGGTGTTCTTTGTTCATGTGATTTGAATGTTTGTGAAACCCCCGCGACACAAGATTACATTCCTTAGTGCGGAAGTAGTTTAAAAAAATGCACCCTTTTATTGTATTCATATTAATTAATATGACTACATACTGTATACCTAAATGTTGGTCATTCATTCAATGTACACACAGTACTAGAAGTTTAGAATATAAAATAGCATGAAAAATCCGTCTAGGGTCAGACAAGTAAAAACTTTGACGTAAATATTATAAATACAGACAGTCGAAGTGAGCGAGGTGAGTACGTGGCCCGGACCGAACGCCGCCATGTTTTTGTTCCACGTCTGCCATTTGTTGAATGATGCAAAAACTACCAAATGGATTTTGATGGGGCTTTCATTGCTGAGAAACGCAAACCGCAATTTAAAAATTGAGTTCCACATTAATACGCCGCGTCTGAGAGAGAGGATAAAAAAGAAGTTTGCGCTCCGTAAAATAAAATACACTATTTACTCTGCAGTCAGCAGTCCGTTCAATTTTAGAGAGCTTCGGACCCTCTGAATACTTGATCACAAATAAGTTCCTCCGTGCCAATTCGTTCCAAAAAATATATGTTCCTATTTTGTGTAATAAAAGGTCGCAATATTGAAATGTAAAATCTGTTTCTACGAACGCTGTGTAAAAATCGACAAAGCAAAAAAAAACAAACTTATTTACTCAGTCATTCATACCAAGTAAAAGTAATTTAATAAATGGAATACGGAGCGCGCCATACAAGGATGAACGTACAACATAATGTAATAATATACGGACGTTTTTAACAACAGACACAGATGTGCACAGTGGTTCACGTTGTATTTTTTTTAGAATTCGATTTAATCAAACTTCCAAATTACGTTTTGATACGGTACGTTCCAATAAAAGAAAACATATAGTGGACGGCAGATGCCTGTTTTCTCACAAAATTTTCTTTTCGTGATAAGATATTGCCATACCAAAGGTTGCCGGACTCCTTGTTTCCGAACTATTCATTCATGGCTTTGCTGGCAATAAATAAATACAAGTCTTTGAAAATCACGTAACGTATGGACATGATTAGTTTAATACGGGGCTGAGTATTTAAATATCACTTGAAGACGATAAATAATATTACGAAATGTTACTTTTTATTGACTGTCCCCTATGATAAATTAATCTGATACTGTTACTGTTTTTAGAATAAATTCTATCTAGGTACTGATAAAGAAATATAAACATAACAATACCTTAGGTACATACCTAGGAGTGTCCACAAAAATATGCGAGATTATGCGCATACACGATGCCTCAAAATATTTGGCACACTACACTAGAGTACACGTGAGATAGACGCGCGATATTTGCCAAAATGTTATTTAATATGTAAACAGAAACGTTTACACACATAAACAGATTTCTGTTGTTTACATTGTTCACTGAACTCACACAGAGGCGTTTGAACTATGCGGATTCAGCTTTGTTGTAATAACACGTGCGTATTGATTTTATATTTTAATAATGTGTTTGATAAACTGTACGTAAATACAACTATTATATTTATGATAACACCTGCATTGTGACCACTGACTTGACGCGCCAGTGGTCGCAGGTTCGAGTCCTGGCTGAGGTTTAAGTTTTTACTTCTATTATTTGTATTTAATTACAAATATTCGCTCCGCATGCGTTAATGCGTAACAAATAATTAAAAATAATAAAAACCTGCATTGACAAAACTCTGGCACAGCTTTAAGTCTTCTGTTAATGTAATTGTTAATTGGTAAATTACTAAGAATAAATTAGTGTTAAAAAATACTACCCTAACAAATCAGTTGACTATTACTGACAAATATTAATACCACACACCTCTCAGTCAAAACAGCCTTAAAACTAAGTTTTATAAGATAAATCGTAAATCTTTCTACTTGATCTTTAATTACAACTAGTTTTAGTTTTAGGTCGACAAAATAAAGTTTTTATATTTGTTTTCTGTCTGGGACACTGGTCCCTAGGATAGAGGTCGCGAGGGCTGTCGAGGTATAGAGGTCTTAAAAGAAACAACATGTTCAACAAACAAGGCAAAAGGCTAAAAAACAGTCGTAATTCTGTCTGTATTAATTTATATAATTAGATTCTTGGGCCCATTTTGGTTAGTTACGAATATTCCTCGAAGGCAGCACGTACTTATAAGTACTTAGTGGTTACACAATGTTTATGTTAATGTGAATTTAGCAACAAAAGCTGCTTTCTTCCGTTATAAAACACAATACACATTTTGACATTTAACTTAAATTTGTAGGAAATTTACGCAATTATTCTGAAGATAATTTATGACTGTTTTGTTTTTGGTATATACTATATTATGTACTTATAGTAAAGGGACATTCACATAAATTATGTTAAAATCTAAATAATCTTGAGATACAAAACTTGAGATCTGAAGTAATGTTATCACATAATATATTAAAGATAAAAGATCGATGTAATACAATTTTTTTTGATTTCTACCATAGAAATATATACCACAATGGTCCAAATAACAAATAGCCGGTGTTTGGGAGACCAAACACCGGCTTTGATTAGGTCAGACTATTGCCACACTACAAACGGTACACTCCTGCCAAACGGTTCCTAGAAGTGAACACAGTTCATACGTAACTCTCTCACACGGTCTGAAGCCTCTCTGGAACACGTAAGTAGCCGGCGGTGAACTATGGCGATAGCTTACAGCTGACCCTGTTATGACAATAAATATGAATATTTGAGCTGCGTATTACCCTGCGCTGTAGCACGAGAATAAATGGTGGCTGTAGTGCGGACTATTGAATGTCAATATGTTCGATTTGATGTGTTGTGGATATTGCTGATAGTTTGTACCAATATTCTTTAAGTTTTGCAGAGATTTGGTTATTAAAATAGAGGTTGGACTTCAGATTTTAACTTACCTAACTTCAAGAAATCAAAAGCAAACATTATTGCTCATGCGAAAAACAGAAAAAAAAACAAACAAATAGGAATATAAAAGTTTAGCCATTTAATCATCAATTATGACTGTCCTGTTGGTCTAGTGGTTAGTGATGCTGACTGCTAAACCGGAGGGCCAGTCTTTGTGTGAAAACCATGATCAATTGTTCTTGTAATTCTCTTCTGGATGTAATTTATAGATAGAAATATGTATGTTTATCAGTTCTCGGGTTGCCATATTAAAGGATCCGTCTAGTTTGGGATCAGATAGCCGTGTATGAGTTGTCCCAAGATATTATTATTATCTAGTTAGAATATGTACATACTAGTTTCAAAAATGCCAGTCAAAAATCAATATTAGTATTTCCATTAAGTCATTCATCGTTTTTCTTGTCACATACCATGGGGATCTCAGTACTCAGCGTAATATCCTTGCATAAATATTATATTTCTCATCAGGCTCTAAGCACAGCAGGTTCGAGTATGTTTTGTCCGCCGCATAAAATATCTCGTAACATTTATGTAAAAAATTCAACGCATTTAAAACCTCGTTTCCTGTAGGTGTTGGGGTGTAAAAGGATATTGTTGAGGGTTATGTAGCGTGAAAGTGAGACCAGAAGGTTCAGTCGGTGTTAATAATTTAATATTTGGTAGCTACATAAGTCTCTTAATTTTGTTAAAGATGACAATAAATGTAAATGATGGCTATTTTTAGGACACCTTGTTTCCTTTTTCATAATATTATCACAAATAAATAATTTATTTATAGTTTTTTAATTTATTTTTAATTTACTTAGTTGTTTTATTTTTATTTTATTTGTTTATTAATAATGTTATGAGTTTTATTTTGATGTCATTGACAGTAAATTTACTGTGTTATTGACAGTAATTATTACTGATGGATTTAATCATCTGAAATAAAATATTTTTTTGATAATACAAACGATGTCGAGTAACTAAAATCCAAAACCAATGTGTTTTAAAATGTTTTATAAGTGGATATAGCTTTAGTTATTTCATTACTAAGGAACCATGTTTTACACAACTGTTGGTGCAATAATGACAAACAAAAAACATATTTTTTGGTGCTCATCCTTTAAATACTTGTATTTAATCTAACGCACTAATTTCAACAATAAAATCTAATATAATTTAATTTGTAATTCTGTGTATTTCTGTACTGTGGGTACTAAGTAAAATCTGGCTTAAAGGATGATGCCAGTACTCGTAATGTAAGGGGACAAATTCAAGTTTATTTTAGAGCAACAAGCGACTCCCGCACGCTGTACTGCTACAACATTTTATGAAATAAACTCTAAATTTAAACCATGGTTATTTCTACAAACATAGTAGCAAGTAGGTACTAGTTTGACAATTTTTCGCAAGAGTTTGTTCTTATATTTTCATAGCCTTCCACCGTGTATTGACATTTTTAAAAAGTATTAATGTCAGATTTTGATACTTTTCGAGAAAAAATTTAGTAATGAATGTCTTAAAATGGACGCTGTTAAAAAGAAAGACGCGGTAAGACGACCTCACAATACTTTAGAGGAAGCTTTAAAATAAGAAGTGAAGTTTTGTTGGACGTTGGACTGTTCTGGAAATAACATCGTCTTAATTACAACCAAGAACCTTTTCATATTTAGCCTTACCTTGAAGTAATTCGTAGTGCTTCTCTATTAAGAGAAAGCGAATAGCTTCAACAATCTTAGCCAAAGTAATTTTATTGTTCTATTTTCTTTTTATCTATTATGAATACATAATTATTTACTAAAGACTAGACTAGAATCGTACATGATTCGTACGTATTTACGTAACATTATTTTAAAATTTACTTACTTTTGTTTTTTAAATTACACAATATGATACGAACGCTTTGTCTGCGTTTGAATATAAGTATCAAAGTTTTAATTTGAACATATTCCATAAAAAATAATACGTACAGTAGCATTAAACTAAACACACACGGTTTCCACTCACCAAGTTACAAAGAACGCGACATCACATAAAAACTGTTTTAACAAACTCTCTTTGAACTTGTATACGTATACAAAATTCAATAACACAAGTCAGCAAGCAACAAGAAACACTAAGCGAAATCAGGTGGGTTTGTGTGGTCGTGCCACGCGACAGGGGAACACAGAAGCGCCGCACATAAAAACACGCGGTAACTTGCCAGCACATAAATACTCCCTACAGTATACCTAATGTGTAGTGCACGCGTTTTAGCTATATAGTATTTCTATTCGGATCGAGTTCGTGAGATAGTGATCGCGGAAAGTAAGTGGGCCTTCTGCATTCGTATATTTAGTAGAAGACGGCCGGATTCACGAGGACCGGGGTTGTGCTAAAGCAATTTAATAAAAAGCCCGAGCGGCAACCCTGGCCGTGTCTCGTCTGTTACCGCCTGTACATCGCTCCAACCTATTACGTTGAAATGATGCAAAGTTCCCTCATATGGAAATTGTTTACTAAGTGGCAACAATTGTGTTAAACATTTTTAATAAAAATTCTTATTTTATAAATATGCTTTATGTTTCCAGTATATTGTTACAATGTATAATTTATTTTTAATGTAGGTATGTTGTATAAAAATATTTCATGTTTTCGTTATAAGAAAAGAACTTTGTTACCAACTTGGTACGGTAATTGGAAAAAAGATTGACTTTATTTTTGCAGTAAATTGTTGAGGTGAACCCGTGCAGGTGAACTGAAAAAGAACGTCAATTTTCGTTGATAAAAATAAAACATTTTGTGATACGAGTTTACCATATTTTAGATATTTATGACTTATTTAATTATGTATTTCTATCATAGTAGCACGTCGAATGCACCCCATTCCCTCGGTCCCTGGTGTATCATCACGAACTAAGTTTGACCCCCGTGTTCTGAATCCCAGCAGGTTTGTACTAACTTTAAATAGTTAGTCTGCACTGCTCCGGTAGGGAGACGTCATGTCCGTCTGTCAAAACAATAACGAGAATCGTTACCGGCTCTCTGTAATAGTAAGATAAATAGCTCTTTGGTATATCGATAAGCTGTAAAGGCAGTCATTATTTGAATACCAAATCTAATAATCGAATACGATGTATCGAGTAAGATGCGTTCTAAACACAAATTCCAATATTTCATCGATAGTTTTTGTGCTAAGGTATCTGCCCCTATGCCAGATAAACTAGGGCGCACATCAGCTGGTGTTGACTCAAAGCCAGAAGTTCTCCGTGACTAAGTACAACTCAGACTACTGAGACTACTAAAGCGGGTACAATTGCCGAACGAATCCAGTTGTGACTCTTTATGTCGACTGGACTTCCAGCAAACAGCTCAGCCGGTCACAATACAACTTTATTCTGTTCGGAGCGGAAGACGTCCTCGCAAATACCACTTATAGTGAATTTATTTTGTGCTGCACACATAAATAGAACCCGCTAGCAATTGAAAGTAACTGTTCGCCACGCCCCCTGTCGGATGAGTTTAACATAAGATCCTTTGTCGCGATTTCCGACGACTGAATGATGGGGAAATGGGGGAATAAACTAATGAGGATGATGTTTGGGACGATAGGGAAATCGGGATATAACCGTTTTCGTATGACATTAATGTTGTGATATATGGAAGTGGGAGGCATTCGGCGTTGGAATGCCATTTAGAACTGAGTGAGCACTGCCGATTAGGGGTAACTGTCGCTGATGGCTGAGATTTAGTTTCAAGGTCGCATTAATAGTATAGGAAAAATAAGTCTTCTAGATAACCTTGGAAATACAAACCGAATAACCAGAACTTGTTTTGGTAGGGGGAGTACCGCTGCAATTTCAAAAGTCACATAGTAGTAAGGCGTCTGATATTGACATCGATGGATGATCTTATATGACTAAAGTGACCGGACCGTCTGGTGCTCGGTTTGGGTGAGTGAAGTAGCGGAGGGTTTGGGTGTGCAAGGTTGCGAAAGAAGTAAAAGTTTAAAATTAGCAGTGCGCCGGCTGAAATGTCTTCCATAAATAGTTGAATCATCTCAAGCTTAAAAATAATCGTCAGCTGCAAAGTTGAGGGTGCAAAAAAGGTGGGTACGCTACCTCAAAAAGACTTTGGTCTTTTAACATAGTACCTAGGTTATGGTGCGTAGATATTTGTTAAATGTTCTAATTGGTTCCTTGTTATTACCAAAATCGCGAAGATTTTGTTTTACATATTTATTTATTTTAAAGCTAGATGCGGAACCACTTTATGTAAAACACAAAACGATAAATCAACAAACAAAACAAAATATAATCACCGAATGAACTACAAAATAGACTACATTGTACTAAGCACACGTGATTAATTATGGCCACATAACTCATAAATTTAATAATTACTGTTACTGCATTAGTGAATTTAACAAATTGTAGCACTTTATTAAATTTGTATTTAATACTAGCGTTGATGTACGAGGACCAATTATGAGGACTGCGGGGGACGATAATTTAACGGATTGTGTGATGCTGCGTAATTTGATTAAAGTTCGTGCTGTGCCAACTGGCGTGAGGGAGTTGAACCCACGAATTATACGCTCTTAAACTGTTCAATTAAGCTCTAATGTACTTTGGAGCACGATTCGTTTTTGCTTTATAGCATTTTGTGTATTGTAATTTATTTTTGTGGACATAATTGCTTATTTAAATGAACCATAATTTAGCTAAAGTCATAACTAGATTTTGGAATTCAAACTGGTTTGTAATAGACCAAATTATAGACTGTTTGTCCCACGAATACAACTTATTACGATGACATACAGTTATGTTAGTTTACAGACATCAGAATGTAAAACAAATAACTTCAAAGCAGCGCTAAGCAAGTTGTAAGATTGCGTAGACTGACCTAACAACAAGTTATGTATCGAGCTTAGTTGTGTATAACTGGCTGTAAGTTCTAAAAGAAAAAAGAAGAAAGAATAAAGAGTCTCTAGTTCGAAAAATACACAACACCTTCATATTTATATAACTTTCAAATGGTTTTAAACAAATGATCACATTTATAAGTACACACTGTTCATATATTGATCTATAAAACATTATTATAAAAAAACAAATTTGAAATCTAAAACTTAAAATCTTTCTTAAGGTCATATAAAATTTACAAATGTTTAGCAGAGATAGACAATATATATAATAGAAATATAATAGACAGGGGCTGACTCCGAACCACTTAATTTTTCCTAAAAGTTGGCGACCTTTTCTAAAAGGTGGTGAACACGCGTCGCTTACCGCGGGTTAAGTGCACCGGGGCCACGGAGCTCCCGGGACTTCGGATAACTTCGGCCAACTTCGGCTGTGCAAAAACACACCCGTTTTAACTACCCAACAAGTTAGGCGAGGTAATTCTTCACTTACTGTCGGCATGCGTTTCTGAGAGCAACTTCCGCGTGACTTAAACTTTCAAGTTTTATAATAATATGTACTCGTAGTTTATAAGATAAAGTTAGTTCTGATTTTGATGAAGATGGGGAACATCTTTTTTGGACGTGTTTTGGAAGTGTTAAAAAAAATCTTATGCTTATAAAATGATGGATACAAAACTACGTCAAGCAGTTCTAAATAATGTCAATAATATAACTTTTTTAATGAGCATGACCGTAAGGTCCCTACTTTTTAAATTACTCTTATTCATAACAGACCAACCTATAATAAAACATGAATTTCAATGTTTTATTAAACGTGTTTATAATTCCCCTGCTCAATATAAAAAGGTACAAAAGACTGTAATGTTATACAAACATTCATAACATACAAAAATACCTTCATTTCGGCCCTCGCATGCCATACTCGTTCCCATTTGATTGCACCCCGGATTGCTTTAAAAAAACATACTGCATTACTTCACATGCTAATTTGTACAGTTTTTGTGCCAAACCACTGGGTTCTGCCGTAATTAAACCTATGTCGTTTTGTGTTTATTTTGTCTAAATTAACGCCACGTGTTCCTGCGGGAACCGGACTTATTTACTATTTTTACGTACCACAGGTATAAAGGATACTCGGAAATCTATGCAGTATTTAGCGTGTAGTATTTATATTATGAGAATTTACTCTAGCGATGTGATTTTCGACTGCTAAGCAGAAATGTTTGTTACTGTTATTAAACTTAGTCGTTTACTCATTATCGAAGTCATTCACATATTTTCGCGTCTATCTTGCTTGTTTACGAAACGTTGTTTATGAATCTAAGCAAACGGAACGAGAGTTAGCCGGTCATACACTTAATATTCTTATGCCTGGTTCCATTCTGGTTATGCCAATTTCAATGAAATTTAAATATGAGACCACCTCTGATGTATTGATATCGCGTAACAAATATACAAAAAAAAACCGTTGAACCTCCTACTTCTTCAATTGATTGAAAAAACATTACACTTTTTATCCTTTAGATGACCATAAGATATTCTTCTTAGCATTTTATTATGTTCATCGATTCAACTCAATCATTTCTTCTGCGGACATGATATATCTCCTACAACATAATTAGAACCTCTAATCTCATAATTTAACATTACCATCACATACGTATACGCTACTAACACAACAGGGTGGGCAATAGGCCATGTAAACCCCCCCCCCCCTCCCACCCGACAATAAATCCCCGGTTATGGGCGTCGAAATAATTAGTGGGTTCATTAGGGACCATACTCACTCATTATGGCTCTGATGTAGGTCGATGGTTGATCAAGTGCGCGATAGATGGAGCCACTAAACTTCAAGACATATAGGACTCTTTAAGACATGCTGCTCTCGTACTGATCTCTAGAAATTTGGCTTGTTATTGATATAAAAGGGTTTTTGGTTTATTAACCTGCTAGAATGTAGCTTGGAATGTAAAACTGCCGACCCGTATAAGAGTAAGCGTGGTGATACATGCTCGTTCCTTTAACAATAGGCCAATTACAGGATAACATTTTAATTTGCTAGTTTAACAAGATTCATTGAAACTTGATCACTTAGTTTGTTAGGAGAAAAATTAAGAAATCAAATAATAGATATAGAAAAAATCTGTTTCAACAATATCAAATAGGTATATGCCATAAATTAAATTTATTTTATCATAAAAAAATATTTCAGTGAGTAAATGTATGTTTTAATTTACGCATTTTACTAATTAAATCATATATTTTGTTTCAATGGAATATGGGTATTCCTTTAGTGTGGGACGCTATTACAACCTAGTTAGAACTGACATATTCGAGCCGTTTGGGGTTGAAACACTTAGACCGTGGGGTGCACACAATGCTGTTCAAAGATCTTGCAAAACGTCTTGTGGACACTTCGCAAGGCTGGCTTTTACCTTGGACAGAGGATAAGCATTGCCATACAACGTGGAACGTGGGCACACATCCAGTCGACGTTGATGAATTTATTGACGCCATATTTTAGTTTATAATTAGTTAAGAGTGCAGTTTTTGTATTAAGTATAGGTAGATACGTATAGTTGTTTGTAATATCTGTTATCTACCTACCTAAATAAACTAAATTTATTTTAAATCAAAAAATATTTTTGTGCGGTAATCTCATAATATGGTTGGTATTTTAAAAATTAACGGCTTTGAGTAATTCGCGAGCGTTGCTGGATTTTAAACGATTGATTGTGTTAATTTTAAATACGCAGCTTACACGTATTGCAAACTGATTATTTTAATCATTAAAAAGGAATAAATAAATTCATCAAGCTTAATGCCTGTGGATTAAAATTGTGCGTCGTTCATAATTACAACTTAACAATCAGATATTTTACATATAAGTGTTATTTTTGGCATTGGCTCTGTTGTAAATACCTCTAATTAGTCGACACTATTATGTTTATATATTAAAAGGTTAATACTCCTCATATAATTATCTTTAAAAATAAATTATACATAATAATAATAATAATAATAATATCTTGGGACATCACACACACGGTCATCTGATCCCAAACTAGGCAGAGCCTGTGCTATGGCAACCAGACAACTGATAAACATACTTATATATTTCTAAATACATACATATTATAGATAAATTACACCCAGACACAGAACAAATGATCGTGCTCATCACACAAAGATTCGTCCTGGGTGGGAATCGAACCCACGACCTCCGGTTTAGCAGTCAGGGTCACTAACCACTAGACCAACAGGCCCGTCAAATCATGCCATCAAACATGCCATCTATCTCTTGTTTTCGTTTACCAAAAGTTAAAAACTGTTAAACAACATTCTACGCCTAACTTAAGTTTTAACATGGTAAAGAAATAGAAAATACTCCCGCTTTGAATTTTAATGAATGAGACAATAAATAAAATTATTACCAAAATGTTAGGAAAAGAAACCAATGTTAAGGTTGGGACCTTATACAATAGAGATAATCAGTTAGATAACGGAGTGTTAACTTCAATAAAAATAACAGTTAAAAGCGTTACGTTCACATAAACGGTTATTGTGAGCCGTTATAGTTAGTGTGACATTATAAACGCGGTGTTCGCGCCGTCAGGCAATTAAGACTCGAATAAATTGTATCTAGCGCGGTCCGACGCCAATTATTTTCAAAAACAGAATGATAATTATAACATTTCGATGTATTTAATGATTTAATTAATGGATAACAGAAAATAGCTCGTTAACGTTCATTTATACCGCGCGTGCCAGTCGCGATATTAAAATACGGTTGTTTATACAGCGGCATTGTGGCGATGTGCTGAGAGAAAATATCAATATTGTTATGTATTGGCCACTTATTTATATTTTGAGCAACATGTGAAAATATTTCTTGTGTAACCCCAGCAATGTTTACTTTAATTAATTATATTAATTTCATATTTAACGCTCAGATCTAGTGACGAAGCTTTATCCAACATATTTTACTGCAGAGAAATACTTCTACCTAAGTAACCGACTGAAATGTTCGCGTGCGTAATTAATTTCCAATCGGTAAGAAAGAGACAAAAGATACGCCTCGTTACTTTTACAGCATTCAAAGAAAGATATAAATGTAAGGTAATTAAAGGTTCCCATTATTGAAAAGTAAAATAAAAAGAGATTTATAGAGTGGATGTAAGTGGAAGCGCCGGGTCCCTCCTGTGAGGGAGAGCCCTTGAGGACGCCTTTAAGGATTACACTCATCGGTGATGTGCTTAATAGGGAGGGCGTGGTCTTTGCATAAAATAAAAAAAAGGTAATATTGATGTTTAAAAATCACTTTTGTTCTACTACTTGATCTAAATATTAAATATTAAGTTTTTTAAAGGTAAAATAGATTTATTATATATTTGTAAGAAAATGGTACAGTTAAGATGTCACAAATATTTAGATCCTTAATATCGTGCCGTTTCCGGCGCACGAACATTTAAGTAGGTATTGTACCTACTACAAGTACATAAATACTATCCTGCTTATCTATGGACTTACGTTGTGTTTTTTTAATTATCGCCTGGTAAATTATACTCTTATGTGTGATAATGCAAAATGATGATAAATAAGTTTTTAAACTGTTTATATTAACTGGTAACGGTTAACTGGTAATAAAACCAATATAATTTAATAAGTATAACGTTTTGTAAAGTTTTCAAACAGGATTTTTTTTTTACAATTGAGACAAACTGTAATCTCCTGACTGGATAATACTGATGACCGACTTGCATTTCCTGTAAAACAAAGCCATCTAATTTTTCCTCCCAGATTCAGGAACTATTTTCGGTAGAACAGATTTATTCTTGGAACAAATCAAGAACGTCAAGTAAAGTTAGATCCAGCTCTGCACGTTGTCCGTCACTGCCGCGGGAGCTCAGCGCTCAGATAACTAGTTTGAAGAATCTCGGAATTGGGACGAACGACTCAATTCTCTAGATGTCGGTAGCTGGCACATTGATGATTTGATTTTTCACCTGAGATTGACTTGGAACTAAATCTACTAGCAACTTGGGTAGGTACATGAATACCATGTGTTATTATTTCAAGCGTTGATGCACTTTAATTGATTGCAGGTCTAAATCCATGCTCATAGATGATGAGCTGTTTGTTGTTGTTTAACACACTTGTACGGTGCAGCACCAGATTAGTATGGAGAATTACCAATGTGATGTCACCTTATGGTATGACTCTATCTGTCTAATTAGCAATATTAAAATGTTTGTAACTAGTTCAATATGAAAGTAATTAATATGCCGTTTTTACAACTCAACATAGGTTGAAACATATTTTTTTTAATGCATTAAAAAATATCTTGTCAAATACCCAATTTTCTATTAAACAAAAGTCATAGGCAATACGAGTTTAAAAGGATTCGTAAAGATTCCACCTGCCGAACTCCGCCATTAATTTTTAATTAGAATCTATTTCATTTCCTTCTACTTTTATAATACGCGGAGATGCTCGCACTAAAAATGTTGTAAGAATTTTTATTCTCGTGAATTAAATTGAAGCGGCGAGTTCAGTCTACAGCCATGTTTTATGTTTTCAAGTAATAGTGGATAAAAATGTATGGGATTTTTCATTAAAGAATTTCTAGAAATATTTTTTGGAAATCTTCTGAGGAAACATGTGGAAGGAATAGCTGGTATTTTAAATTAATTTTATAATGTCGTTGTGGTTCAGATGTCTGCTATAGTCACAGTGATCAATGTTGTTTTGGAAAGTCTTCTACTACTTGCAAATACTTGTTTATTTAACAACGTGACACAGTTAAGTAAGAAAAAGTCAGGAATACCGCAAATGTATTGTTTCTAAAGACGACTTTAAGTAATGTTTCAGATTTCACCTGTACATAATATTCAGATATGTATAAAAAATAGAAATATATAAATATATAGAAAATCCTAAACATAACAGTAGTAACCGTGTTGTACTAAACTTGCTTATATAAGACCACATAAATATGTATGGCCAGCAAACATAAACCGATAGCTCTAGCTAGAACAACACATAAACAAGTTATTCCCGGCTGAACCTTAATTTATTCTTCGTTAAACGATTTAGCCCGGCTAACTATGTCAGTGCAGCCCATGATGTAAGGTTTCTAAGTTGCAACTGGGTTAGTTTAGTTTAAAACCATCAATAATTTAGTTTGCGAAGGATTTATATTCTGTTGTATCTGTACGCTTGAAACACAATTTTATGACAATATTTTCTTAGAATATTATACCGAAAATTCCTTCGCAGTCTGACTAAATTATATTGTATTACGGTCTAATTTATAATGTGTCCCTATATTGGCAAACATAACACAATTCAAAGAGCAACTATCTACTATTTGGTATAATCAACTAAACTTAATCATATTGAAAAATAAAGTAATAATATTAGGATTAAAAATATCAGTAAGATTATCCTCTTACCTCAAAATTGAAACTAACTTTCAGAAGGTTTTTCGTATCGGTAACTAAAAGGAGAGTCCCTCTTACCTCGGAAAATAAACCAATAAAATAAATGTGTATGGAATAGTCGCTACTATTCTCTGCGGGAATATCTTACGAAATATCCGAGTGTTCGTGAAAAATTTCATACATAAATGTACGATAAAAACCGAACAAAAGCCATACATATTTATACGAAAGAACAGATAATGTATCATTTTATATATTAATATTCATGGGCAACGGATTGTAACTGTCCAAGAGCTTAATGTATTGGACTCGCGATAAAAATGCTTCAGCTGATTAAATTCGTGTCATTAAAGTATTTTCGTTCGTAGATTATTTAATTTTAGACCTTTTAATTGTTTTTAAAGAACTTTGCTTTATTTATTGTTTTAGTGTTGACTCGTGAATATTAATTACTTTTATGCTTTTAAGCCGTAAAATATTTCATATTTATCTTAATTTTTTGTAAATGTGTATGATAAATGAACTTGTTGGTAAATGAATACGCGTTTATATACTTTTATAAGTGTTTTACCATCTACAGGGTGTTAGCGAAAGGCCGACCGATATCAATCAAAAGGGGTGAAGAGTACATCTTGTATAGTCAGCTCAGCTCAAAATTATTTAATGAATCAATGAAAATAATTATTTTTGGCATCAATTATTCGACACTAAAAACCATAACCAGACCGCGGAAGCAATGTATCTTAACATTTAGTGCAGTGACACGTTTGTTATGATTTTTTGTGTCGAATAATGGATGCGAAAATTGAATATCAATTATTTAATAAAATCATTTTGAGTTAAAATTTTGTAAGCTGACTCTATACTAGATGTTGTCTTTACCCCTTTTGGATAGATATACCCTTTCGGTAACACTTTGTATAGCAGATTGTTTAACTTATTGGTATATATTTTACACTTGATTGCTCTTAAAAACACAACAGAAAAAACTTCTCTAAAATTAAACGGTTTCAAGCACAGCTTAACTTCCAAATGATCAGTCATCGTCACTCAACCACAATCTGTACAGCGTTGCCAATATTTTCCAATATGGCGGATGGCATCGGAATGAATTTGCAACTATATTCCAGCACTTGAGTTTGTCCTCTTCAAGCTCTTCAAATGGAGAGGCATTCAGCGTTCATTTCCCACTTTGTTTGTCACAATACATTTCATAGTGCTGTTTGATTGGTTGTGTTTAATCATATTTTATCAAATAGGGTCATTGGAATTGATAAAGTTTTGAAGATTAGTGCAATTAACCAAAAATATAATATTTATATAAAATCTGAATATATTGATGAATAAATAATGTGCATATTTTTTGCGAGATATAATAGTAAGAGGTATTTTATTATAATACAAAATGAAATTACACCATTTGTTTTCGTAGTCAAACAATACAAAAGATGAATAACAAACTGTGTCTTTACTCTTCAGTAAAAGCTTATTTCATTTAATTTTATTGTTTCGCAAATAACGTAGTCTATATGAATCTAAATGCACCCAAAGACAGTAATTGATTAAATATCCGACTATTCTATTTGCTCGTCGTTCCGGCGCAGCGTAGCACATCTGCTACACGCTACGGCCTACGGTGCTACGAGCGCTACGTCCGTAGAGAGCGCACAAACAGTCCGACAGTGATATTAAACAAACACAATTACCGGCGTAGTACCAGGTTACAATCTGGCCTCAATTTTGCTGCCCAGTTGAAGCGTATTAAAATTACATTTAGGTATGCATAACATAGCTGTTTTATAAGGGGTTGGTAGAAATAATAAACTGCTTTTCCAAGACGTTTTATTTATGAAGTGAATTATAGAATTTTGTATAGTCTTCATAAATTAAATTGTACAAAATTTATTATTTAATTTTTGCAGTACATTATTTGAATAATAATACCTTTATCTATATAAATTATGTAGTACTGTCTTGTGGCGAAACTTGGGAGAGGCTTATGTCCAGCCGTGGACCGCGATAGGCTGAGTATTTTTTTACTTCGGTCGCGCTTATTTATATATTTATTTAATTAAGTAGGTATAAAAAACTGTCTTCAGTTTATTCTCAAATTATTATAACATCATTGAAATAGGACGACCGTTTGCTTTTTAATCTAAAATCTTTCAGAAAATGTAATCCCTACAAATTGGCATCGCAAGCAATCAATGTCTAATTAATTCTAGTACTTTATTCAACTAGTTCAAATAAAACCAATTCACATTTTAACGAAAAATCATCAAACAGACAGCAACAGAACAGTTTAAAGTCTACATCTGTCAACTTGCTATGACATACGTACCTACATGGTTTTAGAACACAAGTTCTCCAAAACTACGCAAAGGATTATAAACTCTAGTTGGATATGAATAGGGGTTATAGTTGCTTTGTATTTAAGTGTGAATGTGAGTAATTTGTATGCAGATCGGTACACGTCAACAGTGAGTTGGGGCCGGGTTCGGAAGGAGCCTTTTAGTGACGTTTAGTACTTGGGTACATTTTATACCCTTTCCTCTTGATTGTCGGCGATATAGGCGTGGGTTGATAATGTACTGACATTCAACACTAATGTTTGTGTACACATTGGACCCACATGACTAAAAAGTAAATATATGTTAAGATATTATCAGCCAAAAATATAAGTAATAATATGATATCTTGGGACAACTCACACACGGCCATGTGATCCCAAACTAGGCAGAGCCTGTATTATGACAACCATACAACTGATAAACATACTTACACGTTTCTAAATCACCCAGACATTGAACAAATGATCATGCTCATCACAAAAATATTAGTTCTAGGTGGGAATGGAACCCATGACCTCTGGTTTAACAGTCAAGGTACTTAATAAACACCAACAGGGCAGTCGAAGTAAAATATTAATAAAAACATTGAACATTTTTATCGTCTTGCAGCTTAATTTTGCATTAGTTTTTTTATGCGTAACCAATTATATCTAATTAGCTTTAAAAATAATGTGATTATTGTACTCAACTTTCACTTAATATCATAAGAAGACTTGTTTCAAAACTTACATTCATAATTAAGTTAATTTGTATAATCCGACACGTACGTTAATGTAATTACTAATAAGCCTTTACATTAGGCACTTATTAGCTCACGTTATTAGAGTGACGGCATTTATGAGGAAATTATTTTAGGAAAAGATTATGTGCGAAGTGGCTTTTAATTAGAAATACTTGATACGTATTTTGATACGATAAAGATAAAGACAATTTATATCGTACATTTTCTTTTGCTTGTCGAAATACAAAAGCTATATATAGCTAGGTATATATTTATTAAAAGCGAATTAATTTCTAACGCATTCAGAATAACTTACCAACCAAATACTAGTTTAAAACCGGTTTGAACCGCTAGCCATAGAACAGAGATCGCAAGTAGGAGTGCTCCAAAATTACGACTAGCTTTATTTCTCTCGTTAGTTATTCCGTTACGTGTAAAATTTACTAGTGGACTCATTAAAACTTGGCCCGGGCCCAAGGCCCCGATATTGTGCGGCCTGGCCTAAGCACATTTCAACTCGTTACGTTTGTCCGAATCAATTTCGCGAATAGTTTCGCACTGGATTAATTTAAACTTGTTTCGTCCTCGATATAAGTTAAATATTTAGTTAGGTGCCAAATTGTTTATGTAAGCTAGATGACGGGTTAGTGGCTAAACTAAACATTCATATGTGGTACGCTAGTTTAACTACACTCGGCCTCATTAGGGGAATGTTGTTTTTTTAGTATTTTAGTGTAGATAATTAATATTTTTAGGGATGTTTTTTTCAGGGCCAGTTATTTTTTATTCGTGGTATAAAATTGACGTCTAACAGATTTTGTATGAAAGAAATATATACAATAAAAAAATATCCCTCAGATTAAATTATCTGGTGTTGACACAAAATATATTTTTGTTACATTCTAGTACGCACTCATGTATTCAATGACTTGACACACAGTAGTACCATAATGACCTTAATATAAAGATTTCAGTCTTTCAAAATATCATGATGAGGTAATGAACTAATAATATAATGAAACATTAACATCAAAAGTAGGACACAAACCGTATAATAACTGTACCCACATAATATAGACGTCTGGTAGAGCGAACAAAGTATGGATTTTTATAACTCACATTTACATAATACATATTCAAAGAGCCTTGCTTCGCATAATTAGTCATACATATGTATATTACTTTATCTTCTAATATAAGCTGAAAGAATTAAGGTACGAGTAAACCCCCGACACATTACGAAAGGCATGTTTTTCAATACCTAATGTGTACATGAATTGTGGAGGCGTAGATAAACATTACATTAATAAAAACATTGAAAATAAAGCATTTAGAAACATCGTAACATTTTTAAACTAGGTATATGTATTGGGTTCACTAAAAATAAAAACATAATTTAAAATAAGGCATAAATAGTTGCCACTCCCATTATGAAAAAAACGGTTTTCCATTACACCACTTATAAAAAAACCCCGTACCAATTAATTGAAAAAATCGTTTAAATTAATATTTTCATGAAAGAAAATTAATAAAACAAGATGCGCAATATACAAGAGTTGTTTACGTAATATTTCTACAGAATGAAACGTGAAACTTAGTTCATTACCTGGCGCCGGTAATCTTAGAAGGGTGAGGTAACATCTATTGTGGTCCACTCGCTCGTATCGCTCGTGCCGGCGCTGTCGTCTTTGACGGGGGATCGGTGCGTGTCTATAGACATCATCTACAACCCTTAAGCCAACTTAAAAGATATTACATGGGCTATATCAATAATAAAGGGCCGCCATTCAATGCGTTTAAGCTAATGTTTACTCTACTAACGAGTACAAGCTAAAAAACATTAATAAACTGTATCACACAATGCAGATACAGTTTCCTGTTTTATTGTTGTAAAATTTGAGGCTTTAAACAACTCTCTATCCAATATAAATCCAATCCAATTTACAAATTTGTAAAAAAAATCCGCACTACAATTTTAATGAACAACACCTAAACCGCGCCCATAAAACAAAAGAATTAACAATAACAATTTGAAAATGTCATATCGAAAAACAAAACTACCGGAATTAAACGCACACGGGCTACTGTGGCCGGCATGTGCCCTCGCCTGCGCAAACTGGAACAAGCACGTGCACAGATTAGCTGCGCAGTGTGGCACGTGCACATGTGCAAAGCGAGATGCGGGCGACAATCACGCCGATATTACGAGCCAGGTAAACAGTGATATTTAATCGTGTACTGCACAATGCCAGCTGTGACCTGGATTTGTCTCGTGTTTCGTGAAAACTATGAAGAATGAACTCGACGTTACAAATGGTCTGTGCAACCTTTGTTTTTAGTTTAGTAAGACTTTTTTAACATCGTTGCTAAGAAAAAAAAAGCAAGATGGAAAGAGTAATGGCAAGAGAAAAAGCATAATGGCTGGATTTAAGTAAGAAAATAACTTTTATATCTGCATAAAACCTACCTACCATATAAATTAATTGAAATAAGCTTACATGTTACTAATATTTGAAGCAACCTAACTTTGACGTTCAATTGTAATATTGATCCCAATCCTAACCTTAGGTGGAAGCTAAGACATCAGTAAACTAATCTGCATCAGTCAGCGTGTTATCAAAGCGATCCTCTCGATAGTTCCGACGTACAGGCTTGTGTTAACCGTCTGAGTATTGTGTAACTGTGTCACGACACCGTCTTGTAACATCAGTTGTCATGTAATAGTATTAGAAACTAATTTGTAAAGAGATTACGTATTGTAATATAAATGAACAAAACTTTTAAAGGCCCTAACTATTTAAGTGCAATAGAGTAGGTTGTCCTGTATTGTTTTACATTTGATAAAAATAAGGGTAACAAAGGTTGACTGGCGTCTGCCTAGTTGCATTAAGTCTTCCTTGTTTACCAAATGAAGATTTAAATAAATAAATTAAAACAAATTTTCCAATTGAAATTAAACCGATGCCTATATAACGCTTGGTGACATACTGTCAAAAAATTATTTCAAACCATTATCACTATCGTCCAACAATAAACGCCAACAGAAACACTTTCGCAGAAACAAAAGATTCGTCTCGTGTGCGTGATGTCTGATGGTAACTCATTGAGTGAAACGTTTCAAGTTTCATCCCCCTGTTCTGCCGGACTTCGTTCGATGACGTTTACGACAAGCTGACTGGGATAAACTCAACCCAAATAACCAACAAACAAATTTGTACTTTAGTCAGACGAAATAAGGTCGGTATTAAAGTAGAGTAAGTGAACCGATTTAAACAATAGTGCAAGTCAGGGATATGATGGTATGTATTGGACGTGACAGGATTTTGTGGATGATGTCAGGAATGACGACTGATTGTTTTATATTTGGCTGCGTCACTATTTTTTTGACGTACGATATTTGTGCGAGTTTTAATCGGTTTTTGGAACAGCGGTGTCGATCCGCGAGTCAAACACGACTGACATTAATTAACAGGCACGTATTAAATCATGACAGCGATATGTTTATTTTAATTTTTTTTTTCATTAAGTAAGTACAATTCTGATTCTCAGAATCAATTTACACTACATATCTAATACTCGATAAAGTAAAAATACACGTATGAGTAAGCCACTTGCAGTTTGTTTTGGAATAGTTGCGATGTTTTTTTAAATTTTAATAGATAATTAACTAAAAAAATCTTCCATTACATAGATTTTGTGCCGTATTAATTACATTTTCAGAGCTTTTTAGCGGTTCTTTATAGTGGAAAAAGGTAAATTCAATAACAAACGCTCATAAAGCGTTTATTATTATAAACTGAATTGAAGAAACATTTACATTTATTATTTTTCCAAGAACTGAGAGCACTATTGCTTTTTTTTTTATTTTGCAAACGCTGCAAATTATGACAACAATATGTATACAAAAAAGTAAACGGTTTACTTAAATTGAATAAATGAATATATAAAAAAAAGTAAAATAATATTCATGAAATATTAACTCATCATCACTTTGATATAGTCAGTGCCAATTTCAAATCTGATTTTCTTTTTTTAAATCATTAATTCAATTGTTTAAACATGTCTGTATTAAACACTCACGCACGGGTTTATTACCTAACATATACATGTTATTACATAGTAATTGTGTACTCTAAACTACAAATTTTACTAAACTTATGTGCAGATGGAACGAGAGCGAGCCTATTTTGTAGGAATTACTAATGAATTAATGAAGAAAGCTTTAGAAAAGTCACTTGATATCTGAGAATTAAACATTTAACTTAGAATTTTTAATCAGTTTAATTAAGTATAATACTCTAGTCTATTAATATTATCTATAAATAATTGTAATTCAAATAGTCTGTATACCCCGGGAGTTTTAATAATAAAAAGGATGTTCCCGCTGGACCGCAATTAGTTTTCCGGGATTATACACATAACATGCGGGATTACTTGCTAATCCACAATACTTTTTATCTGTGTAGATATTAAATTTAGTTTCTGATGAGCTGTTGCCCAGTTGTTTATGCAGAAATGTATATAACATAATGTACTCAAATCTGGCTGGTTTAACAACATTTATGTTTTGTAGATATTTTTGATACAGACCCCAACCTGAAACTTTAGTAATTACTTACAAGACGTTTACAAATTAATGTTCCTGACAGTACGTTCTTTTTATCGTTTTTAAGTATCTCATTCATGTATGTAGGTAGGCACGCAGACACAGCTACAAATCCATTGACACCATCCATCAAAAACTAACGCGGACATTTCAATAGCGAACTCGTAGAAAACACACAAGTGGGGCGTGCACAAAGCTATGACGGCACCGCACAAAGCACCAATGACGTGACGTCACAAAGGTGGCTCGATGACGCGCCGCGCAGATGCTGCATTGATACTGACTGTGCCGAGCGTGTGCCGCACGGCGCCGAGCGGGGCCGAGCCGTGATTAGTGGACTGCTTTCAGTAATGCAGGCGTTGATAACTTGCTCGTCTGTGTACGCGTGTTGTTTCATAGTTACGTTGTATGAAAGATAATTGCAGGGACCTAGTTCATTGGTAGGTTTCATTAAACACCTCGATGTTCAAACTTGCAGTATTAAAATGTTGTTGGGCAAGTTTGTACCTAATCAAGCAATCCTGCTTTAGACTAGTTTTGCAAAACGATTCTAACTAAAGTAAATATGTAATGCCAAAAATTTTAACCGAGCGTTCTGCAGAATTAGTACAAAACATATTACATAATTAAAACCTTTAAGATTATTATTTTTTACTTAGTTTCTAAAAGTTACTGAATCATTTGTCAAATCTTAATCGCTGTAATTGCCAGTTAATTATTTGTTAACTTTTCACATTATGTAACAGTAGATTTAAGAACAGAATAAATTGAACCGCCTTTCAGATACCTCAGATAAACCTTTGTCTAGTCAGAATTGCATAGTATATTTAATTTTATCTCTTTGTTCCTACCTGTAATACTAACACACATATTAATTTTAAGTCGAGTAAAATCCAAGCTAATTCCACACTGGTATAATGAATGGAAGTGACCTGATTGCGGGGCGCACACGGCGTATTGTGCCGAGCGCAGTCGACGCGCCTTT
Source organism: Diachrysia chrysitis (assembly GCA_932294365.1). NCBI lineage: Eukaryota > Metazoa > Arthropoda > Insecta > Lepidoptera > Noctuidae > Diachrysia > Diachrysia chrysitis. Next base: position 12,863,628 of record OW028656.1, on the reverse strand, counting down.
GTTCGCAAGAAGCAGTTGCGACGCATTCACTGCCGAGCTTTGACACAACTACGTGTTTATTGTACCTCCTTGGAATTAGGAGCTAACACATTCATTTGAGTTTGAAGTAGGTGAATAATGTGGATATAGCTAAATAATGAAGTAAATATAATTATAATTATTTCAATTGTTTCACAAATTAGAGTTACAAGTTAACCTTTCTATCTTTGAACTTATCTCATACAAGAGTACCTACGTTTTATAAATTAATTAATAAATAAGCATAAATAATTATATAACAATAAAGATGTACTAAAACGGTAATAACTGTTGGCCTTATTAATAAAAATTTCCACGGTGGTAAGCAACTGATTGGCAGATTCCTATTATAATGTTTCTATACAGAATTGAAATTTAGATATTACTTAGCAATTGCTAAACAGCGCCGATTTTTTTTATTAATAAAGTCATTTATGTTTTAATATAATACACATAAAGAAAACACAACTGTCCCAAAATATTAAGATATTATATAAAGCCATGATTTTTTCATAACAATATCCATTTCCCCACTATAATAATTATAGTTCATGAATAACAATACAAATCTCTACAGACCGACTCGAGCTACTAAATATGGCTGTCGACGAACAAAGATCGCATAGATTGCTGCTAATCGCTCGCTACCACACAGTGCCAAGTGACAAACAATCACAGAAGTTACAATACACTTATGTATCTTAACACTAGTCAAACAAAATTCACCAAATTCCGGTGCTTCCAATTCTCTAATGTTAATACATTTGGTAGGCATTTATAAAACAAATGACGGATGACGTGTTTATAATACTATGTTACAAACAGTGTCTTGCTTGTTAATGAAACCGGCTAATGTTTTTAAATTTTTCACTTACCAATAACTGCCTATAGGATTGCAAGATTAGGTTGCTTCAATTGTATTGCGAATAATTTCTCACGTCTCCTATAATAATACGCGGTTTTTTTCAAGCGCTATTAGAAATTAACCTTCTTAATTATTTTTGTACAACACAGCAATGGTGCTGCGAGTCAGATCGTCGGACAATAGTGTGGGGACAATGTGAAGCTTGCCGCCTTTTGTGCTATCGATACTTTACACTTTTTTGTTTAGAAAAACAAACGTGGTTGGTTTAGTGCCACAGTGTTTTTTGTTGGAAGATTTTTTTTTTAAATATGGCTTAGGTTTATGCTACCAATATTTCCATAGATTTTTCGGCTTAGTCATGTTTTTTATTGCAGATATAATATATTTTTAAAGATACTAATATATATTATGTTCATAGCTGGTTTTAATAACCGATAAATTGTTTATTTAGAATGCTTAAGATAACATACATTCCACTGAAAGTTTACAATTTCATGTCTTGCTTAGGACTGTATTAAATATTATATCATAAATAAGCAATTCCCTAACAACCATCGTCCGACGTTAATTGACTTATAAAAACACAATAGGAATTGTTGAGGTACTTATAATACAATTCATCACAACAATCCATCACCCAGCAGTTATTTACTAACGACTTCGGCAAAGGTCGTGTTTCATCGCGACCATTAAAAACTAAACAAGATCGTTACGGGCGTCGCAATTAATCATAAATCAGACTTGTCGCGCGTCTCGACGACTTTGACGCACGTCGCCGCGACAAAACGCCTTGACGCCGCAACAATAACCCGTCAACTGCGATACTGCGAATACAATTAATATCCTGCCAGCTACCAACTAAACGACCCGTAAGCCCCTAATTAGTGAGCCGTTTTCAACCTTATGCATTTATGAATAAAGTTGCGATTCACTTTGTAGATTATATTTAGATAATGTTAAGTTAAGCGTGTAACGATGAATAGACATATTAAAGATTAATCACGATAGCTTGTTGTCGTATTACTGAATGGATGTTTGTTTCAGTAATTTAATTAGGCACTGGATTATATTTCCTGGTTTGGGCTGTTTGGCTCGTGATTTGCATTTTTATTTTGGAATATTATTGTATTATTTCGCCCCTCCGAATTTGAAAACAGAAATGGCTGTTAGGTTTCATTATTACTTATTTAAAAAGTAACATATCTCGCGCAAGTGCCTACTAAACTAACAATAGACTATACATAGTTTTAAATCAACTTGTGTACAGTATACAAAATAAAACAAAAAATTTCCAACATTCTATAAAAATATTCAGACTGAAATTAAACAAAGTGTCGAACTCAGTTTTTTTTAAACCGTCATTTTATTATAACCCTGCAAATTCGAACTGTTAATTGTCAGCGAGTTGTCCGATATCGGCGACAGACAGGCACAATTTGGTCGTGTCAAAAACGGCGACTGCGGCGGTGCGATGACATCCTGACGCCCGCCGATGGGACGTCGCAACCGACTTAGCTGACAAGCAGTTTTGTTTAGCTGGAGTTTTGAAGGCCTTCATTTAAGGGTTCCGTATGATTTGCTGAATATTGGAAAAAACTTGCATTATTAAGACTGCAAGCAAATTACCTTTTACTTTTATGCTTTTTTTTTTAATAACAGATACCTATTAATATTTATTATTATTACCGCTATAATAAGATTTAGTACCTATTTGAAGCCTAAAGTGTCATGCGAAATAATTTATAAAGCGACCAAACTCACATACTTCACTCTTTAAGAATTTGACTGTTTTAATAATAGGTTAAAAGTAAAAAGATACGCTTGTGAAAGAATGTTTAACAAAGCAGAACATATTTTTATTTGCCAAAACCAATTAACTACCTTTGTCACGAGTCAAACCCATGTTATTTTTTCCATGAACCTCAACTTTGATGTTCTATCAAGCGATACAGTTATTACATGTCAAATGATGTTCCAGCGACGCGATTTTCATGTCCGACACAAAACATATTCAACTCTTTGAATAGACAGAAAATGTGGAGTGACAATACAATTCGCGGGAAGGTCGCGCGGACCGGGCAGCGGCAGCGAGGGGTTATGAGTGACGTGAAATTCATCGAGTAACGCGCTCGAGTGTTCTATCAATTCGATGTCGATCATGTGTGAACTTGTTATTGTACGTCTTTGAATCGTTATGAATTTGTGAATTGGGTTTTCGTTGGTTATATTGAAGTTTCAAGGAAATTATAGTTGGTACAGTCTATCTGCAGTGACGATGTTACTTAACTATTTAATTGTAATAGCGATGGATTATCATTGGTCGTACTAAACAGTGTACAGAATCTGCAGTCTCGCGATATATAGGTACCTACTTTTATCAAGGATCAAGACTAATTTTAGTTTGCCATTAAACCTGACGAGTAAAACAGTACGTACATATTTTCTGCATATTTGGCGAAAATTAGAGGTCTGCCATAATCTAAATTTATAATTTAAAAAATAATAAAAACTTTAAATTAAAAACTATGAAATGGCTCTTGTTTATAGCTAAAAACTAATTTTCTTTTTAGATTACTATAACAACATGTAGACCTATCTGTAATATCCATCTACCTTCATAATCAGATTTATAAAATTAAAACTTTTTTGATATTCTTAAGGGCCGTCGTCCTCGTCGTTATAAAACTTTTGGTTCAATATTCAAATGAGGCCGTTGTACTATATCCAACCACAAAATAAATTTAATGTCCTGCGCAATCCCGCTCAAATTCAATATTGTACTAAACCAACTTTAATAACGTAAAAATACTTGGAATCGAAGCTACCCATTAAAGTCGTCACCCGTTTAGATAGTCAACGGAAATTAAACCATACGTCTTCCGTATAAAATCGAATTTAGAGTAAAAGGGTACGGTTATAACTCTCGGTATTTTCGATATTTTTATTTGCAGTAGAAGCGCCTCGGCTCGCTTGAAAATGGTAATAATGGGCACTGCAACCTTTTGCTTTGAAAAAAGGGGCATGTTCAGCGTTGTTACCTATATACCTACTTTACATTAGTATGTATTATGTATTATCACCATTATACAATGGACACAATATATAACAATACACCTATAATAGATACATTTTTAACAAAACAATATCTTGTACGTGGGAAATTTTATTTCTACCTCACTCTTTTAAGGTATAAGCTTTTCAAATCTCTACATATTTTGAATCTCTAAAATTTTAAACAAAAAATGCAAGTACAATTTCGTAACTACTGCTTAAAATAATCAATAGCTATCTAGAAACATTTTTTGCGTAACAAACGCGCGTTCCATTGCTGCTGCAGTAACGGCAGTCGTTAGTGCTGGTAGTGGGCTGTAACGCAGAGCGCGCAATGTACACCGATGTACAATTACTCTGGAAGTTATCGCTATCCGTGATGATAGGATATGCGATGTAATTTAAATGTAAAGTGTTTACGTTGTCTCAAAACTTTAAAATGTATATTAAGGTTTTGTGAATTCTAGTACGAACTGGACTTACTCCACTCGCCTCTAACTATAGCTTTACCTGCATTTTACCATCTTTAGTCCCCTGGACAGGAGCTATGATAGATTAAAAAGGAGAAGACTCGGAGAAGAAAACATTAGAAACGCTAAAAAAATAAGTGGAAAAGTTGACATTCCTAGTACCGTCACTCAGAGGCTTTATTATGTTTTTTTAGGGAAAGGACTTTGCTATTATTTTTTTAAATAGGTTTAAGTAATTATTTTTCATAATGGATTGGGGACAACGTTCTTAATACTTCAATTTTGGGATCGGCTAGTTTTGCTAGATTCAGTGCGCATAGTTATTATTATTATAATATTGTAGGCAAGGTATAGAAAATAGTCAAACTCCCAGTAAATACATCGTTGAGTCCCATCTGGTGTGAACAGCAAGCGACCTAGACGCTGTGTATTTAGGGCGCCTCTCGCTAGGAAGAGCTGCATTGTCAGGGAATGTTCTGCAAGTCGTTACTTTTTATGCACAATTTGTTGATACCATAAAACCCAAGTTACTGGCAGATACGGACTGAAATTGGGATAAACTTTCTGGCATTATCGTGCCGCTGGCGTTTGGTAGTAGAATTAAGCTGATGAAAATTGCAATGTCTTGAATAATTAGACTGACAGAACGCATAGTTAGCTGTAAAGAAATCATCACGTCAGCTACCATTATGCGACAATATGAGTAGTCCTATGTGTGCTATCATGTATTGTATCAATGTATTGGTGAATCACACAAATATACAAATATTTGTGTGATTCACCAATACATTAGAGTTGACCTGCCGTATTCAAAGTTAATGGTTACTTAAGGGATTCCTCGCAGAAGTTTGAAAGGTTGCCCCTTAAAAAATCATTGAGGTTTCTGAGAGCAGCAGTAAGTTAGTGTAATAGGTACTGAGTACTGGTAAGAAACTAGTACTATGCCATTTGTAGATACCAAACTAAAAGCATTTTAGATTTAATCCGTGCCCTGTTTGTTGAAAGTATAAAAATTCCCGGATCTAACAAAACATGTCATCCCAACATAAAGCAGTTTCTACACAATCTACGCGCCAGTGTAATAAAACGTCATGACATTCCGTACACGAGCGTATCTAGTATAATTACATCCGCGTTAGCCAGTACAGTTCAGCGCATTGTTAGCAGCGCCGGCCATCGCGACACCACAATGGCCGACTGTACCCAATCGTGTCAACATTCCTAAGCTTGTGTACTTATGTACACGGAGGCTAAGGCTATGTTATGTGACAATGGTGTACATTTGTACAACAGTGCAATGACGGTGACTGATTTACAAAATAAATTCTGTGTCTGTTGAGTAGGTAGATACGAGTTTTTTAAATCATTGTGCGTGTTTAAATTTTGTTGTGTTATTCTATTTGGGGAATAAACTTAATATAGGTAAAAACCTAACGAGGCCTTACTTCCGATTGCATCGAGTTCTGTTTTAATCGAGTTGGTACTCTAGAACCCGACGCTAGCGCCAGATCGTGAAGTGACACGAGTTGTAACTAAGCGCGATCGAAAATAACCTTAGAGGTAATCTGTCAGAAGGGCTTAGCAGATATTTTCAATACCTACCATTTAAATTGAATAAACCAAACCGTTTTAGAACTTTATGATGACGTAGTCACATGTTAACAGCTAACGACGCTGATAACATTTTATTATAACTGGAATTTGGTTTCGAATCGAGAACCAAATCGAGTTCGTATTAAAATAAAATAAAGAACTAAACCAATTTCGGGCCTAAGTCTGCTTCTCTCACACCTTTTACGGATCATATTAGTGCCACTCAGATCAGAACGAAGAGTTAAGGTCAGTTTAAAGATGTAAATTGTAAGACCACTTAAAAAGTTGATGCTGATGTACTAAATCATTTTGACATTATTTCTAACACCACTTCAAAACACGCGACCACTAATTAACCTCTAGTGGAGATTAAACTGCAAATCAACGTTATTTTCATATAATCTAAACTTGTTTTACTTTAAAATTATAATGCCTTGGAAGTTTTCCATCAAGTTTATGAGTTGCATGCTAAATATTTGCAGAATAATGTATAATTATGCGCTCGTATGCGGCGCTAAAATATCCATTCAAAAGTTACTTCATCGGAATTCTGTATGGAGTATCGTTAATTTATATAATGGCCTACAGATACCCTAGTATACTATAGGGACTACTAGGTACATATTACCGAGTAATTCATTGGACATCAATAAAAGTATTTAGTTTAAATTTTTATTGGTGTTGTGCTCTGTATGTTGTAGAATTGGTTGTATCACATTTAATTAATATTCTATATTTACATAGCATAAAACAAAGTGGCTGCCGCTATCTGTAAGTTCAGATCTTTTAAAGTACTCAACGGATTATAATGCAATTTTCAGCAACAAATAGAGTGATTCAGGAGGTTTATTGGTTAAATGCAAGAATAACTAAACTTTGTCGTTTGCTCCTACTGTAAAACACAATTTTTGAGTTCGGTCTTATTTTTAAACAAAATATTTTTTTATACTTCCCTACTGAGTATATTCTTCTTCTCTTATTTACGTTTAAAAAACTGCAATAAAACTATTAACTACACAAATTGAAACTACCTTCTATTCTTAAAAAAAACTGACACATTACCTTAATATTATAACACACAATACAACCCTAAATCATATATTATATAATACACTTGTAATAAATAGCCACTCAGAGCAATTTACAAAATATCAGAGTGTTCGGGCGCATAATAGTGCACATTAGATAAAGGGTGTGCCACACTGGTGCGGCGCGCGGCGGCGGCAGATAATGTCGCGACAAATGGTCGCAGCGCCGTCGTTACGGGTAATGGCGTGCGTTCACCCCCTAACGTTACTCTGATACTCTATTGTAAAGAGTAAAGCTTCATGTTTATCAATATATTGGACTTGAGAACTTGTATGTCTTGGATGTGTACGAACAAGCGAAATACAATTTACATTACACACAGGGTTATTTGTAAAACATAACTAACCTTACTGTATAGTGGTAGCATAAAAAAAAACTGTTGTGCTGTAACTTATAACAAGACCTAATAAAACAAAATTGTATTTTTGTACTCACTATTTGTCACTATTTGACGTTTCGTAGATCTGTATTTCATAGGAAGTACCTAGGTAGGTACTGGGTAGGTACTTTCTAAGCACCTACGTATCGAATTCTATTTTTTGTATGATTTGCTTTTGCTTATCATACAATTTTGCTTAATAAAATAATTACGTTTATGTTATAACATATTTAATATAAGTATTTATGTTAATAGGAAATAGAATATGTGTATTTGTTTAATTGCAAAGATAGCTGATAGCTAGCAGTTGAACTTATATTATAATTTGTACATTAAATTGGTACACAACTTAATGTTACTATATATTACCAAAAATATATTAATTAACTAAAATATAATGTTTATCCAATTAAAAAGTAGTTCAGAAATCCCGAACAGCGTCTTAGAATAGAACATTATTGTTTTATTGTACGTAAAATAAACGTTAATTAAGATGAACATCATTATTGCTTAATTACCGCAACTAATTGAGGTAGGTTCGACATTAGGATCAAATAAAGCTAAGTTGTAAATTTTTTGCTACATTCATTTTATTACTTGATATTTCTTTTTGAAAATCTAATTACATGAAAAACATTATTAAACCAAAAACATTTTCAGCTGAAATTCTGTTTTTTGAGGGCGTTTTAGTATTGACGCGGGGTCATCATAGATGATTAATTACAGCATTTTTATAGTTTGAGAAAACGTTAAAAGCCTTCATAATTATTATGACAAAATTAAAAGAGCAATTTAGCTCGAAAACGACCGGGCCGATTGAGTTGAATTTTGGTACACATAATATGGAAGTCAGTGATCCTAAGACGGAAGTGTAACTTGAACAAATGAATTTTAAACATGGGACCACTTTGGGGGTCTCAAATAGGAAATTAAACAAAATACTTTGTGCAAACTATGCAAAAATTGACTTTCCTCTTTTTTGTCTCTGAAATTACGGGGTTTAAACTAATATATTACATATTACTAGTAAACCTATAGATGTCTGTGGTATTTAAAGTAACAGGAAATTTCTCAGCTGCAAAGTTAAGTTTGTATTTGGAGAATTAATCGTGACAAGCAGCAAAATTTGTTTGGAGCCTCCGGCGCGCAATTCAGACTCGCACTCAATTTATTGCAATTATCCATAAAAATATTACGATAGAACATTTTCTTAATGCATTCAGTGATTAGTGATGTATTAATTTTCATCAGCCACTTATCTTGGCTATTAGTACAATACTAATTTGTTTAATCCGAGAATGGAACCCAGAACTTTCCGCGCAACCAAAATGCGGTTAAAACACTACTCACCAAGTTGAACACTTGAATTACGATCTGGCACCAGCTGGTCGGATTTCACTTTACATTTCCGCCCGTCCATAAAAGTCCGCAATATAAAATGGTGGAAACGCAGTAATGTATTCAGATCCAATTGTGAACACCACCGATAGTATGTAGTGGTCATTATGCGAAGCGACAGAGGATTTACAATTCAAGATTGTGTTTAAGTGGAGTCGGGCTGTACGTCTGTCTAATGGTCCTCGTTTCACAGCAGTTCTTGAACATTCTTTGTGAATATATTGCATTACCAATTCTATTTATTAATCCTAATAAGTAATAACCCGATTTCTGAGAAGGCCCTTGAATTTGAGAATGATATTTGGTTACTTAGAAGAAAACATTTTTATATCGTTGTTGACATTTCAACGTAATAAGTAAAGATGTGATTACAGAAAATCAAATAAGTACAATTCTGAGATAAATAAAGCTATTACTTTTAGTACTGGGTCTCGATTTTAACTTTCTTGTTGAGAGTTTCTTGGTGAGAGCAATTCCATCAATAATCCTTCTAGTTATTTATTAGTTCCTATGTAGTCCAAACCGTCACTTTTTAGTCGGTGGATAATATTTATTTATGTGATAACGTTTAGGTTGGATTTACTGTATTCTATTATTTGTCTGTCCTGCGAGATCTTGTTGACCTTTAACCTAAAAGTATTTACGCAATAAGAAATAAATAACAGCTAATCGTCCAGGCTGTCTCGGTATCTCGGCCAACAAATTTCCTTTATTGAAAAACGTGTTGAGATTTTTTCGGTGACTATTATGCGACCTTTATTCTCTTACGACGAAAGATAAAATGTGTATCATGATTTATTACAATAAAATATTGTAAATATTTTTTATGTAAATAAGTTATTTAGGTCAGTTTTTTGTTTATTGTGAAAGCTGAGTGGATTGATATTGGCGAATACATCTAAATGTTTATTCATTTATTAAGAAATATGATAGAAAATATTTATTTTAAAGCAGCATGCGCTAGAGAAAAAAATAACAGAGACAGTGACTTCCTTCATCAATTTTACTTTATTTTTAAAACGTTAAAACAATTCAAAAAGTTTTCTATTTCCATTGTCAATAGCACCCATCAATCGTGATCTAAATCGTGTTCAACAAACACGATAGCTGATCATAACTCTTTATAAAACAGATGGAGTTATGAAAACCAGTTCCGAATCACAATATCAGATCAGCGCTGAACGAGCGAGCATCGAGCGCTATCGCCGCTAACTTTGATGGAGTCACCCATGAATCGCAATGGGAACGCCGGATAACTGGATTATACCAACTTGGCACACGATGTTTATCATAAATGATGGATAACTCAACGGAGAAACCTTGTGCTTTATAGACGAAGGGTTTATAAACTTGAGGGAGTTTGTTCTGTTAAGTAACGGGCTGCAGATTACTTGGGTATATTTGCTAATATGGCTGAGTGGACACGCAAAGGGGAGTCAGTCAACAGTGTCTATCGAATAGGCGAGGACCGACGATTGACCAATCTGTGCGGCCTTGTCTGCTGAGCAAGCTACATGATTGTCTTGCGGCGGTTGGGTTGGATAAGAATTTGTTGATAAAAATGTAAAGATTTTAAAAAGTAAAATTTGTCAGAGGTTAGTTTTTTTAACCTACCGGCAGTTATAAGAACATAGAGAACACGATATTAAATTGACACGCAGTCTGAAACTTAGAATCTTGTTCCTTGTAAGTGCATTAATACAAATAAGCTTACAATAAATATACAATTTTGCTTTTATATCAAATAATAAACTTTACTGTTCAACCTAATTACATTAAATTCAGTATGCACTGCACATTCATGCAACTCGTCACTTTATTGCTCCCACTCAAATTCCTAGCAATTATTCGCATTTAGCACGGGAGCGAGCGCGGCGCTCGTCGCTCAGACAGTTAACAGCTCTCCCTCAATAATTACGCTAAATATTTTTTGTAAGCTCACAAAGCGATACTCGATATTGCCGGCGGCTTCTGTTTGAGTTTCAGCTCCTAATTTATTATACGATGGTGAAATTTTCGCTAATTTCGTGAGAAACTTGAGAAAACCGCCAACTTTACCAATTAAACTGAATTCGATTTATTTTAGTAAACGCCTCTGTAAAGGTTCACAGCGTGTTCTTGTGGGATTTACAAAAATGACTTTCGAGATCCGATCAAGTTTTCGAATTACATTTTACTGCTTCTGCCGATTTCGTGAACTGTATAATACGTAATATCAATCGGATTTCAAATTTTATGTGTAAGGAAGGGTCAGTTGGAGAGGAAAAACTTGAAACTCTTTTATTGACCGTTTTATTGCTACCGCCGTGATTTACGATGTCGGAATACATGAATTTGTTACAAGTGTTCCAATCTGCATGTCTGCATGGGTTTTAAAGTGGAATCCTCTTTTAATTTTATTGTACTTTATTCTGTGATATTGAATTGTTTACTACTTACTACAGGGTAGAAATAAAAGAATAAATGAATTACTGCATATCTAATTTTTGACTTGTCTTGTCTCGTCATCATCTCATTAAATTTCTTATTGTTTTAATGTATTTTAAAACCCAATATAATGTATAGTGTATCAAACAACTGTTGTCATTGCGTCACTTTCTTGTTTATAGTTTTTTTTTCGGTCACGTTCAGCTGTCTCTTCAGTTTGTCGCTGTCTTGTTTTTCTTTATTTATATTTTTGCTATCACATAAGATAATTTTTAATTTGATTTAATTTAAAAATTGAAAATAAATAAAATCATTTTAAACAAAAAACTATGTTGGAGTCACTTTGTCATTAAAATTAAATGATTTAGTAAAATTCTCGAAAATTCATAAATTAATCGTGAATCAATATGATAACTATAAATACAAAAAAAAAAACATTATTTATTAAACCTCACAACCTCTTTTATACACTGTAATACCGAGCCACTGCCAAAGCATCATCATCAGAAATAACTCGTCAAATATTTTCTCGCAGAGCTCACACACCAGGTCACTTAAGTTGGAGTGGTTCTGGTTAGTTTTGTATACTAACGAACCTTGTTCACGTTGCTTAGTGCTGTTTAGATCACTCTACCTTTGAAATGTTTCCATCCAGTAAAATTAGTCCTAAATATCATATTTCAAACATCTTCTGCGAAATGTGTAGTTATTAATCAATTAGGTGCTTTTTGGTTACATTAAAATAAAAGTGTATGTAAATAAGTACCTATGTTAGTCGTTAAGCCGAATTTTATGCTGCGATGAAAATACCTGATAATCTGCTGTCCCCGGTATTGTATAGGTCATTAAACAAGAATAATAAAAAGACCTATGAAAAACATTATGTTTAGAAACATAAATGAAATTAGCATTATGTTACCTACACAAACATGATTAAATTATTACTAATAAACTCATTGAAACATGTCTTGTGAGTCATAAAGCACTCGGAACTTGTCTGCCTTCATTAAACGAAGGGCCACTTGAGCAAGAGACGCGGATGAAAAACTCCAGACAGCACCAACCTCTCAGGAACGAAGTCAACTCGTTAAATGTGCAGGAATGGGAGGCTGAAAGCAACAATAACGACGTATTTGTGGTCCTTATAAAAAGTTACAGTAAGTGGTGTTTAAAGACCTTACTTAAAGTTCTAAAATCATAATTATTTAATATGTAACTAGCTGTCCCCCGCAACTTTGTTCGCGTGTTTTAGTTTTAACGGTTTTTCATTTTTGCGACATTTTTCATTTATGCTCCGTTCCTATTGGTCGTAGCGTGATGTTATATAGCCTATAGCCTTCCTCCATAAACGGAATATTCAATACAAAAAGAATTTTTCAATTTGAACCAGTAGTTTCTGAGATTAGGGCGTTCAAACAAACAAACAAACAAACAAACAAACTCTTCAGCTTTATAATATTATATAGTATAGATTTAAAGTGCGAAAAGAGCTTTAAAAATAACAATAGATATAGTTTTTGAAATAAACAATATTTTGGGATACATAAGATTGGGTCCCAGGTCAGTACCCTAAGGAATTCCAATAATATATTTTTTTGTAGAGAAAACTTCTTAAGTAAACTAAACAAATAACACCCAGGCCCGACCCTTATCAAATGTAAAAAGATAAAAAAATACCTATATTTTTTTGTTTAATTTAAATAGTAAATGAAGTTTGCTAGTTATGTAACACAAAATTAAATTTCACTAAACTTGTCGAAGGCCTAATAAAAATCCATAGTATATATTTCTATCCATGATAAAATCTAAAATGAAAGTCATGATAAAATGCTTTGTAATACGGTAATATTTTCCAATACTCGTAGTATGCCAATGGTCGCCATTAATATTGACCTATATATATCTCTCGAGGTCTTTGTGACGTATCTCTTTGCACACGATAAATATTCACAGATTGGCCCAAATTTGAATCGAACCCTTAGTCACCCTTTTTGCCGTAATTAATTGTAATAAAAACAATTGGAATGGAACACTTTTTAATTTCAATTAACCCTTTTTGTACAATGATAGGGTAGAAAAAATGTGTTTTCCTTTTTACTGATTTTCTTTTTTGAATTCGTAGGCGAACTAATAAAGCACCGGTTAGGGTTACCGTTTTTTAGCTTTCTAATTTAGATACTATTCTTTTTGCAAACAATAAATTATTCTATCTGTGAGGGTAGTCATGTGTTTTATATACCTATTTACTTTTTTATGGTTTTACAACTTAGCCATAACGCTACTTTTATAAGTAGCGTCTGCGATATGAAACAAAATTGTTTTGTCATTTTGGCTTTTGTGAATTATTTTATTCGAAGTTAATCAATATGAAAAAAAAAATCAAGGTGTGCATGTAAATAGATATTTTATTCGTAAAACTAATCTCTTTACAGTCATATAGTATAATTATATGAATTCGTTTTGCGCGTATTTGTCAGTATCAGCATTTCAATAATTCACTGCTACTTTCTACTTTTAAAATGTTAATATTGCTGAGACATGGGAACTTATTCAGGTCACAGTGTCCACACGTCCGCACACCGCCGGACAAAGCCACGTTCATTAAAAATATTTCATTTTGACATTATTACGGTAGCAACGCGTTGCGGGCTATCTCGGATATTTGATCTCTGCGAGGAAATGATGCAGTATATTTAATTTTTATGTACCTACATTTTTGTTGGAAGTTTATTGAGGATATATTCTGAAAGCATTTTTAATTGAGATTAACCGTTTTGGGCTTTATTATTTTAACTTTTTTTTCTGAACAGAGTTATTTTTATTTGGTATTTAGCACGACATTGATACCTACTGTTACTAGTTTCAATAAAAACGTCGACGTCACGTTTGGGGATTTTTAATACTGAAGTTGTAATTATTATTTAAATTCTTATTCGAGTGAATGAAGAAAAGGTCTTAACAAGAAACACAATTACTAGTAAACCTGTCATACGTTTAAACATGCCCAAACTAAACTTGTGTAATCTCCGACAAGTAAACATAATCTGCCAACCGATGTAAACTACAAACGTACATAAGCTGAAACATTCCCATCTACTCAAATGTGTCAGAGCATGTAGGACACTCCTAAACATTGAGCTCTTCATATAGGCGAAATTAAGTAGGATATCGTACGGCTCGGCCTTTGTTCTGCTTTGAGTGATTTAGAACAGACCATTAGATTATGTGTGATGACATGATACAGGCGTTTAATGTAATCACATTTGTGTATCGGTGATAGGCTTGCTATTACAGAAGCAGTATAGACGTGTAAGTTGCAGTCTGCAACTAACACGTTGTTTCTTTCGAGCAAAGAGAGAAATAAAATGCGATCGGTTGTTTGTATTTAAAAATACTTAAATCATTATAAGTATCATGACCTATGATTTCTTCTTTGTGTTCATACTACCTAACCCTATATACAACCTATACCTATATAAAAACCAGAACATAATAAATGTACAAAAAGTTAGACATTGTAAATGGTTAAATTGAGCGACAAATACATTATTCTAGTAAAAGAATTGCTGTAATACTATTCAACACAATATATATTATTATACAATTCTTTGGTTGAATGGCGAACAAATCAAAAACCAATTGTATGTTATTCCATTTCCAGGGAACGAAACAAAACTAGGTTGTGTCAACATTACTTTATCTATAGAATATTAATTTAAATGATCTATAGCTTTTTTTTTCATTTCATTGGAAAATGTGTAAAATATACTTTTTAATAAAATTTTATTATTTATTTAAAATGTTAAGCGTCAGTGATCCGAGTTCCGGCACATTGGGTAGAATTCGCCGGCGGCAGTCCCGGCCGCATCAACAGCGTGGTTCCCCTACACACAGCTATCATCTCGCTCAATTTATGTCAATTACGCACACAAAGTCGCTGCAAAAAATGAAAATATCGAATAAACGTGGCCGCACACGCCTCAGCATCCCTACGTTTGAACCTCTCAAATATTCATCCTTACCTTTTGACGTCTTTGTATTACCCTTTTTATATATTCATATCGATTCTGTACGGGATCGCTTTTAAGACTTTATGTCTGTTTGCGTTTTTATTTGAGACGTTGAAATGTTCGCTTTTCGCGCTTAAGAAGTTCTGATAGCAAGAATCAAAGGTTGCGGTTCTGACAAATTATTTGTTGAGAAATTCCTTTGTTTGGTATTGCTTGTTGTTTCTTTACTTGAGGCTCTTTGTGTTGTATACACGAGTATTATGAGAAATGTTCAACCGATGTATACCTAAACAGAAATGTTACACTTGTCTAGCTATCATCAACTATTAGTTTTATTTTCAAGTTGAGCGATATTTATTATGTGACATAAAGACTGATTGAATTCTTCTCACTTTGTACTATTAAGTTATTGTTTATACTTATTAAACAAACTAAGTACTGAACAAATTCCTTATAAAATACTAAGAGTAAAACCTCCTGTTTACACACAAATATAACTACTTATGTTAATTATTTCAACATACATTCCATCGTACATTTAATTCACAGTGGAAGCTGCAACAACTTTGCGAACGCATTTGTAACAAAATTCATCTCTCGTTTATTATAATATCTGTATAACCAAGTTTGAAATTTAATGTTTTACACAGCCGGGCTCCCAAACGGGTTGGCGTTAAGATAAACTTTAAATTGGTCCACCGTTTTCTCTCGACACAGAAATTCGTGGAATGCCTGTACTCCATGAATAGAGATTAAAATGTATTACATCGCCGAGCTGCACTGTGTGGCTCTTGCTTTACTATTGAGTACTCGATACTCGTTCCGCTATTAGTTCTTCGTAGTTAAAAAGTATGGATACTTGAACGTTCGCGAGTTCAGAACCATATTTTTTTATTCGAAGTAAAGAAATTGACCAACATTAAAAAATTTCGAGATGACACGTCATGAGCGGTATGACGAATATTACTAGTTTTCAAATAATCCATACTAATATATAAAGCTGAAGAGTTTGTTTGTTTGTTTGAACGCGCTAATCTCAGGAACTACTGATCCGATTTGAAAAATTCTTTCAGTGTTGGATAGCCCATTTATTGAGGAAGGATATAAGCTATAAAACATATATACCAAAATATAGACATACATATAGACCAAAAGGAGCAGAGCATAAATGAAAAATGTTGCAAAAATGAAAAACCGTTTAAACTAAAATACGCGAACAAAGTCGCGAGGGACAGCTAGTATATTATAAAGATTAAGTTCGTAGTGATCGATGCTAGTTTGTTCTCTACATGTAAACAACTTTTGGCAAAGGTGTAGTTAAATCCCTAGATATAAAAAGAGCCGGGTTAGCTACACTGTTTATAACACAAGAACGGGTGGATCGATTATCATGGTCTTTGATTTATTGTGTTCGTGTCCACCAGAATAGTAGAATAACTATAGTAAATCCGAAAAAGACACAAAATTAACGGGAACGGGGACTGCTATCTAACGCAGGTGAAACCGCGGGACGCCGCTAGTCCTGTTATATAATTTAGTAGAATAATCTCTGTATTAATAACGTTTGTACACAGTTAGTCCATTGAACTGTAAATTTATTGGTAACAACTTTATTCACTGAGCACATTATAATGAATGGACAATAATCTATTGATCAAAATCAATTACTGAGGTATTATCAGATGGGTTACATGTGTTATCAATTAAATTGTACAGCCTGTGATAAGTGTTTATTTTAATATATTAATCCTGTGAATAGTGGAAAGGTATTACATAATTATGTGTACAATAGTATATATAATAGTACATAGTTGAAGTATTATCCATTTCTAGAATTCTCATATATTTTTATTCAACAAACTTTCCGTATATAAATAAAAATACCTGAATTTTAATATGAAATATAATATATTAATGAAAATAAAGAATAAAAATTAGATAAGTGTTTATTTGGAATTTAAATCAAAATTACAAACATTTAATACTTCTGCCAAACTGCACAGAAGTTTATTGGCAGACGTATATC
Source organism: Diachrysia chrysitis (assembly GCA_932294365.1). Classification (NCBI taxonomy): domain Eukaryota; kingdom Metazoa; phylum Arthropoda; class Insecta; order Lepidoptera; family Noctuidae; genus Diachrysia; species Diachrysia chrysitis. The sequence goes on along the minus strand of OW028656.1, from coordinate 12,846,302 downwards.
TCCCATATCATTATTTACACTACAATTATTGTTATTAAATTACATAAAATAAATCAATTACTTTTTTTGTGTTACTTTTTACACGTTTTAGAGGCGACGTAAGGGACATTCAGTGAACTAATTCTTCGATGCCCGACAATAACTTGATTAACAATGGGGAATTCCGAGAGATAGCGCAGCCATCATTACAAGTATTTGCTTCGCATCCGTTTTTGCGTAACAAATAACAAAAAATCATGGTATGTTTTAAAAGTGATTTTACAAGGACAGATCGTAATTTATCACAAACTTTTATATTGTGCGTTTTCTAAGAGAAATTGGTGTCTGTTAATAAGCTTGAGTACTCATTTTATTGTACTCGCCCACCACCTCTAAAGCAGCACACTCACACTGACACACTGGCGTCGTACTGGCTGTGCAGACATTCATAGCTGACTCTTATATTGCGGTCTAATACTTTTATGACACAGTGAGGGTATTTGCATACAATTATATTTTTCCCATGTTGAAAACTATTCACACTTTATAATATTTCTGGAATTCACTGGCAATTCACATTTTTATAAAAACAAAAACACGTCATAATCCAAAAAAATCGCAGTTATTCGCACTAAAATCATAGTTCGTGTTATTTTATAGATGTCTCAACTATGGGCTGTTTTTGTGGCAGTCCCGGCCATCGCTCGGGGTCCCGGGGGCATCGTAACACTACAACTATCACTAGTTACGTGACGTCATCACACTCCACTCACAACTTGTTTTGGTTTGTTGGAATAATAATTAGTTTGTGGTATTTGATAGTTGTAGGATGAATTTTAATTTACATAACAAATTTTAACTCTGGTTTATAGAAAACTAATAATAAAAATTCTCAATTAAATCGTTTTTACACACACAATATAAATTGTGTTATTATTACACCATTGGAAAATGATTATTTTTGAGGCAGTATAAAAAGCGCAGCAGGTGATAATTTAATCCACATAATTTCTAAATGATGTGGACAAAATTATCTTACTATGCGAAATTTTCTTTGTAATTTGGGTAAAAATAATGTTTCGTTTTCAGGTCGCTAACTTATACCGCAAACATTGAGTTACCTTAAATTACTTTATATCCAAATCCAGTAGGCAAATTTCTTTAAAAGTATTTCATTGCAACAATAGTAAAAATCCTCTCAACACAAAACATTTTTCGTCGTATTGTACGAGTATGATACGACGTGCTATTAGTTTAAACCACAGCGCACACTGGCAGTAATTCAGCTGTAATTGAATTCCTATCCGGGCTCAGCACGTGATGTGTAGGGTCGCCGCTCACTTGCAATTAATTATGGAGACTTTTTTGGTGAATATTTGCTTCTGTGTAACATGTGAATGTACGAGTATGTCATTAAACTTTTTTCATTAAAATGTCTTTGGTTTTGTCAATTATTCTAAGCTTGTAAACTGTTATAATGGTATTAATATACCCGAATGCTACACAATTTAATCACATTTTTGATTTAATTTACAATTATGACATTATTAATTGAAGCATAATCTTACACTAGCTGGAAAATTATTTGCTATATACAAAGAAGAGAGGTTAATTTCGTATATAGCAACCAATATTCCATTGTCACTGGTAAACGTGACTTATAATATTAAATCAAATACATATATATAAATATACCATATAGCTAAAGGTCATTGTTAATTAATGATCATAACATTATTGATGATTTTTTACCTACTATTGGACGCAAATCGAAATCCGATATTTTTGTTCTCTAAGTAATTAAAAATGTCATTAAAAGTTCTGAACAATAAGATTAATTACTTTTTCTCCTCTAACCTAAACATCAGCTTTATGCAAACCGCAACAAAATATAACATTTTCGTATCGTCGACTTGCAACATTTGAAATGTACAAAACATTTTTCATTTGAGAATACTGAACATTTCGTGCTAACGGAGTCACGGCGCTAGTAATATCATATTTGATTTCCTGAAGCAATACAAACTCCCTGTGGACTTTGTGAAGTCGTATCTATCAATTTATTGTTGAAGCTCCTAACTGAGTTATGTCTGAATATGAAACAAATGAATACTCATTACTCAATAAATATGTTATGTTTGTTTATTCAAGGAATCATTTGTTTTACCAAACAATTTAATCTTTGTTGCACACAAACCAGTTACTAAAATAAGATATTATATAGAAAAGTACATATTATGTACAAAGGGCGGCCTTATTGCATTTAGGAATTTCTTTCGGGCAACTATCTTTTGTTATTTATACTTAATAATATTATAAAGCTGAAGAGTTTGTTTGTTTGTTTGTTTGAACGCGCTAATCTCAGGAACTACTGGTTCGATTTGAAAAAATCTTTTTGTATCGGATAGTCCGTTTATTGAGGAAGGCTATAGGCTTTATAATATCACGCTACGACCAATAGGAGCGGAGCATAAATGAAAAACGTTGCAAAAATGAAAAACTGTTGAAACTAAAACACGCGAACAAAGTCGCGGGGGACAGCTAGTACGTAATATTTATAAATAATTGTGTGTATTTTTGTATTTTACAGTTAAATATTAATTTTATGCAATAAGCAGAATGTCCAGATATAGTCTTGGTAATTCGATGTCTAGACAGGTACTTCTCAGCTTTATCTATATTAGATAATGTTTTCCGCGAACCACTAAACTAAGACTTAGTGTACAAAGTGGAGACTACGAATAATATAATAACAACTTCTACTAAAATTATTATAATAACTGAACTATTCATAAATGTGTACTAAAATGTTCTAAAGTCGTTTAGTTTTAAACAGCGCACTTAAAACTGTAATCTAATTCATAATGGCGGCCGCACATTCTTCCCTTAATCCCGACTTACCATGAAAGGCAGACAAACCTGCAGTAATCGCTAGTACCTATCCCATAAACGAAAGTGATATTTATTCACGAGGCGACCTCCGAAATTTACAGGGTGTGGTGATTAAGACTCTCGTTTAGTGATAACATCGATCGGAACATTTGCAAGCCAATGGGACATTAATAGCCCATTGCTTACTAAAAGCCTATTTATATTGGTACATAAAGATCCCCGTTTCGAGGCTCCTACGGAATAATAAACGGTTAGAATATTGTTATGTCTGTCCCGATATTGGAGTCTGTCTAAAATGTTTAGGTTTAGCTTTGGGGTAAAAATATATACGAACCATTTAGACATAGGTGGAGGTCTATATTAAACGAATCGGTGAGAGAATATCTTAAAGATACATCGAAAAGCTTTATCAGTGCACGATAGGAGTAAATAAATAATGATGTGGAAAAAATAGATACCGTTTTCGACGAACGAGATTTAAAATAGCTTTTATAACGTACTGTCAACGAACGTGTGAAAAATAAGAATTTTTCGCACTTTATTGGCATCGTTAAAAAGGTTTTTTAAAGGGCAATAAACTTGTCGTAGGACGTTTAATATTATAACACTCTCAGCTTGAGTTACGAGCGTGAACCTCGCAATGTGTCTCGTCTTATTTTTAATTTAAAGAGAATAATATAACAGTCCCGTTTATTGTTATGACAGTGATTAATTTAACAAATAGGTAATTTTGCTGTCATAAAGGTAATATTATTTGGACCGAGATAAAGTGAATCTACTTGTTTATAATTTAAACGCAAGAAATAGAAAATATTCTATAACAAAAGATCGTGTTTTATTTTTAGAGTAAAGACTAATACTACGTAATTAGGTTTTATTTTTACGAAGCGTTACTAAACCTGTGGTAGTAGAATGCTAAAAGTACTAGAACGGAAAATCTGGCGACTGTACATTATCTTTAAAGAATACTAAAAACTTTATTTTGTTATATAATTTATTACCTATAATACCAATAACTCGATGAAAGGACCCAATTCCTATATAAATACTCTTTTCCATTCTCGGCGATATCACAAACAATTGAACAGCTATTCACAACCATATTGACTTTTATTAAACAGCCAACGGCAACAATTTTTATTTCGTTTTTAATCAAAATAGTTTAAATACAAGCTCAAATAAACAATTAAAATCCAATTGTTTACAATGTAGACAGAAATTAATTTCGAAATTCAATCAAAACTTTTTAGAACAATACGAGTTAATGAATAAAACCGAGAGGTGTGTATAACAAAATAAAAAGCGGAAAAAGTGAAAAAAACACCGTTTAGGATGGATAGTGTAGCGTGCGTTAATTCTGTCGCATCGCGCGCGCGACTAACGCGTTGAAATAAAACGATCAGCGTTCGTTCCGACGATCCCGTATCGTTGGTGACGTCACAAAATGTTGTTAAGTTGCAACTGGTGACGTGAATGTTTCAGTTCGACGGATGGCCAGATACGCGGCGCGGCGCTTGGTGCCGACTATGTTTTAGCGCTAATGTATTATGTTAGCACTTTGAAATACGCGTTGGACCATCGACTTTTATTACTCGTGAATTTTTATTGGCATTTGCAGATTACCTACTTTAGCCTTGTGTAGTTCACGGACTAAGAGTAAAAATAAAACAACGAATTACCTTTAAATATTGTGTATCAGTATTATTTAGTTTTACTTCATGGCAAAATAATAATAATTTGGGTGTGTATAATTCTATATACTATCAACTAAACTTTACAGACTCGTAGAATCCTGATATGTACTTGTACATACAATACCACATTGAACAGCAATTTAAACTTCCATCCGAGCCCATTACTCCGCATGTGGCCACAATAACGAACACAATTCACATCACGTGGGTACATACATATATGTAAATACATATAATGTACGTGGAATTTATATTGACACACCAAACAAATAAAACAGTAGTCTTACTTCTTAATAAGTTGATAACGAGTTTCATATTAAAAAAAGTACCGCAATAATGAAAATATTTAGCTAAAGAACTAAAGGAATTTTGCTGAAGTAGCCACAAGAGGACTTTCATACATTCTTTCATACAAGAGGACTTTGGTAAATTTAATGAACATATAAGCAAAATGGCAAGAGCTAAATAAAATGTCATATTCTTTGTTTATTTATGAGAGCAGTTGATAAACACATATTTTTATTTTGTTCTGATAGTGGAGTTATTTAATGAGTTTTGCATGTCATGAGAACTGGAGAACTTGCTTTTTTGGACCTACTGATCTCTGAAAATGCCCGTCGGAAGTGAAAAAAATAATAAATTGATAGAAAACTTTTGTGAAAAGTAGGTAAACAGTTCACAAAGGCCAGTGAAACTGCGGAGTTCAGCTAATTATAGCTTCCTTATTTTATTCTCTATGCTTTATGTCATAACATATCAACGAAACTTAAAAAATGAATACTTTTTACTACAGTGTTTTTAACATTAATCAAACAAATAATAAATATATCGACATAAAAATATTGCTTTTAAACAATAAACAAAATAAAGTCAACAAAATGTTTAACTATATTTATTTCCAGTTTAGTAAACAAATGTTATAGACTAAGTTAGTAAAAAACATGGCATCGACACACTGACATACGAGTATTTATAGTGCTGTCCTTGCCATTGGCATTTTATAATATCGATGGCTACAACGGGATTACGTTGTAATGTTAACGATCAGCAATCGTTATGTCATTTATGATGTAATGTATAGATTTGATAGAAATTGTAAAGCTTGTATAAACCGTTATGTTTCTATACAATTGTGAAGTCATTTGACTTTTTATAATAGGTGATACCTAAAAAAATGATTTTTAATAATCACATCTCATAAATTATCTTCTCGGCAACTCTAGACAAGGGACATTTTATCGCTCAAATATATGAAAGTGAGAAGTCTAAGTGACGTGACTTATCGACATGAAATTATATCATTTCCATACATTTAATATCATTTAAGCGATTGCTATCATCGTCAACGATAGTGTCTAAATGTCACTTGGCTACAGGGGCCAGTATTCTTAATAGAGAGAGATTTGGTATTCTGTGGCTACTTATAGCTAATCTTTTACATTCACTTAGTAGAAAACTTCCGTCAATAATGTAGTAAAAAAAATATCATGGATTATTTATTAAACAAACATTCATGGTGAAAACAGTTCCATATGTCCTAAATACACCACCTGTAAATTGTCACATCACCTTGGCATATTAACATTAACTCGAAACACTTCAGTTGTTTTAATGCTAAGGCGTGACAAACCGCTGCAAATAAAACATATCCGAGAAATTAAGCTCGCGAATGACGGAGCAGTTAACTTAGAACACGTGCTTACAGACACGCAAGCGACGCCGCGTTACACAGTTGTTAATTTTAATAAGCGTACAATGTTACAAGACAGGTGTCGCTATGTATGCATCTGTTATTAATGTAACATACTTAATTAATATGTATTTGTTCCAGTTATTCATATGCACAGAAGTATTTAGATATTTTTTGGGAGACAGAAAAATATTGGTACCAGTTTTTGACTATAGAAAACACTAAATAATCACATTGAATGGTGAATTTGTAACAGAAGTAAAACAAACCTATTTACGAATATATAATATATTTTTTATTTAATTTAAGTCAATTTTGCTTGTAATAACAGCAATTACAACTACTACTTATTCTCTGTCTTGTTTAATCAATAAATACGCCACATACTGTTCTAGTGTTCTAAATAGGTTGCCATTTTTCAGCCTTTGAAAATTTTCCATCCACCCTTTAATTAACTTGACTGCATGGATAGCAGAGTGAATAAGTCACCACGCCAATTACCACTGTTCACGACGTGCTGCGGGTTCGATCCCCGCATAGGACAAGCATTTGTGTGATCCACAAATGCTTATTCCGATTCTGGGTGTTCTATGGGCACGTTTGATTAAAATGTTTGTGAAATCCCCCGCGACACAAGGATTAAACTCCTTAGTGCGTTAGTAGCGTTTTCCAAATTAAAAATAATAATAGTAGCAAAGCTAGCCCAGCTTCTTTCTACGTAGTATTAATTTAAATAATCTAGGTAATCTATACTAATCTATACTAATGTTATAAAGCTGGAGAGTTTGTTTGTTTGTTTGTTTGAACGCGCTAATCTCAGGAACTACTGGTTCGAATTGAAAAATTCTTTTTGTATAGGATAGTACGTTTATCGAGGAAGGCTATAGGCTATATAACATCACGCTACGACCAACAGGAGCGGAGCATAAATGAAAAATGTTGCAAAAATGAAAAACCGTTGAAACTAAAACACGCGGACAAAGTCGCGGCGGACAGCTAGTATCGTATATAAACGAATAACTAAAACCCAACTGTTCACTAATTAATATTTCCAAAAATATACACTGTGAGCACAGCATTAAAAAGGTCTATGACAATATCCAATAAGATGTAACATTATTCAGTAAAACTAAATTGGATCCCAGGGGCCGAATTAACGGGCCCGTGGAGCGGCGCTAATCCGCGTCTTGATGGCGCGTGAAATTGATTCTTCCTTCAATTATCCATTCTATATTATAATAAAGGAATTTTTATATTTTCTATTTTAGTTGTCAACAGGTATTAAATCCTAAAAATCAAATTAGTAAGCTGTGAACTGCAAGCTTGATTTGTAAATTAGATCAGATTGAGTTTGTGTAGAAGTGTTGTGTTTAGATGAAAGTTCAAAGAGTAGGGTAAGTTTACATCAATTTTTATTATAGGTATTTTTTCATAAAATTGTTTAAGTAAGAGGATTGAGTATGTAATGGCTGTATTTTAGCTTCTGATGTTGATCTTAGATGCTGGTGATGGAAGATGCAAATTCTTAACGGTTAGGAGTTGGAGGGTTACCGTGATTATTTTCGAAATTTTAATTCCGACCGAATTTTGTGCATAGCATAATTTTTTAATATTAATCACTAGGGTATATAGAGCATGCAAGAAATGTCGTCATAAGTAAAAAATCCAGGGTTTACGTAAAATCAAATAAAATACAACTAAATTCAAGAGTTTAATCACAACTTAACCCGTCCACTTGCCTTTAGCGTAACTTTGAGTAAAACATTACAAGTTCCACACAACAGATAAGTAGCGTAACTTCGGAACAACTGATTTCAGGTCAAGTGGCTCCTCAACCGTTTTCCATACGTCAACTTGTGATTGTATTATGTGTATCCTTTATTTAGTCAAGGAAAACCATTTATCAATCGACCTTGTGAGCGCTAGCGCTAGCGCTGGGACGTGCGAGTGTGCGACCTATATTGAAAATAGCTCTTTGTTAGAATTCGTTGTAGCGTTACCAATAGTTACAATTTTATGGTACCGCCCTTGACGCTTAGATCATTCACGTGTACAGACAAAGTGTTTGTAGAAAGTGACTATCAACATGACGTTTATTAGAAATCCTTAAAAGTAGGTAATTCAGAAAAAAAAAACATTAGTTAGCATTATTATAGGTAAACATTATGAACAATATTTAGGTATATAGAGCGAAGGCATACAGGTAGCTCGGAAATTTATATCAAAAAGAAAAGTTCAGCATAATTTCAAATTCAAGATTAACCTAAGTAATTATAAAGTCTTACAGCTTTTCAAATTAAAAATATACTATAGCTACCTATACGGGAAGGTAAAGCTAAAAACACTCAACTCATGACGTAATTTGAATGAAATAAAGTTTCACAGCTGGCGGGACACCCCCGAGTATATTTCTTGAATAACGGCCGTCAAATTCGGGACTGTCCTATTAAAAGTTGCCAAGATTATGGACATTAGCTTCGAGGGAGAAATTCAAGTTTCTATAATACCTACGCTGCCGTCTTGAGGAATATTTTGGCAGCCATGTTCTTTGGGGATCTGCTTCATACTAAAACTGACTTTATTGACGACGTTTTTTTGTTAGTTTGTGATCTGAAGAACGAATTTTTGTTGAACTTTTTCTTTGTAATAAAATGTGATGTATTTTGTACCGAAAAAAGAAAAGATACGCAATATTAAATGTATACTATTGCAAAAAACTTTTCAATATAGGACGATTTATCCGTCCCTATATAGTACGATTAGTCAAGAAGTAAATTGTTTATTACATGAATGTAATAAAATCGCTGCTTGATCGATTATTCCCCAACCATTTCCATCCGTCCTCGTATCAGATACGTTTGCTAATGTGTGCTATCTTTTGTTTTTCTACCTGCGGACAATCCCTACAATCTATCGACGCTCAAGGATAATAAAAGTGCCTTATCCCTCTTTATTAAGAGCTGAGAGTGGAATTTGAATTGCCTTAAATACCAGATTAATTTATCAGTATAGACAGTGTTGGAATTATAGTTTTATTACCATTTCTGTTTGGTTTTCGTCTTCTACTGATTTTGTACAGATTTAAAATACATATTATTTATGTTAACTATTCTAATTTGAATAAATATAAAAACAGTTTAATTATTCTATAATTTTCTTTCTTCTATAATTTTATATTACAAAACATCGTTTGCCAGATCAGCTACTAACTCTAAAATGAAATAATGTTAATTTAATATTTTTTAGGGACTTAAATTTATGTTTTTTGTTGCGGACCCCATAAGGACCAAGTTAACAAATTTCCCTGAGTTAGTCCGCCCAGGGAATCTCAAATTCGAGTTCCCACGCTTTAATATTTGAAATGAGCTGTTTTTCTTTGAGTTTACAAAGTCCGTAACTTCACAATATATACCTTTTTAAAGGTTATGGGCCTCCTCGGTACATTTATTTACCTTCTTTTTAACTTACTGAGAATTGTTCTATAGAATTTTGACTTGAGATAAACCCTTTTTGAAATAGATATTATTTTTATGTTCAGTACGTTTTATTGGAGCTTCTACAATATAATTTTCCAATATTATTTGTAAGCTGTAACCATTATAGATATTAGATAATCTAGTTGAAAGTACGTTATACTTGGAAATGTTTATTCCAAAGGTTTGGATTCTTGTAAGTAAGTATTTATGAAATTATTCTGTAAACGTAATATGACTCACAAGGTTTCGTCAAAATTGGTGCCTTTTTGTTGGTGAATTGGAAAATTTAAAATAATTTATTCCTTACAGCAATGGCAACATATATTTAAAAGAAAAAACGAACTGTAAACAAAAAAGTATACAATTTGAAACGATAAGCATTTTTTAGTCATTTATAGGTACTAGATATATAAATATCTGTATTCTATTCAAATTATGCAATAACTGTGCCTTTACGTGTGGACTTATAAACGAACATTATTGATTCGAGTACAAACATTACATAGCTATCAAAATTATCATTAGCTGTGTAGTTATGAGAACGTTAAATCAATTGTATTTACTGTGAGAACCAGAGCGTAATTGTACTACAAATTAAATCATTAATATTACACTCAATTTAACATCACAAATAATTGTTACGATTGCTCAATCCCGATTTATTGAATTTCCGGTATTTGAGAAGTTGGTCATGTGTTGAGTACACATGGACAGTTAAGATAGAATCCAATGTGAGCTATAAACAACAATGTATAAAGCGACACTAACGTCCAGCAAATAATATAAATCAGCGTGTTAATAACGCTGTTAACAATATATTGCCGAAGCCGCGGCGCGTAGGGAACGAGCCTCGATGTTACCAACACTTAAATAATTTCGCCCAAACGATGCTATGTAGTGCATAATTTATAGTGGACCACCGACTTTATTTATGGACTGTAGGATAAAAATGTTAGCTGTTGTTGTACAATCACATCAGAGGTTTCATAGTGCTTTATAATGCTCTAACCTAATTTATATCTCATCTCGTTGCTATAGCAACTACTCACTGACTTGTTTCTCTTATCATTTTGATAAAATAAAGATAAGTAAAAAAAAAAATACAAGTACTAAGAGTACTAAGAGTACTTGTATCAAACGAATGAAAAACAATAATTGAAACAGTAATAACAAGAATTCAAATAAAAATATACTGAGACATCGCTCGTCTCTTTGTAAAAACAATAAATTACCATGAATTGTGGAGCTGGAGACTGCCGCGGGTATCAACAATATTATTGCCAACTTTCCCAATAGAACACTAACAAATTATTAAGTACAGCAATACAAAAACTACTGAGACAATAATTTACACTAAACACGCCTATAAAACCGGAATAATAAAATTATAATATCGAAAGTTTGTCAATAAGCCGGTGATGGGTGAAGAACAAAGAGCTCCAAGTGGCCATTGTCCCCGAACGTATCAAATTATGGGCACATTACCCGTGATGGCGGTATATTACCACTGCTATTTCGACACCCTATTTATTTGGTATTATAGACAGTTCATTATATAAGTTTTTATTGCAAGGTCAGGGGACCGCCGATGGTTAGTTTACCATAAAATATGAGATTTATTTAATGTCCAGATATGAGGGGATATTGGGATGGGACGTTATTTTCGATGATTTCAGTGAGTGGTTTCCTATTAAATAATAGTTTATTGGAAACGAGATATTACTATCAATGGTGGCTATTTCGAGCCCCATTTTATGTTGGATTTCTGTTTTGAAGTAACATTTTGAAATGATTTTGTATTAAAATATCTAAACATTTTACGCTCTAGAATAGGTGCAAAAACATACTTGTTTTTATAAACAATCTATTACAAACAATTATTTATCCAAAGCAAACACGAACCTTTCCGGTAAAACAAGGATTTTTTATTTAGATTTTTTCATTTCGATAGTTTTACAGTTTTTCAATTTTAATTGAATTTAACATAAAATTCCTTAAAGTATAATGTTTTTAAAAGCTTTTGGTCGCGACTTTGTAAGCGGAATGTGTAAGACCGTACATGTCTATTTTTTCTTTCTAAAAACAGTTTTATTAATTCAATAAATTAATAATTTATTAAGCTTAATTGTTTTCCAAATTCGTGGAAACATAAACACATAATGATAATTAACGATTAAATATCATGAGGCGGAACAAGGGCAGCTATCGGTGTTCGGTTTCCACTTAGCGAACAAAAAGTATTTGACGCTGTGAGTGGACGCTGACTAATGACTGTTTCATTGCATTACCACAACAAGTGTATTAGCTGAGGGCTCCCTCTCTCTCGAACTGGTTCAGTCGCACTTCAAGATAAATGGATCAAGTATTAATTGAGACCAAGTTAGTCTCACCTACAACTTTTTTTTTTTAACATTAGGTATGCCGCGTTAATGTAAATTCTCTTAATTTCATAATATAAATAGTAATTGAATACACATTTCTTTAGTAAATCTAGAAATAAAAGCTTTTAACTAACTGGATTTAGTTTAAAAAAAAAACTTCAGTGAATTAACTCACGTTGTTTTAATACGAATAAATAACAAAAAAATGTTTTTTTGTAATAAATAATTAAACCCACTTAAAAAAGCACATAAAATGACTCTTATATTTTAACTTTCAAGCGTAATCATAAAACAATCTATTTACAAAATTCGCTCAGGCCACTTAACAAAATATTGTACCCGTTAATAGCACTTAAAATGTGCGTGACAAGCTCAATCTTAGGGTCTGCAGTAAGCGAGCAAGGCTAATGTTGGCCTAATGATCACCCATATAATTGGCCAGGTTGGTTTGGTATACCTTCCCAGACGATTACAGAAAGGTTAAAAATAAGTATAAATATATCCTTGGCGAGGATATTATAATATAATAAGTTTCACAATAAACTAAGTACAAATAGAACATGTCTTCTCTGTTTACATGAAACAGTCATTGTATTCAGTTTTCTCCAAATGATTTTAGCCATGACTCCGTAAAAACGGTCAAAATAATGTATTTGTAAAATAAATATCTTACAAAAACATTATTTTTATAAGGCATAGTAATTAATGAATTATGTTTCTAATTTTGTATACTTTGTCCTGTCGCGAATCATGGACGCCCCAGTGCTGCGTCATGGCGCCAACTCGTACTCAACTCTGAACTAATTACAAGCCAAAAAGAAGTACGCGGTGATTGATGGTTTGGCTTTCTTGATATTTGAGCTTATGTGGCGAGGGTTGGCGCTAATATTTATCTAGTCATAACGACGCTTAAGTGTTTGTGGATTTTGTCATTTAGAAAAATACATAACTTATCACCTCATTTTAAGGGCAAAGGTAAAATAATTAAGCTCTGAACAAAGAATTATAAATAAAAAGTCTAATGCAGTCTGTAAGCGATGAAACTAAAACCATTTTAAAACATAAAAGTAAGATAGTAAAAACTAATTTGTTTTTTTTACCTGAATACTTGAATCTCCTACGCCATTTTTCTGCGCTCTTTTAAAGCTTTAAAAACCAAGGACTTCATTCCTTTACGCTATCGTCTGGCGAAACTGATGTAATTATGAGGAAAATGTGTTCGGTACCTAATCTAACACTAGTTCCATTACCTCGTATACCTGGTCTGCGACCAAATTACTGTTATTTACACTCAAAATCGCGAGCTTATCGCCCCGTCGCCGATAAGTGCCACCCCATTTGGCTGTAATGGCGGCAAAATTAAGTTACACTCAAATGTAACGGCTGAAAACAGGGGCCCGATTTATTTTTGTTTTAAGCGCAGTTTGATTGAGCTGATACGATTTGACACTTGACTAGTTGAAGGGAATGAAGGGAATTGTGCTTGAGCGATAGCCTGATAGAATTTTGAATGATTTTTCCTTGAGCAGCGAGGTGTAGTGGAACTGACGTTTTGAAAGGTTACGTAATGTGTTCGAATACTTCCAATGTTTTAGCGAAAGGTAACTTTGAACAAATTTACTTCTGAGAAGCATGTGGGAGATCTAACATAAGAAAGAAAATGAAAAATGATGAAAATGTCGACTAAAGGAAGGTAAAAAAAAAGAAGTAAATAAGTGATTGTATATCCTACTAAAAGAATATGATTTAATTTCATGTATGAATAAACAAAGTTAAATAGGCCTTGTATAACAAATTATTTGTGTATTCTTAAACATCTGAAAAGGAGTGCAGCAAAAAACGAGGTATGGTTATCGAACGACACTCAAAATAATCAAAGCAAAGTTGTTGATAATAATTATGCCCAAAAAACAAACCAAAAAACAAAACTACCGCAAAAAATACTTTCCTCTTTGATTATTCCCTAAAAAGCAGAAGCGCGCATTACCGCAACAAGAACCAACATCTTCCTGCCATTAATCTGTCGGCAGGCGACGAGGCGAGAGACAGATGACGTCACGCAATCGATACAACGCCGCATAAAACTATTTAGCTGTGTACTGGCCATCAAGATACGCTCTGTTTATATTAGATGACCAGGGAAGGTGTATAAAAAAATAGTGATGTTTTTGTTGAATTTTCTCAATCAAGCATAACCATACCCTTTTAAACATGAATTGTTAAATGATCTATTGTTCAGTATTTACTGCAGTATTAAGCAATAATATAGAATAATGACAAGTGTGTTATATAGTCTTCACTTATTAACAAAGGCCGGTCAGAGGCGTAACATACATATATACGTACGGGATTTTTAAGACTAACTTAAATATAATATTTGATATTCAAATATTATATTTAAGTTAACTATAACTTTTATCTAAATTTTATACTATCTATTTAATAAGAAATTGTTAATAAAGTTAGTGGCTCACGGGAGCGTACTGCGAGGTGCCGCGCTTAGAACTTGTTCGTGTCATCGCAAACAACAAGATACAAAGTTCTTTCAAGCATGAAAACTCGATTTATAAGTCCCGTTAAGTAACTTTAACTGGTACCTTTAGAGTCAATGCTCATTAAGTTATGAAAAGTCTTTATAAATGTTATATAAAAATTGGGTTTAATTATTAGAGGCAAACTTGTTAACCCCTGGACCCAAAAAGAGGTGTGTTATAACTTTGACGTGTCTGTCTGTCAGTGTATTTATTTGTCTGTCTGTGGCGTCGTCGTTACTCACCGAACGAACTGATTTTATTATGCGATTTGTTATTAGAAACCTGACGCGATCGAAATCGTTTTTAGCTATAATTTATAAAGATCTTTTCAGTGTTTTAGAGGAAAAATAGAGACATAAAGTAGTCAGCTATTTTCAAAACTTGTACGTGGTTTCGTAAACTTTTAATTTATAGTTCTATATTTTTAATAAATCAATACCAAATATATTAATATAATAGGTATCAACTAGATGGTTGTACGGTAAGGCAAATATTCCTTTCCAAACAAAAGAAACGAAAGTTAGTCACCGCCATTATTCGCAAATGTTGGCATTTCTAAGTATTAACTAACATTTTTAAGGTACCTCATTAAAAATGTAGCCTTTTTCCACCTATAAACAGCATTTTCTTCCGCCTTGGAGGCCTACAACTCAACCTACTCTCTCGGGAAATAAAAGCTTGACGATACGCGTACCTCACCGGTATTGGGAACATCGTTCTTCAAACACGGAAGCCTCAAAATTTCTTAGAATTTATAAATCTTTCGTAGTAAGCTGCCCATCATAATTCGTTATACTAAGAAACCATATCCTCTAATCTTAATCCAAGTTAAGGATATTTCTTTGTTCGGTTTCCCAGATTTTTTGGATTGAATTTTTGTTTAGTAACGATAATACGATAATCGTCTGTAGGTACTTGGCTAAAAGTGTACTGACAATGAACAATTAATGAATTTATTTCAGAAAATAACGTTTGTTTGATTTTTATGGATTTGTCATTTCTTTAAATCTGCTGGATAAATCGGTAGAAACAGTTTTAACCATACATATTTGTATTTATATTTTCAAGATTGTTATTTCATATATTCTTTTGATAAATGCTGCTTTTCAATCAAAGTTGTAACTTGAAAAAGGTATTAATGAATTTCCATGATAACCGGTTACTTGAATATAATGATTTCAAAATTATATTATTCCAATTAAATAACAACCAAAAATAATTTGCGATTCTAATGTTATTTTCCTTTTTCTCTACGCGATCAAATATTTTGTGAAAATATTTATGATTTACAAATTCAATCCTTGACCTAATTTGTTACAATATTCATCTCGTTATTTATAAACCCTTATGTAATACGAAAGACTCCGACAACTGCGTGGGCATACACTGGTTCCTAATTAGTCACTATATGTTTAGAAGTCAATGACATAGGGATTATTCATTTATTTATTTAATTAATACTGTTTACCTTTTGAGGTCCCGGGTATGAATAATAAACCGCATAAAGCATTGTGATTAAGGATTACCTTATAAATGTCAATGTTATTCACATAGAATTATATACATTTATATTAATATTTAGGATTCCATATCCAAATTACTAAGCCTCTGCTGTCCGTCCCTCTTTCTGTAAGCGGGCTGTATCTCAAGAACCGTAATAGCTACAGAGAAGAAATTTTCAGACTATTTATTTCAGAGGCCGCTACAATAACAAATAATAAAAATTAAAATTGCATAAATCTTGTACGATGCTACAGAGACTTTTATGTGGGAATCCGACTCGCACTTGACCCTTTTCCTCTTGTTAGGAAAACATTTTCTTAAAATTGCTATTAAAGGTGGTAACTGTGTGGTGGTAAGGTGGTAAAAAAATGGCACGTGCATGAATATCAGTGTAAAATATTCGACATAGTGTGAGCGACGTATAAGAATTAACACGTGCCCCAAATAGTCCGGTGTCGGCCCTACATTGACAGCGTGTGATTAACGGTGCGACACGGTACAATATTCAAGCATCTATGGAAATTATAATATGTAGTTCAAACCAGTTTATTTATAGTGTAAATTTATTCTAGTTCACACAAAAACAGGTTAACTTTGAGCCCAGTAGGCTATTAGGAATAGAAATGAATTAACAGATAAATAGTTCAGTGTTTTATAAAGCATAGAGCAGAAATAGAGTTCACACTAGTGTTTGTATTATCTTTATCTTAATACCCAACGGTTTTAAATACAATTTTCAGCAATTGATAGAGTGATTCAAAAGAAAAGTTTATGTTAATTCACTGATATTTTGTCTACCCGTGCAAACCCGGGGTGGGTCGCTTAAGTATAAACAAATGAATAAATATCGTAGTCAGCAAAAATACCTAAATAGTAGCTGAGCCCCTGACAAAGTAGTCGGCAGTTCCTAATTTATCAAACTTTAAGCTACAACTGAATTTATCAAGAAAGGCAAACATTTATTTAGCCTTTAAATAATGTCCTTAGTCCCTTTACCCTTTATCTAGTCTAAGCAAACATAGTTGTCAAAACAAAGTAAAAATACCGTCTAAAACACATCACTGCTAACTTGAACTACGAAAATAGACCTTACTACATTCAGTATAAGGGTAATATTGCTGGTTTAATCGGAAGTACGTTAAATTGTGTACCGTGTCACTTCAGAGAGTGAGTGGTCCGTGAAAAATGATCGGCTGCCATCGCAGCAAGTAGCAAGTGAATAATTTGACAAGCCCGTCCTGATTTAGCCACATCACGTGTTGTTATTTATTTGGTTCCGTCAATAGACTTTCAATCTTGTCACCATATTGATAACGTTTAATTTGCACTGACATTCATGAAAAATATTTTTTCTCGTAAAATTATTTATAAGTGCGTGTATCAATTCAATATCAATAATGGTTAGTTAAAACATGTAGTAAAGTAATTAGACTAGTCATTAATTGAACCATAAAATACACCTTATTATTTAGGCATATTTTTTTTTTTAAAGGTTCACATATTACAAAGCAATACTTGCATAAAAAATATAGAGTTGTTATTTTATCAATTGTTAATTTCTGGGGTATAACTATAGGACCTGGGATTTAATTTGCTAAATGAAAATTATACAAAGTATGTATTTTAGTAGAGTTCAAAAGAATTTTCCCAGGAAGTTTGAAGTAAAGAAAATTATAAGTTAAAGGTTTTCGCGGAAGGAAGGAGTTTTCATTGGCTGCGCTCCTGCATTACGAACTCAACAGTTGTTCAAACAATATGGAGTGGACTAACTTAGTGCTGCTGTTTATTACTCGAGACAATATTACGAGAGTCATTACCGCTGCTGAGACAAATCGTGGAATCGTGAACTCTATGTAAATAATAAATTATTTGTTTCTATAACAAGATTTTAATGAATTCTTTTACTTGACTTTCTCCAACTTGATTGAAAAGCAATGATCACAAAATTAATAACCTTTATCTTACTTAATACATTTTGCTCTTATTTTGCACTTTATACAAACAGGGATACATTTGGACAAACTATTGAATTATGTGAGATTTTTACCTCGAGTCCTTAGTTAACTGTAATTTTATAACCAACCCAAAATCAAAGGTAACTTACCTAAATTAATAGCTACTTATTAGAAACTAGAGTCCAATACTCTTTAATATTTTGAAACAGAAAGATTTATTTTTCATATTTTTTGCTACGTTGTTCAACCTTTTGTTTACGTAACAGTGATTGCAAGTCTCTCCATTCAATACAATATTCTGAGCGAGAAGCCTCTAAGTGGCTCTAACGGTGGAATGTTCTTCCATTTTGTAATCGGCCATTACTCTGATTTACGGCGAGTCCGAGCGAGAGCCTCCGTGGACGGTCCGGTGCACGCAGTCCCCGTCGTCAATACTTGTGAGTAGGTACAATGATTTAGAGAAACCGAAAGTTATTGCAAGAATTTTTGAGGTTAAATGAACTGTATAATGTAACGGATTCTTGGCACTATTTCTGATGTGTAGGCAGTTTGTTATGGACTTGTGGTATGAATTACGTAAAGGACTTTGTTCTTAACGTTAGCGGAACCGGCACAATGTCTATTTGTTTCAGATTCTTAAGTAAATAATCAATGTTAACTAAACAACATTACCCTTTAATAACTACGAACGATCAAATAATACTCGACGTTTACGAGGAAACTCGGGTCTACGCGCACGTAGCAACCCGCTACGATGCTACGGCGTAGGCACTAAGTTACAATGTTAGCTTGATATCAAAACTTATTACGTTCTCGTCAGTTTATGACCATTATATATAACTGTGATATAGGTGTGTGTGAATTTATATGATATAGCTCTGGCTACGCAGGTGCTACGTTTAAGAGCAAAGCTACGGTTTATGCAAGTCGCGAATTTATAAAATAAAATTCAGAATTTTATTTTTATTTTCATTATTCATATGAAAGTAAAATCAGGTAGAGAAATAACATAAAAGCCTATAATTATTTAATCTTATTGGAGCTTTAGCAAACTACTAATATTCAATTTGTTATTGGTTAATTATAATAAGTACCTGCAGCTACAGAATTTGTCGCTACATAACTGTAAATTTACAATAAACATGTCCATTTAATTATAACATTTAAGTCTTATTTCATGTACTTCATTATTTTAATGGACTTGCAAATAAATTTGTACTGTTATGTGTATATGTTATATAGTCAGAGCCCCATAGATACATTATGTAATGGGAAATAAGATTTGGATAATTATGAAATTGAATTTCCATAAGTAATTACACTAATTACATTCGCACCTTAATCCAATATAGTTATACAACAAATAATAATGAACAAACAACACCTGAATATTACATTAGTTGGTTTAATTATATGCATTATAATTTATTCCATTGATAATTATGTTCTGTCACACATAACAGCGAACAGCAATATTATACTGTACATAATGTAATATATTAGGTATATTGTAATAATTATCTTAGTTAATTAAATGATATTTATTATATTCACCGTAGGCGACTACGGCCAATGTAATCTGATCGAAACCTTGTTTCAACAAGAGACACAAATTGATAAATCTACGTCGTAAAAATAAGTTTAAAAATATTGTAAGAAATTAAAAATAATTCATTATATAAATTGTACGAGAATAATAATTACGGCTTTTAAATATTTTGCACGATACTTGGTTATATTTTGAGTGTGACTAGACGAATGCAATTTAAAAAGATAAGACATCGTTCTTTAAAATAACAAGTATCTACCAAATTACTTGATAGGCTCACCATTTTATTTATACTTCAACATAACAATAGAATATTCGTCTACTATCTTTTTAGTTATATAATTTAATGTGCTTTAAAAACACATTACAAGATGAATCAAAGTCAGTTCATTGTATTTAAACTTAAAATCAATCTTACAATTCTATCAAACAGAGCTTGAAAGGTTTCTAGATATAAAATTGCCTTCCTCCGTCCTAATGTGGCACAAAGCTTCAAGGCCCTCGGTATATGCAGACTTATAAGAGTGTATGAAGTTCGTTTCCTTTGCGAGTCGGGACGAGGGGAATGCAATAATCGTCGCGTCGGCAACCTTTGACGTCTTCATATAATGTATGCGCTTAGGAACTGATATTCAAGTCTTGCTGTGTTCTTAGCATCATCAGCTATCATTTGTATAGGAATGCTTTATTTTTATTTAAAAAATTTTTCAGCGAAAAGTACCAAATAAATTTGAAGAAATAAAAGTTTGAAATTGCCCTAGTTAATTTGGTTAAGCCCAAATTATTTAAAAATTTCATCAAATGCAAAATGCAAATCACTTATAATCTGAAAATTAATAAATATGACAAAGAATAAATATGCTTAAAGTGACAAATGGGCCCCGAACAAAAGCTTAGTTGTAGGTCTAAAAGGGCGGTCGACAACTGGTTCAATTCACCAAAAAATATCGTTACCCAATCCAGCAATTAACCGTTCTCCTAACTATGTCATAAAACTGGTTCCTAACGCGACACATAAAAGGGTATCGACGCGCGACGTGACGCGCATGTTTAGGGTTCCGCGTATCGATAATAAAACCCAAACGCCCCGCGGTCCCGTACTTTGTTGCACGTTTTATTACTTTTATTTACTTTTAGGGTTCAAAGATTGAAACTTGATGTTATTTTTTTAGAATCAAGTGATATATGGTCTGACGTTAATGTCCAAGTAAAAGAAAATGGCCGACAGTTTATCGAATATTTTCTTTTGTATCTCAAATAAATCTTTTTTGTAATATAAAACATCGCATCTCAGTAATTTTAATTTCAAAATTCGTTAAATGTCAAATGCCATTTAATTTATTTGACAAATTGCCAATAAGAAAAGAATATCTTGTACACGAATACTTGTAATTTTTTTATTCTTCTTGACCTTTATAGGCACGGTATGTGAACGATACATGAGAGGCGATAATACATAATTTTTATGAGGTTGTTACTCAATATATATAAACAAGAGACTATCTGCACTATGCAAAGTATCTTTTATGACTGTGGTGACACCTTCGTGCATAAGGTACTTTTATTTAAATTCACTACCATTTTTGTTGACTGGTAATTTGCCAATGACTAGAGACAACTAGGTCTAACTTTAATTAAAAAAAAAAAAGGTTAAAAATATTATAAAAAACCTTAAATCAAGACAATAATTAGCGTAAAACAGAACAATCAAACTGCTAACCAGCTAATGCCACTAATAACGCAAACGTCCACACTACAACGTGATTAACGGGCCATCGCCGCCATTGTAAGCAGATGGTTTGTGAATTAATACGAAACTCGTTGAGTTAAGCTATGAGTAGGCTTGTTTGTGTTAGGTCAGTTTGTGGAAATCTCGTGTCGTTTTAGGTATAATTGGTTTTTGAAAATGCGAAACCGCTTTTCCAGTTTTATTTCCTTAAAGAACTGACATAGAATAACCGGTGTTGTAGGCTTAACTTCAAGGCGAAATGAATCAGAGTGAGTTATCTGCTTAGAAAATTAAAAACGTATAACCGAATAAAAAATATGATAAAGTTTTTACGTAGATAAATAGACCATGGATGTTTGGAAAAAATATACCGTATAAACTCTACTATTCTATTTTTGTTTTTCGACATAATTGCCTTAAACCACTCCGTACCCTAATCTCGAAGGATCAGGAGGCTAACGTAACAATCTCGCTCGTTAACCGATTAATAGATACTTATTCTGTTATTCAGGTCAGCATCAAGTCCAACTAATCTAAAAACCCAACAATTTTCTTTGAGAATACCATTTTCCTTATACTTCCTAAACAAGTAAAATTAATTTTAGAAAGTGGAACTGCCATTTTTATGTAAAAGATCACTTTTTATTCATTCCATTAGATTCAGTACACCACTACAGAGCGTCCTGTTAATATTCATTAGTGTAATTACTCTGCCCCCCTCCCCCGTCGACGGTGCCTCCCCCGCGCACACCCATCCTCGCCTCTTTGTCACCGAAGCTCTGAAATTCAGCCACTTTACGGAGTCAAGTGACTTATTATTTATGAAGTGCCCGATCTGAATTTTTCCTAAATAAAATTCATGATATTTTCAAAGAGAAAAATAAACTTTACGTTTTGTCGTAGAGAATTATTGTTCTGTATTTTGTTATTTTTGCTAAACGTCTCTGAGTGATGGTTTTTAGAAATAAAGTCGGTGGTAAACTCTTACATTATGTAAATGTTTTAATTTTGCCTTTTTTGTATTTTCACATGGTAATTGAATAAGCTTAAAACAAACCACCAGTACTAACTTTAGTATAGACAAGTAATCACATGAGCGCTTGTCTAAAAATTATTAAAAAAAAAAAAAAATGAATTAATAAATAAAAAATCTGACTATCGAATTATAATATACGACGACCTGACGACCTCCTTGGTCGAGTGGTGTACTCACCGGTTTTTTAGGTGTCGCCAGCTCTAAGGTCCCGCGTTCGACCGACGGGTCTGGGTGTTTGTGGTACTATCGTTGTCTCTGAATTCCATAACACAAGTGCTTTAGCTACTTATTTTGGGTTAAGAGGCATGTATGTGATATTGTCCACATTTATTTATTTATTATTATTTATTAATATAGAAATTAAAAAAGCAAACTTACTTTTAAGTAATAAAAAGCTTATAACAATTCTTTATAGTAAATTATTATTGTAACAATTTAACTAGATTGTGTCTAGAACATAATTAACCACAAGTAAAATATTTTAACATCAATTCCGAAACTATTTATGCAAATTAAAGTATAGCAGTCCAACAAATGGAATCGCGTGACGTTATTTAAGGCAACAAATGCTGGCAACACTTGTAAATAGCTTATTTAAAATTGAAATAGAGGAGGAATTCAGTTCATTAAATAAAGGTATTGTAGAATGGTAAACATTTGTTATTATTCAAACTAAACAGCTAGCGACATTAATCATGTAGTTTACAATAAATTCATAAATTAGTGCTATGAAATTAGCTTCAATATAATTCTAAATTTGTTTAGTTCTCACATAGATCCAGTTTGGTCTCTGATGAAGGAAGACAGATTAATTTTTCAGATTATCTTTGGAACTGCTGGCACTATACTCGATACGTAACAGTTGGCACAACTGCCTCCAATATAATAGAGTGTGAAGCCATTGCTGCGTCGTTGCCAACACCATTCCGAATATCGCTTTCGTAATTATAAACGTATTTGTGCGAGTGCAGTGCTGATAGATTTCGGTATAATATATTACTCAGTGCCTCATGAGTTTATAATGTCAGGCTAATTATTTAGAATACGTCCTGCGACAATATATATATATATATATTATATTTATAAATCCGGTATTAATAACGACACTTTGTTTATTAGGTGTAGTATAAAACAATGTTTAATACTTTAGCGTAGAGAAATGTGAATAATAAATACGCATGCAAAAATATAATAATATTCGAATGATTCGAATCGAATAATTGGAAAAATAGGTTATAATATATGTTATATCTATCACATGTATAACCTATTTTTATGATTTGGAAAATAAATTATTTGTAAAATTACATTATTTAGAAATTATATGTGATAGATATCAGATATAACCTATTTTTCCAATTTATTTTCAGAACGTTTACATACTTGCATAACGTCCCTGCCCTGTAATAGTACACTGCACAGTTCCAACTTCGTTCAAATGGGACCGTTTGCATCGCGTGATAGTTTTTGTAGCTAATCGCGTGCGACTGACGCGAGCCGTTCTCGTTCCGACTGTAATCGCCCACTAACAGTCTAAATATGCACCACAGTTGCAATGTACGATTGAAAAATTTGTTTGTAAATGGATGTTGATTAAGTGCGGTCAATGTTGTTTTAGGATAAAAAAAATAATAGAAACGTTTAAAAGTACTATTCAATTAAAATTTGTAAACGAAAATTGTGTTTCGAGGGTATAGTGTTAAAACCCAATAAGTGCCAAAAAATCAAAAATCGTTTTATTAAAAAATCTTAATGCATTTTTTACGCTCTTTCCAGTGCTATAATCCAATAAGTGGAATTCGCAGTAGAAAGAAAAGTACTTGAGGTAATAACCCAATAAAGTGACCGCGTTTAGTCAAAATTTAAAATCTCAAACCCTATAAAGTGTGTTATCTTGATAAATAATATTTTTATTTCACGCTCAAACCATATAAAGCTATTTATTGGTATTGAGTGTTCAATGATTTCAACTAAAATTACTCAACGGCATAAAGGCAATAACCACTATTTGTATTTATCGGGTTTTAGCTTTACATACGTAGGTAAGAAAACAAACAAAACCAAAAGCTAAATCAAAACAAATGTGTTTGTCGGGTTTTATTGTACGATTATATTTCAAAATAAACAATTTATGTTTAGTTATATGGTATTCGCTCACTTCGTCAACTAACTTTCTTCAAACTTTGTTGGAAGAAGAACCCAATAAATTAATTAGACCTAACAACTTTTTGCGCTACCTGTTGTCAGTTTGCGACGCGCATACTGTTTACGCCAATTGTTTTCGAAATTCTTCTGTTTAGTGTTTGTTTTTGCTACGATGGGTGATCGAGGAAGAAAATTAGTGCAACTAGCTTGCATTAATCCGCTGATAAAGTGAGCTAAATCCATTTTTCTTTTTCGGCTTTCACGAGGTTCTCGTCATGGGGTATAGTGATATCAACAATCTCTATCGCCACTATATCAGGCTTATTGGCTACAATAGTCCTGTCAGTGATGATAGATCGATCCCAGTACAATGTGACACGACCATTTTCGAGAACTGGGTCGGGAACATACCTGTAGTACGGTACCTCTATTTCCACAAGTTGGTATTTCAAAGGTAGCTGCTGGTGGATAATCCTGACCACTTGGTTATGTCTATGCAAGTTTACACCGTTAGCAAGACAAGAACAACCCGAAACTATATGCCTTAAGGATTCACCCGGACAGTGACATGCCCGACAAATGTCAACTGTGCCATCCTTTATGATATACTTCGGTAGTTGTTTGTCATGATAACTTCATCCATAATTGCACATACAAACCCTTCAGTTTCTCCGAAGAGGTCACCGAAGCGTAGCCAAGCCACAGACGCTAGGAAATCTACGTAGGGCCCATGGAGGGTCCGATAATGGCGTCAGTGTAGCTCCTTGCTTTGCCATACATCCTTGCGGTTCTTGACACTTAGTACGACAGGTTTGCGCCAGTTCTCCTTGCCTAAGGAGAGTGGTGTGAGGCTCTTATCCACTACCACCACATCTCGATGCATCCCCACGTCAACTTGGAGGAATTACTCCCTGAGGTTACATACCTCGCGATTATGGAGGGTCTTAGCATTCAAAAAGCCCCGACCCCCACATTTTCGCGGAATAATAACCTCATTACCGATGACCGTGGGTGGTGCATTCGATTTGCGGTTAGTAGTGTGCGGACTCTCCTATCCAAGGCGTCTAACTCAATCTGAGTCCACTTAAGTGTACTAAAGGAGTACATCAACACTGGCATGACCCAACCATTAAAGGCACGCACCTTGTTACCTCCTGACACAAGACTTTTCAGTACTTTGTTCAGGCTGCCAAAGAAACGTGTCTGTAATGATTGTTTCATGTCAGCAACGTTGATGCCTAACGCCTCTGACATACCCAAGTACTTGTCGGTCTCTGTTGCAGAGAGCGACCTTAGGTTTATAGAATCCGAGAGCTGTATGCCCTGCGATTTCATAATCCCGCCTCGTTTTACATGCATGACTGCACATTTGTCAACACCAAATTCCATTCTAATGGAATTACTGAAGCTTTCAGTGATCTTCAGTAACTTCAATAGTTGGAATTTATAAGAAGCAAATGGTTTAAGGTCGTCCATGTATAACAACTGGGAGATGACCCGGCCCCCTCTCCGCAACGAATAGCGTAGCCCTAAATTATTATTATTTTAAATAGACTTTTTCAGACTGATTTCTAAAATTTTTATAACTGATATTTTATTTGGAAACAAGAGAAGGATGAAAAATGTAAGAAAAGCTAAAGTTTCTGATGATAAGAAGTTACCTAAAATTTGACCAAATCAAATTAAAATTATATGGATTTAATCTTATATTGCGCTTTGTTTAACCCAAGTCAAATCGCATTAACGAATCAAACACCGTAATTCTCGCATAATACGTTGTTGACAAATTAAGTTAGTCTGAATATAGAAAAAATGTATTAACGAATTAAGCGGAAAAAAGGCCGTTATTGCGAAATCTCGTACTGTACCGTAAATTTTTATACCTTCAAACTAAAAATTATATTCATAACATAAAAAAACTACACACAGCGGTGATTTTCATTTTGAAAACTTTGAAGCTAAATATCTCAATTTGACCCAGGTATCGCTTAATCTGATATTCCATAACTACGTCCAATTATATTCCGTTCAATTACCAATTAGCATTGCTAAAAAGAAGGATCTACAAAATATGTGCGAAAAACTAATCATATCAGAGGAACTCCACGCATGGATACGTGGTATGAAGACGTACACCAAGCCAACTGCCTTCGAAAGAATAATTTACCATGTTTTCTTTTCTGTTTCTTAAAATAAACCATTTATTAAAGTAATGTTAAATTATAATATGTTTAATTTCTTTTGACCTAAAACCCAATAAGTCGGTACCCTTCGCCACTTAACACTTTTTTATGATAAAATGGACCACCTTGGAAACTTAATAATACTGTTATACACTAATTCAATGTATACACTATTACCACAATTACTCATTATAACGATATTATTTGAATAAAATAGGTATTTTTGTTCTTAAAACTTAAATATTGAATATCTCGAAAGTGACAATTTCATACTTATTGGGTTTGAGCACTATACCCTCGGTTTGTAGAGTTTTATTCTATTTAAATTTATATATGAAAACAGAAAGTTTTATGGCAACACTAGGTAAATATTAAATCATACTTGCTTTTTATTTTCTAACTATATAAACGCAAACTTTGATCTTCAATACTTTCTTCCAATATTAAAAGGAATTTACAAAAACAAACATTTAGAAATGATTATGAACTCCAAAAAAATAACTATGAGACCATATAAGTAATTCCATCTATTTGATTCGCACCCTTGGCCTCGATCGGCATCGGAACGCCAATAACTTGGCAATGCAATATCAGAAAACGGTTAGTATCACGAAAATTGTTCGGCTTTCAACGATATCAAGTGTACTACCTACCTCGGTTTAAATCCATTTTAGAATATATCTTTTTAGTTGAGGGAAATTTTTGAAGCGAAGCGGCGTAAATGTAGCGAAGCGGTGCTGCTTTATTTCTTTTGGCAACCGAAGTCAGGGCGCGGCGAGTATGTCATTGTTTCAAGTGTTGCTGCAATTTTCGGTTTTTGGTCCTCGGTTATTTTTCTAGTATAGAATTTCTGAGTAAATTTTGATAAGTTATCGATCGAAAAACGTTTAGGTTTAACTTTTTAATTGACGATGGTTGTTTCATTAACAATAACTATTTATTATTTGTCTATTATAAATAATAATTGGGTACTAACTTTATTATGTACACAAATAAAAAAATATAATAAAACGATAACAATAGTTGGTACAATGGACGGTCTTATTACTAATTGTGATCTCCTCGAGACAACCTATGCATGGATTGTAATAAAGAAATGTAACATATTTTGGAATATATTTAAATGAAAAATGATTTTTTCTATTAAAATTAAATTATTTATAACGGACGTTTCTGAAAAGGCTGCCAAATTGAAATGGGACTGGGCCGGACATGTGCGCCAAATGTCAGCGGAAATGTGGGCGAAATCTACTACAATATGGTTCCCCAACAGATGAAGGCCAGGTGGAAGGCCACAGGCCAGGTTGAGATGGAAGGACGAACTGGACGCCTTTAACAAGGAGTGGCCTCAATTAGCCAATACTAGAAAAAAGTGTTAAAAAGGGAGGCATTTACCCTGCAGTGAACTCATAAGTGCAGATAAAGTAATACGTTTATACTTACAATATGAATTTGGTAAAATTCTCCCCAAAAGCCGAATTAAATGTAATTTGCTGCCGAAAATTCATTTTACCTATAATATTGTAATTTTAATAAAACATTAAACTTATTTAAATTAAGGGTAAAATATATAAAATAAAAAAATATATTCAACGCAGAATCTGTTGATATTGTAATTTTAGTAGCTATCTTTACGAAAATTAAAATGTTGGTGTATTTATATTTATTATTAAACGTACAAATTAAAAGTTATGTCCATTAAAACCTTGGATCAAGAATAAAAACAAAAGATCATATTACATTTATTAATGCAAAAATAAAACTCGTTCCCATTACAAATATATTTTTTAAAACAAAAAAAAAAGAGATTCGTATTAGAAAATTAAAACAAAGTAGTTTGTTGGCAGTACGTTCAAGATACCTAGCACCACAGCACAGACATGTAGCGAGACAAAAGCTCCAGCCTTCGTACGCGTGTGGAGTCACAAAAGAACTTCATCGCTGTCATTTCCATTTTCTTGGTGCACCGCAGACTTATCGTATGGGGCTAGGAAACCAGCGGGGTTTAGAATATTATTTGGAAAAGAAACTAAAATTTAAAACCCTAACGAAAACATAGAAAAATTGGTCTAAATTTTTGTTCACTGTGTGATTCATAGATCGACTTAATAATAAATTGGAGACGGGGTTAATAAGTGACAATGGAATGCGGTACGTTAGGATTTAGACATGCTGAATAACGGATATGCCATTCAAAAATTATACAAAAATCCTCCAAATACAAATAATCATTTTCTCCAAAACTAATATTGCGTTTCACTGTCATCAAAGTAACAAAAAGAAACTAAGCGTAAATATCCGAAACAACAATTTTGAAACGTAACTATAGTCCCCGAATAATGTTCCTGTACCATATTTCGAGTGTCGTGGCCCAACCACAACTTTATGTGCTCTGCCGTGTTTCCTTTATAAGAGGGCGGGCAAAGGCTTCGTTCTTATTTCCGGTTCGGCGGCGGCGGGTGTGACGTCACGTAACCGGAAGCGAACTGCGCTCACTGACATATTCCCATAATAATATGTTGTTTTTCATTTCTCAATCTCAGTTTCTGGATTTGAATCTGAAAATTGTGTGAAGAATTTTGGTTTGGACTGAAACTGAATTTATTGTACTGAATATAGAACA
The DNA here is from genome assembly GCA_932294365.1 of Diachrysia chrysitis. Taxonomy (NCBI): domain Eukaryota; kingdom Metazoa; phylum Arthropoda; class Insecta; order Lepidoptera; family Noctuidae; genus Diachrysia; species Diachrysia chrysitis. Next base: position 12,816,933 of record OW028656.1, on the reverse strand, counting down.
CGTGTTTTAGTATGTTTGCATTTCCCTTGTGACTAGTATGATTTAATTTCCCGCTGTGAACTTTTATACAGTATTCGACAGGCATGAATAATTAAAAAAAAACATGCGTGCGTACAAAGTACACATGTCAGAAGTGAAACTTCTTTGGCGAACTAATTTATAAATCTTGTTTATATTTATACAAATCTAAAACTTTAAATTTCCAAGATTAAGAGGAAGGATATTCAACATCTGTATGCTTAGTGCGAGTCACCAACTGTCAATTGAAATACTTTACTATCACGTAAATCGAGTTTACGTCTAATGCCCCATCCAGACTCTCGCGAGGCGCCTCCTAGAGGCTCTCGGCACGAGGCTTGGCGAGTGGAGGCTGCACGAGTGCTAGCAATCCACACTCTCGATTTATTCACTTGCCCGCTACGTCTACTACAAGATGGACGTGATTGAAGTGACTGCGTTAGCAACTTTATGTGCCTACCAATATTATAATGTCTTGCGTCTATATGACCTAAATAAAAAAAGAAAGTCAAAACGGAGAAGGTGGTGGATGACGTCAATACACAATATATATATACATACTATACAATTTTTTTAGTAATTCCTGTATAGGTAGGTATATTTAATTCCTTGCTAATTCGATCCCACGCGTCATTCACTTTATTTTTATCTTTGTGATAGGGATTTTTCGGATTCCAAATAATTGGTTCCATTTGATACAACTCCATAAAAGTGCAACACAAATCGTTGGTGGACACTCCGTCATTTTAAAAAAAACGCGCGCGTCCTTACTCTGCAGCAGTTTACAACAAAGTGAGCGAGCGCGAGAGTGTGGTTGATTCCCTCGCCTCGCCCCTCGCGTTCTTTGACTCGCGTCCGAAAAACCGACACAAAACGGAGCGACAGCGAGGCGAGGCGAGGGAAGACGAGGGGACACGAGCGCACCGTCCACACTCTCGTACTCGCGTTCCCTCGTGTAGCCTCGTGGAGAGTCTGGATGGGGCATAACGCATCGACGACAGTAAACTTGCGAGTGCAAGTTGTTCTTACTCTAACTATAAAGTGTGCGTTTGCTCACCGTAAGACGTGAGGAATGAGAACGAACGAAACGCACGGACTAGACTCTACTATATGTAATCTGTGGAACGGACGAGCAAATGTTGATAAACCGACCAAAATAGATTGAAATTTGTATCTATCGTACTTAATGTGAGCGGCTGCCTATTTAAATAGTGGTGGTTATACTTCAAGTTTGAAAGAAAAGTTTATTTTGTTTAGAAGTGTGTTTACATTGTGATAATGTGATTTATTATATAAAACTTCTAAGATGTTTAGTAAACCGAGGACCAATAACCTTAACGCGAGCTAAATGTATCATGCATGCACACAATATACCAAACTCTTTATGCATTGATTAGGAAAATACTACATGTGAAAGTTGGATGTTTGTACAACAATATTATTAATATGAGTATTGTTATGCGTACATAAGGCTACCTACTAAGTTATGAAGTTCCACAGAATTGTTATGAAAGGCTTCAAGTGCAATAAATCTTTGACTTTGAGTGTCGTGCATCGTATTCGACCGCAGTGCATTAGAATTTGATTGGCTATGCCCGCTATGGCTACGCGCCTTCGTTGGGTGCGCGTATATTTCGCGCCAACAGCTCGGGCGCCGTTGACGGTCGCCTCGAATCCCGCTTCGGCCCTCGGATGTCCACATTCCACGGCCCCGTCACAGAAACATGCAGAGTAAAGACAGCCACAGTCGACCATTTACCTTCTATTAATATTGTTAAGATTCGTCATAATTATAGGTTATATTATATACATTGTCTTCCCTGGCAGAGATTTACTGTACCTATTATATTAAAAATAAAAGTATTGCAATCTTGGTATTTGGACTTTTAATACTAGGTACTATTCCTCTAATATAATATATTATAGTAACTTAACACTTCTTATTATGAACTTACTAGGTATTATGATTATTAATTATTTTAATAGCAACAATTAGCTATTATGAAATGTTACACTGGCAAAGTAATATACTACCTAGTACCTATTGGTAATGCTACAAAGTTGGGTAAGTCTTTCGGTTAGGAAAACATAATAATGTTGTTGACAAATATAATTTTATTCTAGACCAATAAGTCACTTATTACAATGCTATAAATAGAATTCTAATTTATAAAATAAAGTCACCATCGGCAAGATACATAATAACATCTAGAAATTGTAACTTCCTAGTACAAACAAACATAGTAGGTACCTACTCACACAATTAATGTGCTTTGCAATTAGATATATATATATATATAGTGCAGTTAATATACTAATAGACTTAATTTATTCAATGAAAATAAATGACAGAAATCACTCATTATAACAAATTAACAGTAAAATGGAATATAAATTTTATTAATGTTACAAATGTTTACAATATAAAGGTGGTAAAATGAAGAACAATGCTTATTGTTGTAATTTGCTTGCATCGTGTTTACTACTATCTTTCTATTTTTGGTTTGTCACTTTTTCCCATATAAATGAACCATAATTTGCACCTCCAAAGGGTTTAAATATTTCATTCTATATTGGTCATCACATATCTGTAAAATAAAAAAAGTATTTGATAATTAATCAATCCTATAAGGTAAGAATTATTAATATGGACACTTTTTTATATTGTAATTAATTCAGTTGCTGAGTGGTAATCAATGCTCATTCCTTTTCAACCTTAGGAGAGGCCAGTGCCCAGTAGTGGTACATTTATAGGTCTATATTATATTTTACTATTATAGAATAGAATATTATTTATTTCTTAGTTCATGATAATTTCAGATGTTACAATAATTATATAATGGTTCACATATACTACCCTATCCGGTGTAGAAATATTATGGTTAGAATAATATTATTATTATACATTTTTTTAAACTTGTAAAACAAATGTATACATTAAGAATATAAAATACACTGTTAATATTAAATACCAACTATTATTCATATATTTTATTCTTTATATTGTGTTGTAAATATCTTTAAATAACAAACTTTACTATATTTACACTTAAAACTAACTAATACAAACCTATATTAAATGCATATTCATTGTATATTTGAATCTATATCCATAAATGTGTTAAACTAAATTATTTATCTAAGTATATAATTTAATTTTGAATGTTCTTATCATTTGCATGTATAGTTTATTCAATATTTCTTCAGCAGCTATGGTAATAGGTATATATTTGAATCACTGTTTATTCTAATGTAAGACTTCAATGTGCCATATAAATACTAAGAAATAAATGCTTATCTAATGTATAACCTATAATTGCCTCTCAAATTACATTGGTAGGTATAGTTTATTCATAGTAAGTAAGTAAATCATGTTATAGATCATACCTTGACTGATTTCTTGCCTGGCAGTTGAAGTATTTTGAAATTATATTTAATATTAAATTAAAATTCCTCGTGATTTTTTGTAAATATTAAAAATACCTAATCCAATTTAAATATATACAAAATTTTTGTAAATTAATGATAACTCTAGAAATTCCAATTTTTAAATTAAAATTTCGTCAAAAGAATTTATGAAATATTGTTATTAGTATTTTATGCACAATGATTTATTGAAATCTCAAATGACGAATTGTAAATAAAAATGCCACGTGTTTTTTGTCAATATTAGAAATTATTAATTAAGTTTTGTTTTTGAATTCAAAATTTAGAAAAGCGAATTTATGAAATATTTTTATTTTATGGTAAATGATTTATTAAATTATCAAATGACGAGTGGCAAGTTGAAATACCACATGTTATTTGTAAATATTAAAACTACCTAAGGTAAACGCAGCTATTACCGACCCTGATAAGACAATTTTAAAATCGATGATAATTATTAAGAGCTGTGATTGCTTTCAAATTCAGTGTTTTATTTTTATATGAAACTGTTATTTGTCTAGTTTATATTTATTACCTTATATGCCCAAGTTTAGAATGTTTTCTTAAAATTAAAAAAATATTAAGTGAATAACTCGATTTTTGGTATTACCGACCCATAGGAACGGCTATGAAGCTATTAACGATTTTTATGAAGCTATTACCGAGTGTAACAAAACTAGGTATTTTGTTTAAATAAGAACAAGTAACTGTGGTTTCGTGAAGGTAATTAGCATGGATTAAGAATGGCATGTAAGCTTGCATTGACTTTCCTCCGCTTTTGTTGATCCATGTTTCTGCAAAAAGAAATTTTATGTATTTCGTTTGCCATATTAATTTTCATAATTATTTTTGTTATTAGTTAATAATATTAGCTAGTATTTTCTGTAACCCAGACCAGTGTAATGTAACATTATGGATAATGATTAGTATGGAGTCGGTAATAGGTTCCCATACTTGCTATCACCGACTCACACGGGTCGGTAATAAGCGATGTATATACAAATATGAAAGCGTTGCACCGACCCACAAAAACTAGATAATATGTATTTATTTGATATTTATAACTTTAACAGAGATTTTAAATAATTGATTAAACAAACAATATAAATAAATGCACACATTATTATACGATGAAAGGTTATTTAATTATGTTCCTTTAACATAACAATAAATGAATAATTTTACTATACGTGGTGAATATAAAATGGAAAAACAAGTAAACTATACAAAAAAGTATAGGTCGCTAATGGTGTGTAACAATGGCTGATTATTTGAGATTAAAATGTCTTATTAAAATAACTGTTTTATCATCACATATCGACAGAAAATAATTAAAACTAAATATAATGTTCAGGGCAATTACCGAGCCATGGATCGGCAATAGCTGCCACTATTAAAATTATTGAAGCTATTACCGCTCCATTTAAATTTCAAGTTTTATCCTATTAAATTACTTAAACTTCATTTAATACTATACGAAATAAAGAATTTACACTTAAATAAACACATTTAATAATACACAACAAGTACAGGCTTCGTATATTTCTGTAAAAAATCTTAAGCAAAAATTGAATGTGCTTACCTATAAGAACAAGGACTTGTACCACACGGCCGGCGAGCTCGCTGTCGTCACAGAAAATAACGAATTTTGTCTCTTTCCCGGGATACCACGCACACAAACGTTAGTTTTTACGATGCTCAATGAACAAACATTCGTGTTTCGTCAAGTATCTTCAGCATAAATCGTTCCAGTAGCATAAAAATTGCAAATTAATGGAATGGATCGGTAATAGCTGCGGATTTTCGATGGGTCGTTAATAGCTGCATTTACCTTAACCTTCAAACCAATTATCATAAAAAATTGACTTCCGTTGCAAACCGGCGTGACGTTTCATCTGTAAAAATTTTACCCTCATGCGCCTAAAGAAGTTTCACTTCAAAAATAAGTGAAAATTTGAGTTTGTTAGTGAAATTTTTCTCTAACATGATATCTTTTATTATTTGAAAAACAATCTTGCACGGAAACTTGTATTTGTTCAGGAAAATCAGTGTAACATCAAACGCAATAACTTCCAAACTTAAATAATCAAGTTGTGTTTGTGTTGGCACATATATCCTGAGACATGTCTTAGATTGGTAAACATGGCTGCGGCATATTACGTTGGCTGACGGTTCGGCATTGACGCCAATGTTTGGCCAACCTTGAGAAAGACGATCAACCAATGTTGTGTTAGTCAAATTGAGTGTGCAAGTGTGGCACGTATTTTGTAGATAAGTATCTTGCAATTTTACTGCAATACGTTGTCATTTCTTTGATAGTAATCTGCGGTAAGGTAAAAATTGAGAAGACAGACTTAATTATTTGTAGAACTTCTTTGTGTATTGTAACTGAAAATATAATATTATATTCCAAACCTAATAATTTTAATCTTAGATAATGTTTTTGCTAAATTACATTTTACAATTATCCTGGCGTATTTAACTGCAATAGAGTCAGAAAATCCCCTAGCACCTAACACCAAACCCGTTTCAAGGATTAGTTAGTATTTGATCCAACATTGGTCTCACGTTTGCTGTGAACACAAACATTATGCAAATCTCTGTGGCCTCAGGTGGCAAACGTCGGTCTTATTTGTTAATTGAAGATTTAATTAATAGGTCAAACACTATCTATTATGTAAAACCATTATATTGGGTTATTTTTCTTTTATTGTTTTTTTTACAATATGCAATGTAATTTTTTACGGCCGTCTGGTTCCACCAGAAAGAGGTTGTATTACGGCAACTAGACAACTGATACTAGTCTACTAGTCGGGCGATCCCGAGAATGCGCCTGAGTAAAGTCTTTATTTTCAAACTAGCAACAAGCCTAGCCTGGGTATCGCGGCAAAAAGTAGCCTATGTTCTTTCTTGGGATCCAAGCCCATACCAAATTTTATTAAAATGGGTTCAGCGGTCTAGCCGTGAAAGTGTAACAAACAGACAGACAGAATTACTTTCGCACTTATAATATTACTATGGATAAGGATCTTAAAATGTTGCTCTTTAATCATATCTGTCCTGCCTGTCCCCCGCGACTTCGTCCGCATTTTTTAGTTTCAAAGGATTTTCATGTTTTGCGCGGAACTGACTATTTAACATCAACATCTCCATTATACATTAAATACGTGTTACTCTAACGATTTTTTCAGCGCACGCCAGAATAGCTCGCAGACGGCAGTTTTTTTTCCTACTAACTTGACATTTATCGTTATATTTTGGACAATTCACACAATTTTATATAAATTATAGCCTATGTGTTATTCTGATATGTATAACCTATAAATATTGTAAAGTTTCATTAAAATACATTCAGTAGCTTTTGTGTGAAAGAGTAACAAACCCATACATCCTTACGTCTCAAATCTCAATAATTACACATGCACATCAATGATTTATATCTCGTTCCAACATTAATGGAGTCTCGGTATGACAGACATAGAAGGGTTTAATTTAAATTTTCTAATTTATCACGACTTCGGTTTGTGTTCACAAGTTTGTTACCAAAAAGACTTTAATTAAGTTTACTGTTTATTATAGGAGTACGGTTGAGTAATGAAGTAAATTGCAATGAAATACGAGTGATCATCCTTGATCCACACTTAAGTAATGGGTTAACGTTTTGATTAAAGATAATGTGCTAAGTTTAAAACCGTTTACATGGTACTCGTATTTCGGAACGTAAATAACTTATTTTTGTGAGTTTGTAACATTAATACGTACATAATAAGTAAAAAAATATTATTTACTATTATTAAGGAATATAACGGTTTACTCAAGTACATTCTCGGGGTCGCCCGACTGGTTTCAGACTCAATAGGAGTTCCTAAACATGAGCTGACGCAGAGATCATTTATCCTGTGTCTGGGTGTAATTTATCTCTAGTATTTATGTACTACATATGTACTACATTATACTGACTCTGCCTAATTTGGGTTCAGACGGCCGTATGTGAGTTGTCCCAAGATATATTAAATAACGTTTGTATTTTTCTTCAAGTGATTCTACAGGTATATATTAATTACAGGTGTAGGCGTGCTAGCGGGGGTGGTGGGCGGCGAGGGCGCGCGCCCCGAGCGGCCGTACTTCGACGACGTGTCGCCGCGCAACGTGTCGGCCGTGGTCGGGCAGGCCGCCGTGCTGCGGTGCCGCGCCAAGCATATAGGGAACAGAACTGTGAGTATTATGGAGAATGGACTGGTTAGTAACTAGCTTTATAAGTATAAAGACAACCTGACTTTTGAGAAGCACACGTGGTAGAATAATATGCTAGTGGTTAATTACTGATTACACGGTTAGCCGAGTGGTATAGGTCACCAAGTTACCTACCACTATGTGCGACAAGCTGCGGGTTCAATCACCGCATAGGGCAAGCATTTGTGTGATCCACTTGTGCTTATTCTAAGTCTTCGTGTTCTTTGTGTACGTGAATTTGTGTGTATGTGAAATTTAAATGTTAAATAAAAAAAAAAATACGCTTCAACCCCTGCTAAAGACTGAAAAAGATGTAGAACTGACTAAACCTTCCCTTGGTGCAAAGACACAACCAGGCGCGGAATAATTATAAGAAAGTTAGATTGTTATTATGTTATCTCGCCTAATTTAATGAATTGATTTAACTGTACTAGCGCACAACACGTTATGTTGTAAATAGATTTTAATGATCAATAAAAAGTAATTACACCGGCGCAGAAATTTGGGGCCTCAAAAACTAAGATTTGTGTCTTACTCTCTCTTTTTTTGACTATCAGTATTCAATTATTGTAGCATCGTAGAATTAACCAATAGTTAAAAATCCGCAAAGAACATTTTTCTATTAGCTAACAAGCTAAAATTCCGTTAATAGAACATCAATTATGTATTCTCGGAAATCTTCTCAATAACAATGCCTGCAGTGAAATAACAACGTTCTAGAGTATCAATTAGAAGTAGCAAACCTGAGAACAGCAACAATATTAATTACAATGTTCCCGCATTATTTCCAGTGCTTCGAACACCTAAATCAAAACTTGAAATCCCTTAATCAAGATTTACAACTGTCGTTAAGACATGTTACAAGACCAGGGTATTCAATCAACATAATCCGAAACATAAATTACTATTATTACAGCAATGATTGCGGCCATATCCCCTCCGGTCAGCCGACCGAGATAATAACCCGAGCGGTTATTATCTTAGTCATTAATACCTTGATTACTATGTTCTATACATACGCTCTACGACTGAGCCACATTCGTCAATGTATAGCGTGGAATACATTAGTGTAGTGACACTCGCGCATTGAGATAGATGACTGACGGATTATGTTGCCCTTGTTATTATTGTGAACGTAATCCCGGCTAACTAACCGAGGGACCGATGCTGATAATTACCTACTTTGAATGATTCTCTCACTATAGTTTAGAAGTTGGTCTCCAAACCATATAGATGTTACCGTATAGATGTCTAGTCAGATATCAGTTAAAATCATTTTACGTCATGCCTTTGTTACTTCTTCAAATAGAATGTTTGCTTGTGTGATATTTGAAAATCTATCTATGTACTACCTATCTAAGTAATTTACTTTTCAAATCAGACTCGAACGACTTAATAATGATAAGATGTCAGTTTGATCAGAAATCAGAAGGTCCATTATAGATCGTAACGACTAGATTAGCAGAGGCTTAAGGTTGGATTTTTTGGTCTTAATGTCAAAATACGTTTTTCTGGTACTATTTTTACTTAAGTTGCATTACTACTGAGAATATGAAGAAATATTCACGAGAGAAACTTAACACTAGAAAGAAATCCCATTTTTAAAAGAAATATGATGTCCTGATTGCTTCCATAAACTACTTCTGTCTCGGGCTACGGGTCGAACACGGGTGGGGATTTACATAAGAAATCAAACCTACATCTCGTCGATATTTCCCAAGCTATCTTCCTGACACAGATAGAACCATACCAATCAAGATTCACATGACCTCTGCTGCCATAAAATCTGGCCGCCACCTGGCAACCTCTTGAAATATCATTTTTCAAGTCGATGTCCTCATTGGTTCGATATCCCTCCTCAGGTCCGCTCCACTGGTCGCCATATTAATGGTCGAGGGACCCCCAACCCATTCGAGAAAATAAATAGCCGTCTGACATGTCCTACGATGCATTATAATATATTGTTCGGCATGGATTATCTGCCGTCATTTTCTTGTAAAAAGGCCCGCGGATTACGAACCCTTTTTCTGTTTTTATGCGGTTTTGATGGGTTTTCTGTGTAGAGCTCAAGTATACGCTGAGTGGTGTTGCCTTAAATCAATACAATTTATATTATTCTATTCCACCAACTACTGTTCCAGGAGTTAAGGTTGTTTAGATTACGATTGATTGAGTTTTGAGTTGTATTCAAATCATATTAATTGGTCTCATAAATATTAAAATGTCCCATCACAAGTATTGTATCTTTTTAGGCATTTGCTGGAAATGTTTGCCGGAATGGCTTTTATAATGGTCTGATATTGTCATAATGATGATACTCATTAAAATAGCTTTAACAGCAATTTGGCACAAATGTACTATTTAGGTCACCACAAGCGGTACATACCTTTATGTATAATATCGTTCGTGTTTTCCGTCACGGCAACATCAAAACAAATCTGAAATGGTTTTGTAACAAAATGTCAACAAAATTTTCAGTTTTCATGATTTTTGACAAATTAATAAGCTATATATTTTTAGTCCTTACTTTAAACACTGTTACTTCTACAAAATATCTGCAAGGGTAGTTAAGTCAATCATTTTCGAATTTATGTTAATTACAATTGACTATCAATTAGCTCCAATTAGACGGCAAAAAACGGTTTTATTTCTACGTAAAAAGTAATATATCATAAATTGTTTTTAAACAATTCCCAGAGACTTTCCGCACGTAAACATCTGGCTCATCAAAGTATATCGTACAAGATTCGCTTCAGTAAACACGGCTGGAGCAGCATAAATCTTCCTTAGCCCTTGACGAGGACAATAAAATAAACAAATACCCTACACACTTTGCGGAAATAAAATACGACGTCCGCTGACCCATTTCAATTCTGAGGTTAATTCATCAAATTTATGGAAACGCTCAAGAGGCATCGGAAAAAAATCCTCTCGTTCGCTTAGCCGTTACTTAATTATATTATTTTAAAGGCTGTAAACAGTCTGAGGACGTTCCATCTTGCTTAATTACAGGGCGGGCTTACGGGCTCACCCCCAGCTTACTCTAATTACGTAGAAAAACAAAAACCCAACAAAAGGGAGGGGAATTTATTTTCTAATTTCTCAGTCTGGAGGGCTCTCGAATTAAAAATATAATTCAAACGTTTATTGTCGGTGTAATTTTAATCAAAGGGCACGGCCTATCTCTTTGTTATGTAGGAAAGTTACGGAAAAATAAGTCGCCGCCGGCCTTACCGCTGTTGTTAGCACCCAGGTGGCTCTCCGTTTGTATTTAATCGAAACACACAAATGTATTCGCTGGAATATACAGTTTAATATTTGTAATCTAATTATAACAACCAGAATAGGAAAATTAAAAAATATGTTCGAATTGTTTAAACTATCTCTGTAAAAATGAGTCCAACCTATAAGTTCAGGTTTCAACGGGATAAGTTTATTTAGTAATATTTTAAAATAAATAAAGTTGTTATGCTAGGAACTTTCTAAAATACCAACCATGAAAGGAGAAAACATAAACATTTCTGAGAGACTTTTGATAAATAAAAATCGTCCACCCGTATAATGTTTACTGAATAATAAAAACTAAACAAATAATACACGATACGAGAAATGTGATGTGACGCAAAATATCAAATACAATTGGTTATAAGAAGCCCTTGCTGCGGCACATTCCGAAATATATTCCGGAGTGCGGTCCTCGCAGATTGAGTGTCGAGAAACAATTCTCTCACACAAACCACGAGAATCAAAGGGTAGGGTGCGAGTGAGAAAAGCTCCATATTCTATTAATATTAAGGCACAAATCAATATTGAAGGACTAATCAAAAAGGGACGAGATCAACCTTGGAGGTATATTGAATATTGATGTTAACGAGTTTTGCCCTACTTAATAGACACGGGGAGGCACAGAGCAATGTGGAGTGGTCTCTAATTGATATTCGTCAGGTAAAGTTGGACTCAACTTAAGCTGAGGCTCTACTCAATAATTTTGATATCTGACCCAAGTTAGCCGGTTTTTGAAGCCCGCGGGACCTTAGTTTGTAATTCCTGCTATTACTACACTTGACGTTTTAAACAACGTTTGACGTTTGTGAATTAAGTTATTATTGACGTCTGACACAGTTACAGTAAAGTTTAGGGTTTTGTTTTTGTCGGTTTTCATGGTTTCGGGTCAAAACAGTAAAATAGAATTTTCGGAATGTTATTTATTGTGAAAATTTTCATTTTTCTTCTTCCTTAAAATATCTACATAGCTATCTCATGCGCAAGAAAGGCAAATGCTGTATTTATTGATTCGACTAATGGTACCTACAATAAAAAAATCAAGTTTTCATTTCAAGTCATAATTATTCAATTTAATAAAACATAATTTTGTCAATTTGTGAAAAAAATATTTTTTTTGTCTCCCAGGTATCATGGATGAGAAAACGTGACCTGCATATCCTGACGTCCCACATTTTCACGTACACCGGGGACGCGAGGTTCAGCGTCCTTCACCCTGAACCCTCAGACGACTGGGACCTCAAGATAGACTACGTCCAGCCTCGAGACGCAGGCGTCTACGAGTGCCAGATCAACACTGAACCAAAAATCAACATGGCCGTCATCCTATCGGTCGAAGGTGACTTATAAATATTGTTGTTTTCCTCTTTTTGGGTACGGTCATGCGCTATGAATATCTAAGGTCTTAAGAATGAGTCAAGATCGTATCGACATCTCCTACTGGGCCAGTCGAAGCTGATATGGCTCATGTATTACTAGTTTAACGTTTTAGGTCGCTTACCATCAGTTCTTAATGCAGGACGCTCCGTTGTGGAAGCGACACGACGCTACGTTTAGTATAGTGCACCGTCTTGCTTCTACAAAGGCAAATGTCCGCCATTAAGAGCTGGTAGTACGTCGACTTTTCTGGATTCTACTTTATTAAGTCCAGTAGCCACACATTTTCACATCATTCATTGTTAAAGTCCGGTGAAGCAGTCAAAGCCTGCGCTCAGGCTAACTGCAGTAGACCTCTTCCAAAAAAAAAATCATTCATTGTTCTAGAGATGTCGCTTGTTAGCGGATTTATGTTTTAGTGATCTGTTTAATCAAAATTATAAATTGAAAATGAGTCTCCATAGAGTTATAAATTATCTATTACATAAAGAAATGATTTTAAACCTTGCATAGCCTGAAGGGAATCTCTCAAGACATCTTAAAAAGTTTAATTTATTTTGATATTACTCGACAACTTGAAATTCGATAAAAATTAACACAAGTTGAAATTAATCAAGTATTTGATTTTATTCTCAAAGAAAATAAAATTACAATTTATCCGAGCACTCAAGAAATCTTTTATAATTAAATTAAATCGTATTTTATAAAATTTGCGGAAATAGGCCTTTGCCAGCGGCCAACATTGATAGTATCCTTAAAAAGTAATTATTAAATTTAATTTGTAATGTGATACGGCTTTGGAAATGGTTTTATACTAAAATTACTTATTCATGGTGTACTGAATAAATAATTATGGTAGCTCTAGTTGGTGTGTGTAAATTTTATGAAGACACCGTAAGATAATATTATTATAACTAAAGTTATTAAAGTCTTATGTGTCGGGTACAATATGATCAATTAATTACTCCTTTACCTCATGAGCAACAACCTTGTTGAGTTTACACGTGTACCAGCGAGCTCTCATTTGACAATTTGTTAGCTATTTTCGCCAGGGCGATTTAAGTCAGGGCGTGTACATAAAAAAATAACAAACCAATTCAGCCACTCAGAGTAATAAAATATACAAATAATATGAAAAGTGTATTTTGTTATATAAAACCATACGCCGTGCACAAACAGAAAGTATAATGAGACATTGAAATTGTCCCTACATATTTTACGAAAGGCGGTCAACTGCGACCCTGGAATTACAAGCCGGGTAATCATATCCGGCAATGAAAACCTGAATAAAATGAGCGAAAATAGTAAAGGCCGAAATAGGTGCTTACCTGAAATTACATGTTCCTTTATGAGCTAAAGGAGTCGCCCCTGGTTACCTGCCGCGGAGTTTGTACGCAAAAATAATAAACTTAATAAAACTAGCGCTTCAGTGCTCGTATTGAACTTTGCTTGTTATTTGTTATTTTTGTGGCTTGTTCGGGTGTATAAAAATTGTTTGAACATTATAAAACCTTGAACTGGCTAATCTAGCTGCGATTTTGTTATTCAATACAGTAAATTAGTAATACTTAGTAAAATTTGATTACCTAAACATATTAAAGACGAAATGTAAGTTCCAGTTTATTCGGCAATTATAGAAACCGATTTAAGAAACCCAAAGCCTCTCGTATATCATCCGACTATTTAGACACACGTGCCGCCGTTCCACGCATAAAAGCAAAACAAATAGATCCGGTTATTATCCATTATGTTGGTACGTAACAAGGATAAACAATACAAAAAGGTTGGTCCTCTAGGTCCGCATGAAAAGTGACGATGGCGTAATCCGCCATTCATCTCTCGTCATATTAGTAGTTGGGTCTAATGCCGCGGCACAAAGTGGTAAACATCTGTCCGTGTCACCGATAGCGCGGCGTCAAGCTGCGCTCCGAGTTATTTTGATCAAGTTTTGTGCCATCGATTTTGGTGTTTTGAAACGTATTTAGGTGGTTTATTTTTACATCGTGTTTTGAGACGTTTCTTTGTGATGGTGCACAACTTAACCAAAGTTTATGCAGTATTCTATTTTGTTTCTATTTATTTTGTCGAAATATTAAAATCATTTCATTCTGAAATATTTAAAATTTATTTATAAAGTGAAGTTTGATAATGCTCACTTTTATGTGAATTCTAAATCAAACAAAATTTTTGAAATAAATATTTTCTGATTTTGATAAATTTAAATCTCTCTGTAAATTCGATAGTAAAGGTTTCGCCATATTATTTTATATTTTTATCACACGGCTGTTCATAATTGGACAGAAATTCTAAAATAAATCTTTACGAGTCCATAGGTTATAAGGACATGCCAGTAAATAAATAGGTATTCTAAATTCATCAGAAAACGTCCCGCTCTACATAAAAAATTTACCTAGGAACAAAATAATAAATTAAAACACGTATTTTAGTTTTTAAGTTTAAATATAAATTGGATTTTAAAATTCCAGTTCATTGACTGGATCCATTATAGCTTATTTATAAACGGCTGAGATTTAAAACGTAGCAATCGCAGTACATTATCGGGGGACGTGACTCGAGATATATTACTCGTGTAAGTCGGGCTTGACTCTGCAATATACGTGGTAATAAGCTATCAATATTACGTAACTACTGCTATAAGTAGGTAGAATGGTGTGTTTATATATCTTACTAAATTAAATCACACTAAGTTGTACTAGTACTAGTTACTGTTTGCATTGTTTTTGTGTACACAATAAACAGTTATTTTTAATATATATGTGGTATAATTGGACTAAAAGCAAGCCTTTATTAGATAAAAAGGTGAATTAAGGGTTTCTATTCAGTTAAAATAAATAGGTTATAATTTATGAACTTTTTATTTATATGCTTTTGCTAGTTTAGTTGTCTTTTATTTCTTACTAGCTGCCCCCCGCGACTTTGTTCGCGTGTTTTAGATTCAACGGTTTTTCATTTTTTGCAAACATTTTTCATTTATGCTCCGCTCCTATTGGTCGTAGCGTGATGTTATATAGCCTATAGCCTTCCTCAATTAACGGACTATCCAATACAAAACAATTTTTCAATTAGAACCACAAGTTCCTGAGATTAGCGCGTTCAAACAAACAAATAAACAAACTCTTCAGCTTTATAATATTAGTATAGATTTATATTCTTTAAGTAATGAAGTTATTATAGAAGGTAATATTTGTATAAAACCCTCCACAAATAAATAAATCACGAACCCAAATAAATAAAATTAGAACAAATTGCCAAATTATTAGGTAACACTCTTTATTTTCTTATATTTAATGTTTTATGAACCCGTATTTGCGCTATCACCGCTCATTACTTGACAAGAACATACGTAATAGGGCAAAAGTATTTTAATCTTAGTATAAATAACTTAGGTCTTACAAAAGCTCTCAAGATTAAACTTTGAGACATTTTCTCTAATTAATGTATACATTTATATTATTTGTTTTAATTAGTTTATCTATGGACAAGCCAGACAATAATGTTGTTAACATTATAAAAATATTTTAGTAAGCCAAAAATAAAAACTACCTACTAAAATTTTATAGCAAATATTTTTGGTTCTTAAAATATAAGAACGATTGTATTTTTGCTGATAATAAAATATTTTTTACCTTATTCCTTAAGGATTGTTTTTCTAATTAATATTTTACAAAAGTAAAAAACATCTTTAATATCAGCTGACACGTGTGACCTTATTTTGAATTACGTAAATAATAAATAATTAAATTTTCCTCGTATTAGTAAAATACAGATATTATAAAACATGAAAGGTAACATTCCTTTAAAAGAGAGCATCATTCAAACATGAAGGCAATAAAATCAAAGACGAGTAAGAACCAAGGTATCGCCATAGAAATTGATTGACTTCCTATCAAATCTCTATTCAAGCCTAATGAACGATCAAAGGGAGCCATCAAATATAAATGGCGAGGTGACTGGACCTCCATTGAATAATTTAACTTTATCTTTTAAGGAAAATCGTCATGTGATCAAAAGGAATTATTTATACAATCAACGAGCTTGAATTAGAGATCATTACTTTGGTTCGTGGTTAGTGATTTCTGTTCGTTCTTTATTCATCATATTTTAGTCTTATAAACAGGGTCTAAAATTATTGATGAAAAACTGAACTTTTCAACGAACCCGTAATTACAGCAAAGTGAATAATACTCCAGTAAAAACGTATATTGAAGTCTACCAGTAACTAAGTAAATTTAACTCCAGGCATACAAAATTACAGAAAGTATGTTCTGTTTTTTCGTCGGGCACAAGCACTGGGCTATTTTCGGCATACCCTTTATTTATATTCAGAGGGCGAAAGAAAGGCTTCCAAATCCCTAGGAAAGAGCCGAACCATTATAAAAACTTTGTGACAAAATGGGCCAAGGTCGAAACAATTGAGATGGTTAATTAAACAAATTGCTAGATTACAAAAGAACTTTTTGTTTGAGAATATTTTGTTTAGGTCAAGGCTCTTATAAAAATGTGTTACGTTTAAAAAATAATGGCCGGTACATAATTCTTATAAAAATAAAACGCTTTATCACGGGGAAAGGGCTGCTATCAAAATAATTATTCTGATAAAACAAAAAAGAATATTTTAAGGGTTCGTTCTTGTTGCCTTATTTGTGTTGGTATTTGATGAATTATCTAGATTTTTTCAGTTTCGTTTATAATTGTTTGGATTTGTTTAGTTTTCTCCCTACATCAAATTAACTAATAATCTTTACATAGTATGAAACAAAGTCACTGCTGCTATTTGTACGCTTTGATCTTTAAAATCACGCAACGGATTTTAATTCATCTTTTATCAATAGGTAAATAATCGGTAGGTGATTTAAGTGGACGGATCATATATATAATACATTCCACCCGTGCGACGCCGGGGCAGGTTGCTAGTAACATAGTATCGATGGGACACAAGAGCAGATGTCCATGCTGATTATACAAAGATTTGTGATGAGCATGATCATCGCTATCTTCTTACTGCACAAATAATTGTTTTTTATCACTGTTATTAAAAAACTGGGGACATAATTTAAATAAAAAATAAAGCAATTCATAAATTAAACAGAAAACGAATATCAAACATTATACATGTTTTCCTTCAAAGACCGTCGGCCGCCAATTAAATAATCATTCAATTCATAACGTACCCGCGCGGCTTGTCAAAGGGAAACTCATAAGTGCGTTAAAATCAATGCGTACACGGTAGATTGATCTAAAAGTACCCGGTACAGAGATGACACAGGAAAGTAATGGAAAATATGCGGTCCTCAGTCATGAGACTGAGAAACTTACTAGCCTTGTATGTTACGTCATAAGGTATAATTTAGTTTATTTCTACTATCTTCGTGATTAGATATTAGGGTATCGAAACATAGTTGTAACAGTTAGTGTTTAAAGTGACTATTATACAAACTTGTGAGGTTATTGAGAATTAAATGATAATGTTTGGTAAAATTATAGTAAAAGCTGTAAAGATTGTTTATTATTATGTACTTACAAATGTTTGAATCTATCTAGGAGACCTTCTCGCGATCAATATTTTAAGTCGGGCTATAATTAAAGACCGATCAAAAATGAGTTTGAAACCGCGAGGCACAGCTAGTCAAACTATAAAATACACAAGTATTGGAAACACCTTAACAAAAACCAATAAAGTGATTACCTTAATAAAAATAACTTCTCTACTACAGTATAAAGGTAAAAACAAAATAAAAGTAAATATCACAAAGTGTTCGTAAAATCGGTTCCGAACTGCGAAAACATGATTCAGTTAACGTTTTACGTCGCCACTTTGACTTAACGACTAAACGTTAAAAGATTTTTTACTTTATTTATACAAAGGTTTTTTCGGCTTTCTCTCAAATATAAGTGGATATTTGAGGCAGCAATAAAGGGTTTTATAAGGATTTCAAATTGAAATCTTTGTTTTAGTAAATTGTGGTGAGTAAGGGTAATTTGAATATTACCTTTATAAAAATTGTTGACATTAATCGAACATAATCCAAAACACGAAGGCCACGTGGAAGACCCAGGCGGAGATGGAGGGACGAACAGGACGCCTTTAACAAAGAGTGGCCTCAGTAAGCCAATAATAGAAAACAATGGGATGAAGAAAGGGATGCATTTGTTCTGCAGTGGGACAGTTTGGCCTAAACAATTTAGTACCTACATAGCAACAAGCTAAATCCAACCTCACTTCAACATCACATAATTTTTCACACTGAGGTCTTTTTCACCTTTTTCACGTACGTGTAATACTACAAAATCATGTCGCTCTCACAGATTATTAAAAAACATAACCCTTTTAACTTAACCACAACCTCTAAAGTTTAGTGCACACGCTGTTTTCACTTAAATTTTATTTCATCGTTATGAAACATTAAAACCTCGGAACAAAATAACTGTATTCGTTAAGTGTTTGCATCGCTCTGCGCTCTACAACGTATATAATATTTTTAATTATAAAACCCGGATTATGAAAGTTTGGCGGAAGTATTTTTAGTATTAAGTCTCTTTTTCCTTTAAAAATGCTAGAATTTGAATTGAAACGGTTTAATATTTAGGTATTAAATAAAAACTTCTACCACATTTTTACTGCAAAAGATAAATAAATTTGAATTATGAAGAGTAATGATAAAAAATGCGTGATTTAAATATTCTATCGCCCTACAATTTAATTTAAGCAACTATTTATTAAATTTATTTAGTTCAAAGATAAATTGAATGTGCCACATATAGATGGCGAGCAGAGTTAGTAAAATCAGGTAATATTTTGCCAAAACTACACAACATTTTATAGCAAAACCTAAACACGGAAAATATAGGCCATCTGCTGTAGAAAATCGTGAGCCTAGAACTAAAGCCCATCCATTTATCGATTATCGTGACTTATGTGGCGGAACAAATCCGTTTCGTTACTGAAACCGCTGTAGCCTAAATGAGCACTATTTTTTACCCAGCTCGTTTTCATAGTGGCCAATTTGTTAGAGCAGACTTTGCTGGCAGATACATCATGCGAGCCTCTCAAATTCACCTCACAGCCAATTACAGAGCTTGTTATTGTTGAAAAATGTCCGGCAATGCCTCACTGAGCATGTTTTTGTATAGTTCTGCGAATACAAGTCTGGTGGCTCAAATTTGTTAAGTATACTCAGAATGCACAATACATGGGTTGAATTAACGAAATTGTGGCTGCGAACAGTCAAACACTTTTTTATTATTATTTTCGATGTACTTGAATACTACGTATGATAAGCTGAAATTGAATGGGCCTGTTTCCTATTTTTTTTTTAATGTCCGTCTTGTAGATTAATGAATTTTATTGGACACGTATTTTTTCTTTTTTCCTGCAAACAAAAAATGATCAAAATACAGAGAACTGAAGTTACGCGTGACGTCACTCCTCGCTACGATTTTTAGCGAGGCGTAGCGTCATAAGCCCCCACTCCGAAACTTTAAAGCGGTGTATCTTTGTATTTTTTTATTGTTTTGATAAAAGAAAAAATACGTGTCTAATATTTTTTTATTATCTAACTGACGGACTAAATAGATTTTAACTTTTCATACCCAGGAAACATCCCTATTTTGGTAATATATTACAAAAACATTTTGTATTTTTTTACAAAATAAAATGAATGACCAATAACTTAGAAACGGCGTAAAAGTATGTCTGCAAATTATTTAATAAATACTAGTCTAAGGTAAGTGTAGGTAGATGTATTATGTGCACATGTAGAATTTTACTATTTGACTATATCCTGAACACTTATTATTCTCGGCGGGGTCCTCAATGGCTACTTAATTAATATCGTCTCAGCTCCCGCGCTAGCCGCAGCTCATCCGAGAGACAGTTTTAATTCTATCACGTCACTTCACTATCTCCCGCTCTCTAGCCCCAAGTTTCTGGACAACTGTGATTTGAATAATAAACATCGCAGCTCAAGGTCGTCTACTACTTCAATTTGCGAGTCAGCGCTTAGCTCACTAATTTCCATTCCGCTGCTATCTCTTTGTTAATTCAAGCAAATCTAATACTGTGTTCAACTCTTTCGATGCATCTCTGGTAGGGTCACATGGTGTTTTGTATTCCTCGCCCTCTCCTAAGCTGTTGTCTTGTGAATTCCAGATGAGTCCCTCATCCCCGCGACCTCGGCCCCGCCCCGCTCCTCAGGTACCGGTTTCGTATCCTTCTCTTCATTTTTAATTACATTTTTAATTTGTTTATTCATTAGTACTCCATTATACTTTCATCTGTTTGTAGCGGCTTTATTATCGTGTTTCGTTGACAGCACGAGATGTTTTGTTTCGTAATTATTAGATGGGAGTTTGGTTGGGTGTGCGGCGTAGAGCTTTCCAATTTGCATGAACCCGAGCCGAGGTGATCAGCGCAGTAGAATCCAGTCTGTGTACTCTTCGTTGAGGTCACCCTCATCGGCTAGAGTACAAAGCTAAACCCTGCATGATTGTCTTGGCCGTTTTCGGAACCGCATAAGTTAAAAAGAGAAAGAAATACTACAGTAACAAATTTAACTTGAAACTTGGTCGACGAGCTATTACTGTCAAAAACTGTGCCGCAGTAAGTAGAATAAAATTTTATTGCCAACATTCAAATCGGTTGGTTGCCATAATAAAAATAAACGTTTTTGTCGTTACGTCAACCTGTGTTTGGAATTGAGTAAGTTAGAAAAAGCCATAATGCTAAGTTAAACACTTTTTAAAGTCGAATTAGGTTAAGTCGGAGTGGCTCGGTATGGCTTTTAAACATGCATCATCATTATAGTCTTGTTGAAGGAGGCTCTTAAAATAAGGGTTTATAGAGGGCCAGAGCTCCGATAACCACAGATTTATTTACATCGAGTTATTTACAGACTTCAAGTACGTTGAAAATTCCACGAGATTTATACTCAGATCGTAACATAAAATTGTGAATGTTTATTAGTTTGTAATATATTTTGCACGTTATATAATTCCCTATAACGCTCTTAAACAGAGTCTTTATAATACCGTAATACCCCGCTACCCTAGCGCCCCAACTGTTGAAATTCCAAAACTCACGTAGCTCCTTAATGTTAATACTAGTTCCATAATCCAGAATTAAATACCTCAATGAATTCCCGTTTGCATACGATTTGTGAATATGCAAAGATTCTGTTTTGCTTGTTCCGTGTTCGATATGGTATTGTGTGCCTTGGTGTTGTTTGTTTAAGGTTGTTTTTTGTTTGTTGCAGCGGCGGCAGCCACCATATGGGGTTCGCAAGATGTGTACGTGAAGAAAGGCAGCACAATATCGCTGACGTGCTCAGTGAATGTGCACTCGTCGCCGCCTTCCACTGCCTCCATTTTATGGTAAATCTTATTGTTTGTGATATCACGTCGAAGGTGGAAATATCAGTCTCACTGAGTTTTGCTTGAAACGTCTTTGACAATATGGAAATAGATTTATTGGGATTGTTTTATATGACTTATTGCCTTTGTAAAGGTTTATTTTAAGAATCGGTATAAAATGAGAAAGTCAAGCCCATAAATTCTAATAATATAATCACTACAAAAATCTTCTACTACCTGATGACGATCAGCTAATATCTGTTTTGGTTATTCCATTGACAGTAGTTCATTCGGTAGATCTTCATCCAGAGATTTAATGATAAAAAAAAATATTCTATAACTTGCTACCTTGACCAGGTACCACGGCAACGCGGTGGTGGACTTCGACTCGCCGCGCGGAGGCATCAGCCTGGAGACGGAGAAGACGGAGGGCGGCACCACCAGCAAGCTGCTGGTCACGAAGGCCGCGCTCACCGACTCCGGGAACTACACGTGCGTTCCGAATAACGCTCATCCTGCATCCGTGTCTGTCCATGTGCTCAATGGTAAGTATGTTTTAAGGATAATTTTAGATAGAAATTGAAGCTAAACATTCTGAGGCATTTTAATTATTTTGTATCTTAATATGGTATCTTGGTAATGGCTATTGTTTCTTGGCCAAAAAATATACTATCATGTTCGTTATGTTTAGAATTAGTACTTAATAAGTGCTCACTATTAAAAAGTTAGCGGATTTGCGATGGGAAAAGAATGCTGAGACTCAAATTTAGAAAACATAAACGTTAGAATATAATCTTATTAGGCTTTAATGAGGAAATAGTGAGGTGCTAGAGATTAAATTCCAAAGAGGAGGCATTCAGAATACACTAAGGTGTAACATAGATTTAGGTGCCGGTAGTATGTAGCTTAAATGTCGTGTACTTCACAGGCGAGCACCCAGCAGCGATGCAGACGAGCAACCGCGCGTCGTCCTACCTCACGTCACAGCTCAGCTGTGCGATCGTCACCTACCTACTATCGTCGGCCGTTTGCAGATGATCGGCTTGTCCGACACCCGCGCGGAGGGCATGGAGCGATCTTTATTTCAATACATTTTCTACTCATAATGTTGCCATTAAACACGAAACATTCCATTTACCAAATATAATATTTTATTGTTTTTTACTTGTTAAAGTTGTGTTTGAATTTGAAATAGAAATCTAATTTAGCAAGTGACGTTATTTGATTAGCGTAATTAAATGTACAAATCCTTTCGCTATGTAATACAGTTTCAATATTGGAACAGGATTCGGATGTTTCTCGTGATCCTCTTTTACTGTTATCACAAATATCAGTCTATACGGACGAACAAATTGAGTTACTTCATTAGTTAGCTGAAATAGTCTTCTGGACGAACGATACAGATAGCTGTGAAATAAATTGTGATATGTTATTTTTAAAGTTATATACATTTTTATTAAAAATAATTACAAAGCTCCAACCCTCTCGAAAGTTATAGAATAAATATTAAATCTAAATAGTAATAATATAGGGAATTGTTACATTATAAAATAATTGTCATTTTTGCAAAACGTGATCTTATTACTCGGCAGTATTATTTTATGTCAAAAATAAATTTAATTTAATTAAACTAGTTTAATATTGCTCATTTTAATAAAGTATTATTATGTTAGTTAAAAACAAAAGTTGTTTTATTATGACGAATTATTATTTAAGATGCAAATAAATGTAAAACATTTTTTGTAAATAAACATAACTATACGTAATATTGTAGAGTAAAGGGGTTTATATCAGATCGCATTGTAAATATTTCGTATTGTTGTAAATACAAAGTGAACGAGTTAATACATAAGATTGGATATAATATTATAATAGTTCTAGTCGTTCTACCACTCGAGTGGTGAAAAACTGTTTTTTCTTTATTTATGTTCCTAGAACAACTTATTTAATATTAAATTCTCTTTAGCGTGTTTTCATCAGAAATTAAATATTTTTACAAAATAAATTCTCTTAGGATTTTGTATTTGAACAGATTTTTAAGAGGATAATTAGTTTTCAAATAAATGGGAATAATTAATTATCATTCCAATTGCAAGCAGTTTACTGTGCACATTGTTAGTCCTATTCAATTCTTAAATGTATATTAGTGGCACTACGTCGTTACGTCCCGATAAATAAAAACATAGGTACACTTTTACCTTCATTTTTAATTTCTCTTAATACGAAGCTATAAATTGTTCCAATAATCCGATCATTATCCGTTCACTAACATCATAATAATAATCTTCCATATCTCCGAACAATTATTTCTACAAACAATTATGTATTTAAAATTCGATTCGAAATCCCAATGTACATAAAGTATTACAAAATACGTGAAAATAAAATACATTAAACTTCGTGTACACACACTCACACATAAATTATGTAGATGTTTATCCCTAAGCAGGGTACACACTGATTGTTTAAATTACGCAGCATGTTCCGTAAAGACTGTTTGGCGCAAACAAAAGCGCGCAAACTTCGCCCCCCCCCCCACACGTCTGATAAGTAGCTCACCTGAGGGTGTTGCAGTGTCAAATAAGTTTGTGCTGAGAATCTTGCTCAGGTAAGTTGCACAACAAGCCTATCGTGTAACTTTGCCCTTACACGCTCAAACAAGCTACACAACACCCCGCTTTGTACAGAACTTACGCTTTTATACCTAACGATACACACATATACAATCCATCGATATTTCTGATGCGAACACGCTACCAACTGTAATTACTAGGGAATAACGACAAATAATTATTAAGAATCTATTGACTGTTTTCCACTAAAAACTTTTATGTATAAACTGAATTTGCATCGCAAGTAATAGAATTTAATTTCCACGTTAATCTAGATCCGTATAGACTCAATTTGCGTTGCGTAAAACGAGACTTATTAGGTTACGACGGAGTACGTTTGGGGTCGGTGGAGGCGGGCTAATTGATTTCCGCGCACCTCGTTACTCACGCGCCGCAGATTGAGTTCACGAACTAGACTCGATGCCTCGAACTGTTGACTTTTTCCATCTTCTTGTATACTTGTAAAGTAGTTTAATACTGAAATATTGCGATAGTACGGTAGCAGAAATATACCTAGCTATGTTCCTTTAAATAAAGCGTAGTATCATGTTATAATGTAATTTGATGACTTATTTGTACGGGCGCAGGTAAGGGACGTTTTAATGGCAGATGTTCAATGTGAACGTCTTCTAATTGATTATTGAAGGGGTTGATTTTGTTTCTTTTGTATCTTGTACATAAATTGTAATAAGAAAAAGGGAGTATTAATAAATATTATTAAAAAACTACATATGTTAATTTTATTTTAATCCTGTCCTATAATTTCCTATTTTGTATTAACCGTCTTTACAGAAATGGTCGGCCGATTAAATTTCTTATCAAGCGAAATCCAATCGAAAACGTCTTAAGATGTAAACGCAAAATGAAATCAAATACACGACAACACGAAGCACTCACGTGAACGTCTTATTTGCTTTCTCATGATAAAATCGCATTAAAACCAACTCAGGAAAACCGATTTAGTACAAGAATAAGCAAAAATATATCTTTACTCTTTTGAAGTGGTGCGCCAATCTCTGAAATTATATATTTCCCTTTTATAATCCCGCTAAGTACAATATTTTCTTAAGGAGAAATAAAATCTTGGGGAGTATCGCGAGGTGTACCTTTTTAAGCCGCCGGTGCGATGTGATGACACACGCGCGCGTGTGTGTGTGTGTGTGTGTGGGCGGCGGATCCGCAGTACATCACACTTTATTTTACTTTGTTGAAATTTTTATGGAGCTTCATAATCTCGGCGATGGGGATTTTTGTATCAGGATTGAGATTGGTGATTTATGGCGTTCTGTTTTGTGTTGGCTATTGACCTCATGGCCGCAGCCACACAGACCCTGGGCTCGTAATTGAGTTACGTTCCAATTTATTCTGTTTGGTTAGTACGAGATCATTGCGGGGTTAACCGCTCAATCCGAAACGTTATTATAAAAGTAAATAATAAGATTATTAATCCTTATTCCTTTGTTTTATTGCATTACAATGTTAATAAAGACCTTTATTTCTATTTGTATGACTTATGATTTATCTCATAACCTCTCCGTAACCTCTTTATGTGTACAGTTTATTTAATTTGTAATCAAACCAGTAATCTAGACAGAAATAATTTGTATCAATAAATAGATATTAAACACAGGTGTTTTACTTCACTTGCAAACTAATATTTTTTATATGCTTTGAAGAATTACATCAACCATATACTACAGCATCTACGTTCTATCATACAGTCTTGAAACCAACCAAAAGAATCCAGCATTATTTCGTACAAACAAAACCTAATTCGTATCCCGAACAGTTCTTCCACTGATTGCTCTTGGTGGGCATCAACAAACATACAAATAATTCCAACCGCTATCGGGAATTTTCGGGCGAATAAACATAAACAAGGCTTGTTCGCACAAGACTGCACAAGACTGCACGAGACTCCGCACAAAGACTGCACAGAACTGATGGGCGAGACGCTCGAAAGCTAAATACCTGCAATTTAGTCGATACCTAATACTTTGTATACTGCGGATAGTTGCTAGCTTGAACTAGTATAGTATTCAAGCTGCATAGACAAAGGCGCTTTCTTCTCTAAAGCTTTACTATTACTATGCTGTTTAACCAGTATTTTGATGGTAACCTTATTTAAATGCGTAAGAGAGCTAAAGTCATTATTTATTAAAACTGTATTTATTATATGGGTGTGGTGGTATAGGTATCAAATAATGTTTATTTTTGCTTTTATTTACTCTACTCTAAGAGCATCAGAAAACTAAACAGGAAAATCTATTTTGACGCTATTGAAATGTTTTTCCCGGTTTCTTTAAATGTTGTTCAAATGTCAAGTAATGTTTGGTATACCGAAACTCAAAGAACCAATCACATTGCGTAAGTTCAGGTTTGACAAATGATTAACTCTATGGTATTGGGGCACTCAGAGACTATGAGTGATACCAGAAATCAGAATAAACAATATTTATCTTGTAAGACCACGTAAAATGGATAATTTTTTTATTGTATTTTACGTAAAAACATTGTCGGCAACATTATCCTAAGTTTAGTTGCAAACTGCAGGGTTTAGGCGCTGTTGAACTTTGTGCTGCATCATAACTTTTGTAGACGCCATGTTTAAACATTCTGACATTTGACGTTGAATCGTGGTAAAGGTTTTGTGCTTTTCTACGTATTTTCCATAAAATAATATTTAATAAAATTCCGACATAAAAATTTGATTTTAAAACCGCTTTTACGGATGAGTTTCTTGAATTTTCTTTATTGTGCTCATGATTTTCACATGGAAAGGTAAATGGTGGAAAGCCAAGGGGATACACTTTTAGTCATCGTAAAATCAAGACTATTGTTATGACCTTATTACTTTAGAAGATTGGTAAAAATTCTACATTTCTTTCCCTTATTTTTCAGAATTTTCTTTGATGTATAAGTTAAGGTTCTCAATTCGTCTATTTGCGTTTTATGGCCCAGCCAAGGTAAGTGCTGGCGCAAAAAGAGGCTAAGATTTTTGTCCTAAATTCTGCGACGTCTGCCTCGTAATGAAATTACGGAAATCTGCGTCTATAAAGTTACTATTCAGTTACCTTATTACAAAATTTATTTATTATTTCTAAAAATTTACTGAATTTATCCAGGAAGTTACGTGAAAACGTTAAAAAATATTAGTGTTACACGAAATAAAAATACTTCTTTTTATATAACATAAAGCATTTTTGTTATATTTTTTTTCGGAATATTTACTGTACTCTACATTAACAATTTTGTATATTTTAAATTTGTCTACATATTAAGTGATGGTGAACTTACACCTAGTAGTAAAAAATAAGCCCCGTTAAGTTATTATGTACACATCAAAATTGCAGATCATATTATCGAATCCTTCATTTATTTTGCTACTTCATATCGCATTAAACTTACGAGTTCAGTGCTCCCACAAGAATAAGAACGGCAATCCTCAGCTATACAATTATTTACCGAAGTCAAACAACGATCCGAGACGAACAAACAGGCAAACCCGAATAGCACAACATCCCTAAAGCGATTGTAGCAAAGAGTTTGCTTATCACTGAAAATAATAAGCCGCGGGAATACGCCCCGGAGGAAGATTCAGCTGATGACGTAGTGAGCCGGCTCGGGGCGAGACGTGTGACGTCATAAGTGTGTATGCTACATTGACGTTCGGTAAGTTTTGGGTCAGTATTGGTAGTACCTACATGTTGGTATTGAATTATACTTAGGTAGATATACTAAGCGATGAATTATTTAAATTATAACATTTTTAATATATTGCATTATCCATCAGAATCACTTTATGCTAGCTCTGTATTGGTTCTTAGAATTATTTACCTTAATGATAAGGAAATATCGTATGGTATTTCTATAATTTTCTACTAAGATAAAAAGAAAAGAGTTTTTAAATATAATAATTTGTTATTAAACGAGACGACTTGATTATTATTAGAATTAATACAATTAGAAGAATATTATTATTGACTGATTGCAGAGCACATTAAAATCATTCGAATTATTAATAGACTTTATATTTCCATTTCGTGGCGTATTGCAGTATTACTAAAATATACCTGTTTCAAATTATACATCTAACCTACTTACCTATGTATGTATGTGAATCATTATAAGGTCTTTATTGTTTTAGAAATACAAGTCATCGAAAAACAGGGCAATATAAACACTTCAGTAAACTGAATGTTTATTGTCTCAAACCGCTAATAAGATCTAAGATCGGAATACAATCGACCACAAGCCAACATCGCACTAACTCCGAACAAGCGGGTTAACATCACTTGCTCCTATTTATTAACTGCCAGTGTAATTTTAAGTCTTTTAAATATACCACTACAATGCACTTAAAAAAATTATATATTTTTTTTCTAAATATTACCTATGGCAGGTGTACATTTTCACACATTATGTCATCTCGAGCAGTAATATTGCAATTTCCGACTTATTATTCTGCTTAAAAAATTGGCCAATATTAAATTTTTCTCACAATTTTATTTGAACTCCATTGGTTTTGTTTCATGCAGATACTTTCAACTACGTTATCATTTGTATTTATTTATATACATTACATTTTTTTTGATCAGTAACTTATTAAATTTTCTGCCATTTGTTTTCCAGAGGAATATTATTTTGGAATCGAACAACTAGAGACATTACGTTTCAAAAGCGCCTAAAAAGGCTTGCTTGAAATAAAACATTTTGATTTTGACTCATATTATATCTAAATTTCTATTAAATCAGATTGTCATTTATTTACATTCAGTCTTCATTTCATCCATTCAAAAAAGTCACCAACAGCATTTATTAGATTTCTGCTGGTAACGATTCTAAAAATATTCCAATAAATGGCAGTAGTGAAGGCAAGTTAGCGGCGACTGATCGATGGAACAACTTGAAATAAACGTCATCAATCAACTCGCCGAGTTTCCATTTCCTCTCTAAACGTCCCTAACAAGGTTTATTTATTACATTTTTCCAACAAATGTAGACTATTCTGACTCAAATAAGTCTTCATTTTAATTACGCATGTAAAAAGCTTTATTGTAATATATTTTCAGGCATTTAGAGATGTTTTAAATAAAAACAATTTGATAGCAAAAACAGTAATTACTTTCTCCGTAGAATAGATAAAGTATTTCTTTTGTTTTTATTTTATTTTGTTTCGTTCTGTATCTTGATTATTATCTGAGTATTTTTTATTTCTTCTATTTGTGTCGCAAAACGTTGGCCTCCTCTGTTCTTGAAAATTATTACATTCGTATCTTTAAATGATTGGAAAAATTACATTACAATATCTTTCAAATACAATGTCTAAACGTTCGTGGCTGTTCAAATAGTCCAGGTACGAGTGCTGGCATAATGAAGAGAAACATCTATAATTCGATGAAGCTCCGTGGTCGGCACGTGTGGGGCGGGTGCAAACAAAAAGCACAAAAGCAACCCCCGGATGCCGCGGCTTTCTGCCCGCTCCCAACTCTCTAAATTGTGCCCGTTACACTAGCGGACTTCACAGAATTCCAAACGAAAAAGTTTTGCCTTTTTTCAACAGGGGAACACACAAATGTAATCATTTTGTAAAAGGGCCGATTTAATTTTCTACTTAACGGGTTTAATTTTAATAAATCTGCGTGTGGTTTCGACGTGGGGAATTTTTGATTTTTGCGGTGTTGTCAGAGTGAAAGTCTTTTTTTGTATAGATTAAATGTGTCGCGAACGAGCCGTTTACACTGACAGCCCGATGGAATATGTTGGAAAATTTGTAACAGCGTATTTGTAACAGTTCGGAAAGCTGTAGATATTTATTTGACTCTACATTCCATTATTATACATGCCATAAATAGCAAATAGTAGTAGTAATAGCAGGGTTAATTAATCATGCGATACTTCAAAACGTATTGATGCAAATTAATCAGCCTTGTATGTGCACTCTCTCGAGGCATTTATTTAATTACATAAATTGAAACGCAATGACAAGAGGGCTCATGGCATTTCCAGTACGGTAGATTACACTTCAATGATTCTTTGCGATTCTCTAAGTATCACGAGAATGCGAAGAACTAGGAGGTACTGATTGTCATTTGAGTTTCAGCTATATGTGAGTGTTGATTAAGCTTTGATACGGATCTGCTTGGGAGTCATCGAACTAATAAGTGACAGGACCCCTGTGTGGTTCAATTTGCGTGTAATGGGACGATACGCCTGTAAGACGTCATTATAAGAGTGATATAATAGTGTCGTTTGTTAAATAATATGGCAATGTAGAAAATTCGTTATTATGCGTTCATACAAAACATAAAGAAAATGTTATAGACTAGCAAGCCCCGCGGTTTCACCCGCGAACTTTGTCCCTAACTTTGTTGCCTTTGTTTTTTTGCTTGAAAGCCTAAATAATTTAAACTATAAAATTAGCCCAAGTTACTCCTTATATAGTCAGCTACCTGCCAGTACAATCTAATCCAAATCAATAACCAGCCGTTTTGAAGATTAGACGGACCAAACAGACAGACAGATCGACAGGCAGACAAAAAAATGCTGGTTGGTAGGCTGCTATAGGTATCGTTAAAATAACAGTATAAGCTTAAAATAAACTTTTTGACATTACAAACAGACGCTTCATTTTTTTTTTTGTATAAGTGTTGTTTAGATTATACAGTTTGAAGATTTGATTACATTTTCCTACGTAATATTTAACCAATAAGACCTTTAGATTTCTATTTATCCGTAGCCATGTCAACACCAAATATTATAAATAAATCAAAAGGTCATAAGTGTTTAAAAATAAGTTAGAAATTATTGCTTAGAAAATAAAGCTTATTTGGTCAAATAAAAAGCGCGTGGGTGTTATTAACACTCAGAATCACAAAATAGTGGGCTCGTTCACATTATCCTTATAGTTCATGTTGTAATTTCCAGAATTACCCAAAATACCGGTTATTTTGAAGCTAAACTACTGTTAGAGTCTTTACACATGAAAGGCTTAAATCGCTGCTACACCGATGATTTAAAGTAGGAATTACCTATTATTTGTTGTTATGATTAAATAGTTTGCGTAAGTACAGTTTTTTTATCAACACAATACAATAAAAACACGGTAATTCGATATAAATACAGAATAAATACTAAATTAATGTCAGTCAATAATATTGAATACATGTGTAAAATTTATTTTATTTAATTAGCTATACAATACGTATGGTATTTGATACATAAAACAAAATATACACGAAATTTAAATGTTGCATTACGAAATTAATGACAGCATACAAACATTTCAGCTTTGGTTTGTGAACCTATTTGTAAAAAGGTTCAATACGGACTTTTGATGGATTATATCTATTGAGTTGAGTGTCGAGTGTTAATTTTTTACTGTACTGATAGCAACGATGACTTTGCCTAGATTGACTGACTTGTGCAATTCGTGTGATGTAGTATACACTACACAAATTCCAATGTTAATTGTATTGAATTTGGAGATATCGATTATAGTTAGTTGCAATGCGTGACTGAGCTCGCATTTAGTTGTTCAGTGCTAAGTATTTTGGATACATTAACTTTTTCACAGGTGCAATAAACATGATTAGTAATACAATTGACATATAACTCGATATTAACATTTAAAATTAAAAGAATCACTGTTGTGTTGTTTAATTGATTTATTAATAACCACCACAAACTCAACTTGGACTTTTAGGAAATCAAACCAATAACACTAACGCACATCAAAGATCGTCTGAAACACCTTTAGCTAAGTTCGCATTTGTCGGGCAGCGAGTCACGCGATACAACCATCTCGTCCAACCATTGTTCTGCTGCCCGCCTAATTATCGCCGACAACTGACGGCTATCGTTCCTGACACCACCACTTACAATTACTGGGGCCACCGAGGCTACAGCGGAATACAACGTGGGCCCAGCGCGGGCCAAGGGGGTCACAGCGGAGGTATAGGGGGGTATCTGGATTTAGCCAAATTGCTAGAGGCCTAAAGTGTGAGGAACATGAAATACGATAATTAAGCTTAGTCGACTGTATTTGAATAATTTCGTTGATAATTCCGTATTGTAAGTTCACCGGTTAGATGTAATTTTGCTAATTAGTGAAGAAATGATGACGAGATAATAAGAAAGGATGTCTCGTCTTAATGTTATCTGTTATGAGATTCAGTCGCTCTGGGTTTTATACAGATAATTATATTCATAAGAATAATGCAATTTATTTAATTATATAATAATTATTTTTTTGGATATAATTATAAAGACAAAAATGTGAATTAGTATTATTGTGTTATTATTGTAAAATATTATTACAAAATAATGTCAAATTTAAAAATTATATTATATTATATTATATTCTTCATAGACATACCATTTATGAATCTTTGTTCAATTGTAATCTACTTTTACTTTACCTCTTCTACCGTTTCTAAAACACCTGCTTATCTTTTATAAAATAAATTATCAATAAACCAAAAACTGTTGTTTTATTTTGTATCGTCATAAACCCACACATTATAAGAAACGTGAAAAATATTTTGACAAGTCAATTGAACACCCCGTATTGCTCGTAAAAGCGTAAAACCATCTTTTATACAAAAATTGATTCGTCATAAACACAACACGATGCCTTTAAAAACCAATAAAAAGAATCGTCTACACCCCAGAACACATAATCACAACCACGGCAATAACATTAAATCATATAAGCGCCCTTATAGGTATAAAACATAAAGATTATTATTGCGTATCAAATGTAATGCACCAATCATAATTTCTTTATCGGCCCATCTGAATATCAAGCGATGGTGTTAAATATTTATGTAGTGTTCCTTTACGGGGCTTGCTCGGTGATGCTCAAAGTGATTTATAACGTACAGGGCTGACTAGGTAACTTTTTAGAAAAAGAAAAAAATATTTTTCTTGGAGGCAGCCCTGGGGTTAGGGCTGTGAGTTTCAACCTTGGCTGTTATTGTATGTTATGACGTGAATAGGCAACTTTACATTATAACGTAAAGTATTTTAAACCTCTGAAAATAAAGGATTACTTGCCATTATCGATTGCCACCGATACAAAGCCTATTCTGTATCTGGGTAATACAACGTACTGCTATTTATTATTCTGGAGTAATACATTAGTCTTACGTAATTAATTTAGCTACAATAATGTCTGGGTTCACAGAAATTCTCGTCAACTAGTAGCTACTAATGAACAGAATGTGGAAGTTAAAAAACTCAAACTCCCTTACTATCTTACTTTGTTGATGAATTATCGTTTCTAGGGAACCAAGTCGATATTTGTATCGTGAAAAACCGTAAAAATCTGATCTTTTTAAACAATACTTTCTATCTACCTCAATTTTCAAAACTAGCATAAACCATGGAAATCTAACCAGTTATGGATTATAATTATGGTTACAATCTAAAATAGCTAGGTACTGGTATTCAGATATTGTACCGAGTTGAGTTGAAAGTTGACATAGTTTATTAAAAAGCTACGCAGAAGCCTCTCTCATAAGTAACACGTTCACTTATGAACGGTATCCCTTACTTTCCACGTAATTCGTGTAACAATAACATGTCCCGACATGTCCATTGTTACAGCACTCAACAAACACATGGACAGGAAGGTTTTCGCTTGTTTGACGACCGAGTTTGACTTTGACGCCAGGATAAGGAAAAATAGTGAAGTTACTTACTTAGTACACTCATTGGCTTATTCTTTTACGAGTCTGCGTTAGTTTTATGTAGGTTACATAGGTTACATCCAGATTTACTCATCGTGTAAATACTTTGTTGTTATTATTTACATCGGGCAACTGTAACAAATGTTTCCTGATAATACAGACATTCAAAAGTCCATATTATGTTATGTAATTCATAAAACTATGTATATATTTTACTGACGTAGTTTTAAATAGTAATTAATTCATATAAAGTCAGACAAACAAACAAACAACCTCTCACCCTAAACGCATAATTATTCTGTCTCCTTTCCGTCGCGAGTAATTATAATATACTACACCCACTTTAAGAATGTTTTTAAGGTATACAATAAAGAACATACGTGCATGCCTCCTAAAAACCCATATCTGGCATCCCTACACTCTCAACGGTGTAGAATGTCGGTAAGTACACTCTGGCAGGTGCTAGGTCCACAGCCTCTGAAGATTTACCGCGAGACACAAATTGTTCAGTGAAAAGCCGCCAAGATATATGACCAATATCGACTTGAATTTGCCGATGATAAAATTTATCTGTAGGTACCGTCGACCACACGACAATCGTAATAAAGAAAAAGGAAAATAAACTTAACTGCTTTGTAATAGAAACGTTTTTAATTTAAAAGTTTTGCTACTGATGTGCGGTTGACTGTAGGTTCTATTTTTTTTAACTATTTTAGCTTCGATACGATGTATAAAGGGTAGGGTCCGCTTCTGCGCAGGTTTTCATTGAAATAAGATCTCCAGAAACACGGTATAAGCTTGACCTTTAAATGTATTCTGAGTTGTATTGTTAGACTTGACTAGAGGTTGATGTACGGGATTACAAGGTAAAAAATCAAGCAAGTAAAGTACGACAATATGTAGTAAATAGTAAACTTTACCATAGTAAACTTCGAAAGATCTTTTAAAAGATTGAAAAAAGGGAAATTAAACTTTATTAGTAAAGTGTAATAGCTATCGCGCAGTTAGCAAACAATGCTCTCTTGACTATCAATGCTCGATGATAAGGTAAATGACTGGGTATGAAATCACTTTAGTCAGAGAGTAAGATAAAAAAAAAATGGAAACATTTATTTTTATTTTTTCAAAATAAGAAAATAGTCAAGTAGATAAAGCGAATCAAAGTTCAGGAGTAGGGGCTAATGACGTCATGCTTTCGTACGAAACCTTGACGTCACGCGACATTTCAAATCAATGTATTGTCGTGATTTTGGTTACGTAATAGAGACGTAATAAAATACGTGTCAAAAAATTATACACTATCTGACAGACATTAAAAAAAAAAAAAAAAAAAAACTTGTATTTGTTGTGTTAGATGCAAACACACAATAATTATTAAAATTATATTATACCATTCTAGATTTTGTCACCATTGCCCACAAAATCTCTCTTATCTATACGTGTTAAAAAGTTATTCATAATACAAACAACTATAGTGGACAAACCACTACACCGCCACGTCGATGGCGCGGATCACCCTGATGGCGGCGTGACGGCCGACTGACTGTCACTTGTTTATTTGTATTCCGAGGTTTATAGGCTATCTTCGAGTGAAGGGAGACTGGGATAAATGTGGTTTGGAGTCATATTTTATAGATAGAAAAAGAAAACCATTTGTTTTCTAAATTATATTAAAACATATTATTAATACTACAGTTATTCAACAATGAAATAATGTATTGGAGGTACATATGGTTTTATTCACTTTTATCATAAAAAAATGTGTAATTATTTTAAGTACAAATTAATATATTTTTAATTTATTAAGTAATATCATAACTATACAAATAATTGAACGCAGTGTAATTACTGCGCTCAATCTATACTAATATTATAAAGCTGAAGAGTTTGTTTGTTTGTATGTTTGTTTGTTTGTTTGTTTGTTTGTTTGTTTGAACGCGCTAATCTCGAGAACTACTGGTTCGATTTGAAAAAATCTTTTTGTATTGGATAGTGCGTTTATTGAGGAAGGTTATAGGCTATATAACATCACGCTACGACCAATAGAAGCGGAGCATAAATGAAAAATGTTGCAAAAATGAGAAACCGTTGAAACTAAAACACGCGGACAAAGTCGCGAGGGACAGCTAGTTACAATATAAATTTAGGCTTAAGCATTAATAAAATATCTAAACAGGAATGCTGTTGTCTGAACATATAATAAAATGTAAACTTATAAAAACAATCAAAAATTACAAAATTAAACTATGAAATATCCTACGAAAACTGCATTTTCCCAGAAGCACTCAATTCCATAACACAACATTTTCTTTCCATTCCACTGCACAGGTCCACAGTCACAGTGGTGTACCGAGCAATTTTTGTCTCGATCCGACAATACGAAGTTATCCTTCGATTTCACTCACTCAGCGCGTTGTTTGCGATAAACGTGAGTCACAAACTTCGTAGCTTGTTATAAACAACGTTGTTGGCACTTTCGGTACCAGTTACCGTGGAAAGATTCGATAATTACCTGAGTTGAACTTGTGATTGACAAAGCTTTGATGTTACGTATGAGTTTCGAAAGGCTTTGTAAGCGATATTGTATGTAAGACACTTTGCTTTTGTATTGTATTAAATAGAAATTGAGGACGTAGGCAGGTAACAGTTTGTTTGGTATATTATTTTTTTATAAATAACAAAAATACGATAGCTGAATAAGGAGAAAAAAAAATGCTTTCTGAGGTTTACGCGAACATTAGACATTGAAATAAAACTACTTTAAACGGATTTTATCGCGGTTAGTATCGAAAATCTGTTATATGAAATTCAAAAAGAATTGAATTCAAAAAGAAATGCTCAGTCAATTTCAAATTACTAAATAATGTTGTTATCCAACAGGTATGTTCCATTTATAAAATAAATATACGAATGTTCAGAAAAACAAAACGAAATTTAATATGAAATGTCTTTTTTAAATTGTTAATAGCTACTCCACACAATATGGTTCACCACTAAACACTTCAATTAATTAATCATCAAAAACTATTGCAACCTTCCAAATCTATTTTCTAATCATATAAGAACTAAGTTTAATTCGATGACAAAATCCGTACCTCAGACAACCACATTCAATTATCTTCAGTGAAGTTAAAAGTCACTTCAATATAACTGAGATCTCATTACCCAAATGCAAACTCAACAATAGACCTATCGAACTGATAACAGGTTTTTATCTCACATCAAATAGCAATCAGAAGCTGAAAGCGTCGGTCTATCCTTTGATCTAGGTTGCTTTGTGCCACCGTCAGACATTTTGCCGTGGAATCTAATGGATGTGGATTTTAAAGCGCTTTTTTAAACTGGCTTGCGTATTAGTCATCCGCTTGAAAGGCTATAATTGCTGTTTGATGCTTTCGTAAATGGTTATGGCTGCATTAAGAAAACTTGGTGTTCAGCATTAGGTGCTTTATACTACAAGTGCCTTAAAAATTTCACAATAATAAGGGGCTTCAACCCTTACCTTTGGGGTGAACGAGCTCTTTGCCCTTAAATATTAAACCAAGGGTATAACGGAATAATCATAAAGTTTGAGCTAGTAAACACATTTCAGTCTAATCCATTCTGCTACATCTACCTGCATATACGGATTCACCTGTGAGATTACACAAAAAACTTTGTATAAAGTCGAAAAAAGTGACTTAAATGTGAGTCTTGTAACGTTGCATTTAAATTTTATATTTTATCCAGCCTTTATCCAGCTTAAAAAATAAGGTTTCAATTTGTCGGAATGTATGTGTTTGTATTTTTCATGTGTGTTCCCCGATTACTCGAAGACGCCTGAACAGATTTGGAAAAATCTTTTTTTGTTTTAAAGGATACACTTTCCCGTTGTTCCCTCTGTCTGATGACCTGATGGTTAGGATCTGATAATAGGATCTCAGGGAAATCAAGCAACGCTTAATTAGTATAGGAAGGTATGAAGTGTTTAAAGTTTTTCATTGACTCTCTTCTAATTTGAATCGAATATAATATAATCGACACGGAAAAACGGGCTGGTAAGCTCGTTTACTCCACGTTTACTCTGTAACAAAATGTATTTAGAAGGAACATTACAAACATAACTTAGTATACTATATCGTTTACCTACACTACAGTATAAACAGAAATGGAATGCAAACATCTGGACTTGGACTTAAAGGGTTTTACTCAGAAGTCCAGTGAGTATTTCGTAACAACCTCACTCCTGCTAGTGCCTTGCCAATTTATAATTAGTTTGTTTGTTTATAGCATATATTTAAGTACATAGAATTATAATAAACTCTTGACCTAAACTCAAATAATGTAACAAATACACATTTACACATGAATCTAATAATATCATGGTGAGGTCATTCAACTGCGACCTTTATATGACCTTTAAAAGTTATGAACGTAAATTTTCATTTCTAATAAATGAAAAAGCTAAACAATTCAGTTGAGAACGCGAATAATGTATAAACAATAGAGAAGGGAAATAAGGCGGCATTATGTTAATATAAACAGGCACCTCGTCACGGGATGAATGACGGGACGAATATTTTGATTAAAACTTATGAAAAAACTCTTTGAGAGGGTAGGAGAGGAGAGGCGGCGTGTATGAAAATATTATCAAAGTTATTGTATGGGTACCCAGTGAGGGTAAACTGGGCTGGCGATTATTGTAATTGGATGACCCTGTTTATAGGGTTGGCACCTAAAATATAGTATTGGGTGCGTAGGTTAATTTGCCGAATTATTATTAGAATGAAATATTTTAATCCACAAATATATTTTGCAAGTAGTTTTGACGAATGGCCTGCAGTTCTTTTTCACAGCCTAACTCTAGGATTTCGCCATTGTCACCAACATACAAACGATATTTGTGTAAAGCCAAAATGTCTTCGTGTGCCTAGCTTCTTCGGCACAAAGCTTCTGTCATCACAGTGTTCACAAATATTTTGTAGCCGGTGGTAACGTGTTGGGTAGCCGCATAGAAAACCTATTACTCTCTTGCTGCGGCAATCTTTGTTTTATGAGGCTATTAAATAAATCGATGAATAAATTTGTTTATTTTTTGGATCATTTTCTGCTAGCGCCTAATCGAAAGCTGATTATTAAATACTCGGCGAATAATACGAATAAAGAGTTTGGGTCGGTAATAAACAAAAGCAATTTCTTACTAAACTCTAAAAATTATCAGCAATAATAAAACAGAAGCAAAAAAACAATCACTTAAAAGTCTTAAAGCACACAAATCCGTGACTTGAACGAAAAATGTCGGAACAAGTCAATGGAACTTGTTAAAAATGTATCAATTTAACTTTTCCACGA
Organism: Diachrysia chrysitis; assembly: GCA_932294365.1. NCBI lineage: Eukaryota > Metazoa > Arthropoda > Insecta > Lepidoptera > Noctuidae > Diachrysia > Diachrysia chrysitis. Next base: position 12,777,593 of record OW028656.1, on the reverse strand, counting down.
TAACATCGCTGTTTGCGTACGGCCTTTGACAGACCGTCTTTCTTATTTCATATCGGAAAGTTCAATGATTAATCTTTCGAAACAATTCATAATATTTACAGGGTTTTTGAAATCTTTGAGATGGTGAGTCTGAGAAGTATCAAGGATGATGGGGTGAAAAGGGGAGATTTTCCGTGACTATGTTGTAAATAATTGCATGAAAAAGGATTGCAATAATCTGCTATTAAGCTTGCAGAAAGTAATTTGTATAAACAAAGACGAAAAAAAGCAATTAAGTAGTTAAATGTCATTGATTCAAGCAAAGGGATGTACGTTTAGTCCAGACGACTACAGAGACACGCATAAAATCTGAAAACACAAGTTTTCTAGCACGAGTGGATATTTTTAGTAAAATTAAGGAATTACAGTTTACAGTCCTTGAGGGGTGTTCTAAATGTTGCCAGTGATCGAGCACGTCTTATTTTTACTGGCGATGCGTTCCGCAGGCGAGCCTGGACTATAAAGGATTCGTCAATAAACTCCGAGGAATGCTTCGGTTCAACGTTTTTGATGACCTTCAAAACCTCGTCAGATTTATCATGAAACTTTTTATTGGTGTTGTTAATGGCAGCAAAGTTTTCGCTTGAATATATGGCATTATATAATATTATATGTAGCTTAGTAAGCTAGTACTACATCATAACATGCATAATCTGCTAAGCCGATTATATCGTCAAAAATAACAACTGATACATAATCCCTTCGCTTCCAGTCAATCATGTATTCACATACACTACATGTATAGTAAAGCGGTTCATCAATACATTTGGAGACTAACAGACCAGACAAGTAGTGACAGGACAATCGGTACGGCCTAAATACGCAGTCATGATCAATAGGCGGACTTAACAAGCAATTAACATCCTTATACGATTCTAATACTGCGCATTATCGAATATAACAAACGACGGCTTGAGCGTGTTGACAATGAAAGCAAATTGTGCTCAAATCGTAAATATTTTACGGTCCACGATACACTAAGTCTTGTATACGGAATTACAGAACATCAGCGGAGCCTCCTCTGATGACGTAACGGACCTTTGTCGTAAAAAAGATGGAGTTTTATTGGCACTAGATGGCGTTAGTGTGTTCTGGCACGCCGGCCCACTTGGCATTTTCTGGCACTGTCACTTTATATATGAGAAAAGGTTTGCGCAAATTTTATTGAGACTATTTTCAAACATGAATATTCAGTTCTGTTTTCTTAAGAAGGGTAAATCTATTATTTTTTCTTAAATTATGAACTAGTCGAAACATTTTAGGTCAAAACAATTAATATTGTAACAAAATTTATAAACAGGTAATAAAGTATGGCGATTCATTCATAATTTTCTTTTGTTTCCAAAAGGACCTTAGCTTCGGATATTTTAAGGTGAAAATTTAAACTTTGTCAAGCACTCCTAAAATAACTGTTATATTTAATTAAAGGTTTATGTGCTAACCCACGTTCATTCTAGGCATAAGCGCCAATATGATTAATAGAGGTTTACGTTCTTAATCTAGTAATAAATCGCACGAATCTACGATGGGTAGTGTATCCACATATCGTATCGGTCCGACGTTGGGTGTTAACTGGAGACACGAAACAGATTCAATTGTAGATTGAGATTGGAACATTTCCTGATTAATGATAGGATCGTCCCTTATCAGGTCGGCTTAGTACAGTCATTCATGAATTGTGGATCTGCTGTAAGGTCCTATTTTTCTAGTGATTAGATAAGATCAGAGTCTAATGGATACAGGACGCCTGAACTTGACTGCTTGAAAGAGCTTGATTGCTTCGAGCAGACAATAAAACCAAAAGTAAGCGAGCGGGAAGCACACGTGACAGCACAGTCCGTTTACGTTGATTAGTGGATCAGTAGGTGGCAAATGCAATAAAATTTGGGACGTACCCCAAAATAAAAAAAATAACACCAGTTTGGGGAGATTTCCATACCATAGCTCACGCTACTCCTAACACAACTCCCTAAGACAACAAGCAAACATCTCAACACTAATTATAGTTTCGTGTACAATCATTTAATTATCGAAACAGACTAAATGAGCTTATTATCGAGCGGCGTATTAACAGTATGGCGGCAGATTAATGCGTTAATTATTAACGGCGCTGGTCTTCCGAACATATTAAGTGGATGGCGGGTGTGGTGCAAGTGGAACCAGGGAATGCGCTTGTAGAAATGTCGCGAGAAGTGAATGGAGGATCACTACTCCATACACGTATATATGTGATGGATTTTGTCAGTAAGAAATTTATATTAACGAGGAAACTAATATTAGCGTCGTTTAGACTGTCAGTTAGTCACCTCTGTAATATTCAATTCGACCTTTAGTTTTTTACTCTAACCTTACTCTTCAGCTTTATAAAACTATACTTATTTTATTCTGAATAGCTTTATCCCAAACTAAGGACCAGTTAGGATCGGCTGTTAAAAGTACTACAAAACTCTTTTTTTTTAGACATTTAACTATCAAAGCTTATTTTTTAAGTTTTCTTTTAGTTGTCTTTAACACTATCGCTTGTTCACATCGCTCGCGCCGCCAACCGCCGGCGAAGCAGCGCGGGACAGTGGCGACGATTACGATCACTGTAGTGAGTTACGAGAGTGGGGTTATGGTGCTTAGTGCCGCATCATCTGTTTATGTTAGTTAGCATTATACATTGTACTTGACGTTAGGGATCCAGCCTTAAGAAAGATAGTTTGATATGTTTTGGCTAATTTGGGAATAAATGGTGGACAGTGACTGCGGGAAATGTGCGGGAAAAAGTAAAAGCGGGCGGCTTATTTGAAGAACTGGTCAACAGCTATTGCTATATAAAGAGAACAAATGGGAGGAAGCTTCAACGCAATTTAGAGAATGGTGAGTAACTGGGTAACTATGGTGGGATCGGTACCCAGTCTTACAATAATAATAATATTAAATTGCTATTTTGTATAATTAAAATATTATTTAATAATTTTAATATTAAATTTTAGTTAGTAGTTTATGTGTTCGTTATTATCCACTTAACATGAAAACTGTTTAGTACAAAGTTTTAAAGATCTACTAGACTACTTAGTTTTGTGAAGTTCCAGATAAACATGTCACCCAACTAGTATTCAACAGAGACAAGAAACATCTTAAACTACACTTACATAAGGACACCAGATATCCTTCAGAGCAATACAACAAAACGGTTCATGTCCAACCGAACATAAATCAAGAGCGCAATACATCACGCGTTCAAAAGGAACGCGCGCGCTAATGGTCCGGTGATACGGAGCAGTGGACGCCGCGCTACACTCCAGCATGTACCTATGTAGGTGAGTAATGATAATGTACTTAGGGCTTAGTTACCGATCACACTGTTCTTTGACACGTTCATCGCATTACAATTTGCACGGATAGCTGAGTGGTATAGGTCACCACGCCAATTACCTCTGTGCGCGACGTCCCGCGGGTTCGATCCCCGCATGGGACAAGCATTTGTGTAACCTACAAATGCTTGTTTCAAGTCTGGGCGTTCTTTGCGCATGTGATTTGAATGTTTGTTAAACCCCCCGCGACACGACAGGATTAAAATACGTAGTGAGGTTGCCGCTTACTAAAAAAAAAATGATTTTACGAGCGATATCGTGGATTTTAAAACCAATTACAAAAGTTTTGGTTAGTTGATAACGAAAATTTTTAAAGTAAAGATGTACTTAAAGAAAAATATTTTATGTAACTACATTACTCGAAAAATGTGATGTTTTTAACATCAAAAGCATTTTTCTCACCTTCAACAAAACTGCAAGAAACAAAGAAAATGATCAAAACTTCTAACATTCAAGCCGAGGTATAACACGGCTAAATACGACGCACCCCGCGGCAGCGGCCGTTCCTAGCGGGGAATGGCCTATTAAAACCTGCACACCTTTAATATCGCCTCCGAGACGCGCTGATACTAAGCGCATAAAATTTTAGGAGTGCGCGTTAACTTCGAGTGGAAACTACTAAAACATATATTGAGTGGATCGCGTGAGTGTCGACGATATGCACTTTTGGATATACATTTTTAATTAATTTTAGTTGTAAACAAGTTACGTGTTATTAATATGTATGCAGACACTGTATTTCTTAAAGCGTTCTTACTGCAGACGTTCCAGTTCTTAATAATTATGTACCAAGAGATCATTTGAATTGTATTTTTGTCTGTTATTTTTGGCAACGTCCATAATAGCAAATATTTTTTTTAAATTGGTTCTCGATTATTCGGAAATTACTAAAAAAGTTTTTCTAAACCTTTTTTTATTTTCTATTTGAAAAAGCTAGAGAAATCTACTAAAAAAGTGCCATGTTTTGGTATTATTCTTCTAACAATATGGAAAATCCAATGAAACTGTACTAATACAGCGTACCTACAGCTTACGACCTAACATAATTTACATTATATCTTCCCTAAAAACAAACCTAATCCAAGTATTATACGAAGCTCTAGTTTTATTAAATTTAATGGACAGACCTAAGTGGAACAAACAGGCGAGGCCGAGCCCAGCCCGGTCTCTAATACGAACATTTTCGTTCACAACTGTACCTCAAAAACTCAATTTACAAACTTTCCATACAAAATATAAGGGAATCAAAGGAATGCGGGAAACGTCACTACTTTAACCAATTCTTGACAATAAACAAGTTGACTATAAGACATGTTCCGCCCGCTGAATCCCACTGCTGGGGCCGTGACAGGTGGGGACGGGGCGCGCCGCGAGGCTCACGAAAATACACATTCCGCGTTTTGTATAAAGTTGGGATTTCTTTGCGTATGTCATATGAAGAAGCAAAACACTCCTCAAGGTAATTTCGACTGTATGCTCATAATATAAGGTTTAATCTAGTTAATTAAGTTTTGTGTATCTCAAAGGAGCGATTTAAACCATGTACAGAAATGCTTGCGGTGAAAGCTTTCTTGGCAGAGTTCTGCTTGCTGTTTTATTTTTTTAAATCGCGATTTATGTTCGTAGAGATGTAAAGGTAGTCTAAAGGGTCTCGGTTTTCTTCCTTCTACAAAATTATGCGTTTCAAGACGTTGAAAAATGAAATGAGTTTATGAGACGGGAATAAATGGCTTTGGTGCTGTTTGTGTTGTTTTGTGCGAATGGATATTATATTAGCTGGTTCGTTTCTGACAAAGGATTCGCTATTCTAGCGCTTTTTATTTATATCTCACGAGATGAAGGTTTTATGTTTTGTAATAATACAGCTAGGTGGTGAAAATGATTCAATGATAAAACTATATCATTAATAAATCGGGTCATTATAAATCGGAAATCATCTAGTTCTCAATTATAAGTAAAGTTGTGTATTCATTAACGGTATGAAACCCGCTGCCTAAGCTCTTTTTTTGTCAGCAATAATAGGCCATTTTACAACGTATGTTTTAGATCCCTTTTCATCGTAGGACAATTTTGGGCAGTTGTGATTTGGGTTTAATTACAGAAGAACGTTTACTCACTTCATTTACATACATAATATATTAATGTTAAATGCAGAGTAAGGTTTGTCACAACTGTCATTGACAATAAAGGATTAACCCAGTATGAGAATTTAGCTCATAAAAAGAGAGAATAGTGTTATTAAAACTGTTTTCTATTTTGTTACATTAATTTAGGAAATAGAAAGGAAGCATCCCTTACGGTTATAACAATGTTACACGAAATAACGTGAATATTATGTGCTTGTATTTCTTAGAAACTGCTTAAACGTGCGTGTACTTTACATCAGACTAGACTAATGACCGTAGTTATCCAATAGTCAGACATCGTTTAAAACGAGCCTTCTTGGAAGGCTCAAAAACGATAGACATATAACGGAAACATCCCAAGAACACCTCAAAACCTGTGATGTAGCCACATCCTCAACAAAGCCATAAACGCCAATCCAACAACCCCGTTTTATATGTATTTCAATTTTTTGCTCTCACGAAGCAAAAACCTTGGGAAGCCGACACTCGTCTATATTTTAGCGAACAAATCTTCTGACGTCCATAAAACCGTTTACTGCCATTCAGTAATCTTTTCGCAATGTAAGCATTTCAATCAAATCAAAATCATTGTAGTAAAGCTTCTGTGAGCAGTGGCTCATAATTGGGGTAAAGAGGAATAAAACTGTCCGTCTTCGATCGTAAAAATGAGGAGAGGTGGGATTAAGGAGCTGTTATGAGGCCGAGAGAGTGCTGCGGGAATCACTTTATGTGAGCTGTGCCTAAGCTTGAACGGTCAAGACAAATGATCAGCTCATTAAAGGTGTATCCTATTGGTTTTCACAATAATAACATCTCTTATTAAGTTTAGCAGAACATTAGTATTCGACATTCAGCAACTGCCTTAACCCATCCCAACGACATGCACAAAATATGGACTGGGTAACAGTATCCCTTTGTAGGCTGGCTGTCAAAAATTTTATGACATTGTGTTATCAAATATTCGTCAAAATCAAATTCTAATTATATCTTACAATATTAACAAATAATTAATAGTTTTTAATGGCAAAGCTTAGTATTATTTTAATTCAAATTATTCAACACATTAACAGTGTTAGTAGCAAATGGAAAAGAAACTCCTCACTTGTTGCCCGGTATTTTTAACCACTAATTTTAAAATTTAGGGATCATAAGGGTGGGCAAAGCAACTCACACATGTAAACTTTGAGATTTTTCAAATTCGTATCTAGTCGTGAGTCTTATTTGGGGCACGCACGCCTCTAAATGTACCACATGTGGTGCACACACTGTGAACGTCTTAAATTCGCATTTTATAGTCGTACGTTATAAACAAAATACAAATTGAACAATCAAGAGTAACGTACGATACCAATAAAACAAAAGGTAACTTTAAAACAGAACCTTTAATATATTTTTATCTCGAGCTAAATTTTAAACCTTAACCAAGTGCTGTAAATCTAGGCAGTTTACCCACTACGCCAATTTGTTCCGCAAAGCTTTTCATTTAACTTTGTTTACATTCTTGGCAACATTATTTTGCCGACTGTTCACAGCTATAGTTTGTTTGCGCCTGTACTAGACCATTCAAGGTCTGAAGACATACTGGTACACGGAAAGCGTTCGCAATAAAATTGGAGAACATTTATGAGTGAGAGGCTGTTAACAACAATGTATGTAAGTATGTATATGTTGCATTTTTAGGTTCCTGTGCATCGAGCTTTTATATTCAAAGTCATATTCAAAGTTGTGTTGTACTCTTACATTACACCAATCAATATAGACCAGACTCGACTAATAGGTACTTACATTTTTTTATATTCCTATTAGTAGTAAAATATTATATTGGTGTCTTAACATCTAAAAATATTTATTAATATAAATGAAATACCTGAATAAAATAGAAAAGAAACGTTTGCAAGATCTTGGATTAAAACATACACGAAACATAAATAAGCATAATATTCTCAACGATATTATATCTAAGTATAAGTTGACACTCGAATTTAAATATCCTTATTTCAACTAGTAACTTATAAATTGCTCAAACCCTTACAGAGAAAATGAAAGACTCCATTTTCAGCCACCTACCAATATACCTACTAAAAATGTATTTTAAAACCTTTTATCAATAAGTTTCATGTTCTATAAAGCACATTGAGAGACAACATTTTAACTTAATTGGAGGTTCCTCTGGCGGTACATCCAGTCAACTAATTACGTGTTTCCTAGAATATCCAATAAAGCTCTAATGGTCTTTCATACATTTTACATCGTGAAATCACTGGAATCTCCTTGAGTTCAGTGATGTATAGAATGTAGGGAGAAATGAGGTAGCGAGTATAGGTCATGAGGACATAATACAAAGTACATTTACCAATATAATATGACTTGCCGCCCCGGCAAACATTGTTTTTCCATATAAACTTGCCCAAAAATTAAAAATAATTTGAGAGGGCCACCTTTATTACCTAGGGCTATAAAAATAGCGTACGACCTATATATTCTCAGACCTACCAAATATACACAAAAAAAAACATAAAAATCGGTCAAGCAGTTTCGGAGGAGTTTGACAACAAATACTTTTCAAGGTTTTTGAATAATTGTTAAGATTAAAAATAAAACTACTTAGTTAAAATTACTTCTTTTGGTAGCCGGCTTCCATTTTTAGTATTTGTATAATTGTTACAATAACTAAACCTGCATATTAATCCACACAAATATATTTTGAAAACCATAAGATAATAATAAATGTGACAACATCACATACCAAAGACAACGGGAATCGAATCCGCGACCTTAGAGCTGGCGCCACCTTAAAAACCGGTGTGTACACCACTCGACCACGGAGGTCGTCAGAAACAACAATTTATAGAATAAATCAACTGTTTTGTACCAGCAACCTTGTGTGCGAACATACCATTTAATTACATACAAGACAAAGTCTATAATGTTATTTAAGTTTAGTACCAGACTCAAGTGTTCTCCGTCCAAAGTTTTTGTTAAATAACAATTAATAACACAGCACGTGTTAAACTACAGTCTATAGAAAACGGCCCATAAATTGCGAACTAATCGTCTTAGAGTAAAGTAGTATTTCAACCTCTTGTGTGTATTGGAGGTAGTAAATAATGCCGCAGGTAGCCGCTGCTATTAGGTAATTTAGGCTAGAATCATCAAGTTTGCCTAAAATGCTTTATTACTTAGTAACTTAGTATGTTAGGTATACTTTAGGCTTTCGGTATGAAATGCCTACTGGTACTTACTGGTGTTCTGATAATACGATCTTCTATTACTGATTAGCTAACTACTAAGCTACATTAATATTAAATAATTGATTTACATAAACCTAAATCACGTAGCCTGCTACAGCAGCAGCCTGTAGCAGGCTACAAATGCTACGCCGTAGCAAACACTTAGTTAAGGCAAAGAACAACAAAAAGTATATAAAATTACATAGTGGCATCAGAATTGAATGAATACAATTGCAAAGCTTTAGCGATCTTTATTACAGTGTTTATTCAAAGAGCCGATGTCCAGGAATCTTCTGGCGTCTTCACTTTATTAAACAGGCTTGCCCGGAGCGATATTTATTAAATAAACCTTATTAAATTTGCTTTCATTTTTATATAATAGTAAATTAAAAAGTATAGTTACTGTCATTATCATTTAATTATTTTTACATAATGGTAGTTTATAACTCGAGCTGCTAAAAACAATAACTAAGTATCAGTAACCATATCCTACAACGATACGACATAAATATTCATAGTTAAATTACTTTAAAAACTTTTATTTTTTGTATTTTGTTTATATCTGTGATAATAGAGATAGGTCAGCAAACGACTTAGACTAGTTATTATTTGATAAAAATAGAGAAATGAGTTTAGAAGTTTACCCTCGTTCGCAACGGTTCCTATTTACTTGTTTTTACGACATGTTGTTATTCAAATATCTTGGCAACATTCAGTAAATATACTCGAATAGTAATAAAAGTTTCACAACAAAATGATTGCTCGTAAACTTTATGTTAATACTATTTACTTGCAGTCAAGATGTACTGTTTAGAGAGCTCTGTTCATATTTAAATTTATTTTATATGTTTTTCAAGTGTATGAAAAGTCGTGTTATATATGTGAATATTTAAAAAAAAGAACAGATACCATAATTACTGCAAATTATTTTAGAAATATAAAATCAGAAAAAATATAAAACAAAAACTCTAAAACGAAATCATAGTCAAAAATATGTATAATAATATATCAAAAACATGGGTTGGTGTTTTTTCCATGCAAACGCTCTCGCCTGTATGCTCGCTGGTTTACGAACTTAAAACAATGTTTTTTGCAGTAATATGAGTATAAACTAGTGATACTAGTAATAATTTCATTCTTTTTGACCGTCTTAAGGTGCATATGTACACTTTTTTTACATTTCAGTAAGTTTATATTTTTTATTTTCATTATTTTTCTGTACAATAAAATTGCTTTAAAACTGGTTTCCATAAAGCCAAGCAGCTACATTATCAAAATCCTGACTTGCAGGTGAAGCCAACACTAAGATTCTGCTAAATAAGATAAAATAAACCTTCACTTAATTAATTACGACCTCTAAACTTTAAACCTTATTTGAACGTTTTAAAAGTACGTGCTCAAAGTTTTACTCACTCGTCGAGAGAACTGCTGAGTCGCCACACAAAAACGTAAATACTTATTTACTTAACCGAGTTAAACTTAAGTGACACTTAAATGGGAATTGTACCGTCTTTAGTTATTTGGGATGACTTGACACTGGTTTGCATGCTTATTAAGATTTTCAGCTTCATGTTAAGTAACTTGACTATAATTTCAAATTAAATGATTTGTTCACATTAATCTTTACTGCGTTTGAAAATCAACCTCGTTTTTTAAAGCATTGAAGTGAGTACGCAATCTTCTCGCCTGTAGTTTAAAAAACAATAGATACGTTCTCAAAAGAGCCGAGAAAAAAAAACGAATTCAAAAATATGTTTATTATAAATTTCGCAATAACGCCTGGGAAACGATTACTTGTAATAAATACGAGTAGTAGAAAGAAAAAAATTAAACTTCAGACAGGACTGGAGCCCGCGACTACTGGTTAGGCGCACCTGTGACCTCTGTAGCTTACTTGGTAAAGCGATCGGTACTATTTGTATTTAACTCAAAAACAAACTAAAATCCGATTACTATTTAAAACACGATACATAAGCAAAAAGGGAAGCACGAACCCTTTGCATCCACTTGTTAACAAGCAACAGCGGTAACAGTACTTTGAGAGGGTAAAAAGATTACTTATGCTATTATTTTATTACTAGCGTTGCCCGCGGCCCTGCCCGCGTTAATGTAACGCGGAACCACACCCCCTAACCTCCCTCACACCCCCTTCTTCTCCTTCAGTACAGCGTTCTTTGCATTCGTAGACTCGATGCAGTAAACCTCGTTATTGGTATTTCCCTATAACGGCAACAATGTTTCTAGCTTGATGTAGTTTATTAGATGTAGGTCTGCTGTGTTATGAAAATGTAGATAATGGTATCCCCAGTACTCCCCAGGCACTTTGTTCAACATTATACTATTACCTGCACCTTTTTACATCGTAAAAATGATTAGTTTCGGTATACTACGGCTACTACACAGGTCATATTCAAACCAAACTAATGACATATGGAACGTGTCTTTTATTTATGTAATTAAAATTCTAGCTATGATTATCGTAAGTGTATTAGTAGACATCGTACTATTTTAGCTGACATGACTTGCAAATGCTACTAAACTATTGAAATTTACTACACTAAGTTAAACCCTAATCTATTCGACATCTGTATCAATTATAAAACTTAAAATATTCAAACAATAGGCATATACCCCAGCTCTGACCCCCTCTGTACCAGATAATAAACTAAGAGAATGACGTAAAGAGTTGTAAAATATGATAGAGGTGGCTCGAATAGTTTCAAGGGGTTTGTAACGTGGCTAGCGGGTAGCTATTCAGTTTTATGGGCGGCTAATAAAGTTTGCTGCTGAAATGTTATTAAATTCGAGACGCCACGACGTTGACGGAACGCCGCTGTCTGCGTACTACTGAAGAAGGTAGGCTGGGAGCATGGCGCAAAATATATATATATTTAAGAAATAAATTGTTTGAAATATGTTTGAGGATATAATAACTAATTACTTTTAAAAAAACAGATTACAAAACATAAAACTGAACATAAACAAGCAATAATACTTCATACAGTAATATATTTACGTTTTTGTTAGCTGAGTACATATTTAGCAAAGTATTATTTCTTAAAGATTTAACTTTCTGATGTCATGTAAAATTAAGTAGGTAAACGCATGTAAGCACTGAAAACGTATGCAATATAAAGTGTTTCCCAGCTCCCGCGCTACAAATCGTGTCGGCTGGCTAGCATCCAGGCGTGGAGCGATGTTAAGTTGCATTAGGTGCCGTCACGCCATCTCGCTACGTTTGAACTCGTATCTAACACGAATACGTTTTTCTGACTTGCTACTCGTTCTCTTTTCCAATTCCTGAATGTTTTCGACGAACTTCGTTTAAATAGCACGAGTTTTGGTATGCTCGCCTTGTTTCGTGGTGAAGCTTATTAAGAAAACGGGTATCGTGTGTTTGTTGACCACTCTTGCATTCTCATAAGGTGTAGGTAGAGGTTTACTGATGGTGTAGTATTTGATAGACTTTTGTTTTATGGGGTTATATTGGTTTGAGTTTTCTGCCTTATCACAAGATGGCACATAATGGGGGAGTTGATAACTTATTTATAATGTCTTTCAGAATAATAAATAAAAATTCACACATTTTTTTTTGCTTTACCAAGAAATTACGCCACAATTTTATGCCTTTTGAGCACAAGTATGGCGTCGTTAGACCCTACACCTGAACTTGAAAAAGTAAATAAATACGTGTCTAATATTTTATTATTATTTTACTAATTAGATTTTGACTTTTTATACCCAAACATCCATTTTATACCAAATCATCTACCCAATCCATCCATCATTAAACCCATTTACAAAAATGTAATTTTCATGGTAAAGTTTTGTTATAGAATTCTATAACAAAACTTTACCATGAAAACTACATTTTGTGTTTTTAAGTCAAAAGTTACATACATTACAAACATAAATTAAAAAAGACGAATGGATGACGAAGTTATATCCAATTCTTATATATTCATTCTTGTATGATGCACGATGCGTTTAGGGTAACTCTCAAACTTCAGTTTCAACTATAAAACACTTTTTGTGGCAGTTTCACATAAAGCAATAAAATTATTTTATTACACGCGCGTACCGACATGTGCCGACGGCACATATTACAAAAAATAACATTTTTCATTTGCAACTATCAGTGGGCGCAGTGGGCAGTCAACGCGTACGCGTCGAATTTTAAACCGAATTATCTCACAAAAAAAAGTTTGTCTAAACCGTTTCGTAAAAAATTCCGTTCGAAAACCCATCCGTTTCACGTTGCGCTCCTCCGGCCACGTTTCCACGCGGTTTCTGTTCAAAAAGTTTGTTTGGACTGTGCGAAATTCGTTTGCTGAACAAATATTCATTTTTTTCCCTGCTCTGTATACAGCACTTTGCATTGTTTTTTAAACGGATGTCCTGTTTACTTTTGTCGGGGCCACGGTCGCGGTTTTATAGCCGTGTTTAATGTCTCGTGTATGGCCCGCTTTATTTCGACTTTCGGCTTTGCTCGTCTCTGTTACAGTTTGAAAGATTTATTACATTTTTAATTGTTGCGGAAACTCGGCGCTGCGAACAGTTTCGTTTGATAATGTTTGTGTAAGTTTGCAGGATATATTGCGCGATCACTCGGTTGCTTTTTACGTGTTTCGAATTTAATGTTTGATTTTAACATGTTTTGTTCAAAGGTTGTTTACAATAAACATTGCATTATTTTTGTTGACCTAGTTAGTTCGGGATTGGGCTTGATTTGTACCTACTTCATTAGCAGGTTATAAAAGTAATTATAATTATTAAAGATAATATGAACATGCAATATTTTTGTCTTAATTACATAATATTAAATACACAAGTACTATTTTAGGTATAAGGTTTTAATTAGTTAGTGTATATAGAGTTAAGTAAGTCTTTTTTCAGTACTAATTAAGTTATTATAGGTACCTGCAATACATGTGTAATTATTGTTTTTATGAATCTGTTACTAATATGAAAATAATCTTATTGCAACACAAAGTTTTAAAATAATTATTTACCAGTTAAAACTACAAAAAGTATGTATTATATTAATACAATAGTAGGTAGTTATTCGTGTAAAATAATATCTGATAATATATTTGCACTAAAATTTCTCTTTTACTATCTCTTACACACTGTTGTCTCCATTTCTGATATATATTTCTCATTTCGAAGGTCTGCTGAAAAAAAAAATCTATACTAATATTATAAAGCTGAAGAGTTTGTTTGTTTGTTTGTTTGTTTGAACGCGCTAATCTCAGGAACTACTGGTTCGAATTGAATAATTCTTTTTGTATTGGATAGTCCGTTTATTGAGGAAGGCTATAGGCTATATAACATCACGCTACGACCAATAGGAGCGGAGCATAAATGAAAAATGTTGCAAAAATGATAAACCGTTGAAACTAAAACACGCGAACAAAGTCGCGGGGGACAGCTAGTTAGTAATAAGCAGTACCTTTGTACTCTATCGCTATTTAATATATTGTGTCCTGTAAATTTTTTTAGTGTGTATATAAATTAGTTAATGAATAAATAAGTAATATTCAACATTCAAAGCAGCGTATACCTAAGGTATATCAGAACCATTATTCTATTTGTTTCAAAGCAGTACGGACGATATAAATAATTCTATTCACATTCTAAGAATAGGGAATAACAACAAGTACGAGGAATTGTTCATAACTTCTACTGTTCATGGTATATTCTTTGTGGTTGTATCAATACCTTTATTAATAAGTGAACTGAAACAACATAATTTACAATTTTGAATACCTTTTTAATTTAAACTGCATTCTACTTATTTCATTTACAGCTACTATATTATTAGCTACGAGAACATGTCCTTTTTGTCTTAATATTTGCCTGAATTTATTTTTCACGAATATACAACAAGCTACGGGTTCATCTGTATTCCTCAGTTCGTGAGAATCAACTGATTCTTCAATGAAAATTTGCAAATGTTATTTACAGAACCATTTAAAAATCAATTCAATTTCGTACCAATATTTATAAATTGACAAACACAAATATGCCTCCTTAGACAATATTAAATCTACCATATTTCACGCATCAAAAAAGTTAATTTAATCAGCAAATGAAAAATACTAGTTTAACACAAAATAATACCAGTCAAAACAGAACATATCGGGTTATTCCAAAAGTGAAAAACAATAATTAAAACGACTTACAAATTACGAAATGATAAAGGCAAACAAAGTGACCACCGGACCGACCCTCCAAAACTTAATACCTACTCGTAAATACACGGAACCCTCTGAATCCACTCCTATACATTTCCAACGTTTCTTATGCAAAGCTCGCTCTTTAAATAAACAGGAGAAAAGCGCAAGCAAATCTTGGACAAACACTAGTACACGGTAAACACAAAATCTGTATCGACTAGAGAACGAATAGACATGAATAAAATATGCCCGGGTGTTCAGCTCGATAGGTTATTGATGATGGACGTGTCTGTGCGATTGTGATGTCTATATTTGTAGGTGAGTCGTACCTAACCTTAATTATTCTATCACAATAGAACCAATCATTGAATTGAAATGGAAAAATGAATACTTAGTAATTGCAGAAACTTTTTGAGTGTTGATAGAATACCTATGTAGGTTTATATTCCTACACCTCCGTCAGGCAACCTTACTCTCACTATCATTGTTGAGTTTATAATGTGAATTATTTGTATCAGCACGGTGACTTCTGTTTTTTTATTACTTAGGCAACTGCTTAAAATGTTTTAAATTTCATATTCACTCGTGCTCTACACGTCAAGCAAGATCATAAATTTAAAGACTTGAAAATGTCGTCTTGTAAATTCAACCATTGTTAGAGGCTTCCTTCATTTATAACTTGACTTTTCTTGACGTACATTTACCTGTCATCAATCACCAGTCTCAGCGGTGGCTCGAGCCTTCTATAATAGAACATTAATAGGTCGTTTCCACATCTGTACAGAGGGTCAGTCGTAAACCACATCAATGTTGCCTGCCTTCCATTATCCCATACGTATTTATTGCTCGCTGCCCATAATTTCACCTTACTTTAACATTTACGATGTGCCGAGTTAAAATAAAGCCACACTCAATCTGAGAGCGAAATACGAAGGGATCTCAGGCACTCTCCAATATTCAATTTATTTTCTAACAACTACACTCAGTATACGTACAGCATACGTGCACCTACAACCACAGTGCAAACGAAGCCTTTCAACTTCGCGACGAATAACCCAGTCGGACAATTTTCCAAGGGGTATTTTTTTAGGCTGTGGTCGGGGATGCCGCTTGCATTACAAATGTACGCATGAATTCTCAAAGGACGTCCACTGATTGAAAAAGAAAACAGCTTCGCCGCTGTCCGATTGATTCTTTGTGCCCTCGTCGTGTATATCTTGTCTTAGATAGTCCGGGAGTCTGGTCGAACATCGAATATTCAAATATATTTTTTTATTCCAAATCGTCATTTGCAAACATATAAAAAGGAAATTTATTTATGACAAAAGGTCGTTTGCGACCAATAATACGGTAACTAATTAATATTTTACGATATATAAAGATAATTGAATTTATGGCTCGTGATAAACTTTCCACCGGAACTTGATTAGGACTTCAAAAGTTTGTACGGTGCCATTTAAAGCCACTTACGGACTTAATGTGTTGCGTTTAACGACGGCCATCCAGGGTCATCGCCGCACGCCATAAACCCTGTTCCGACGATTAACTTTTACTACTTACATGACATGATTACCTAGGAAGCCGATAACCCTACTTTCAATTAGCCAGCTGAATTACATGGGCTTATCTCTATCCATGAGGCATGTGTTTTGATAATAGGGTAGTAAAGTTACTGAACACCTTTTATTCCAGAATAATATAGCAGAAAGAAAGATGATTGAAAATAACAAACACGTCATGTTTAAAATCATTGATATGCTTCAAGCCTTATCTTATCTAGATCCAGAAATATAATATGCTTGGTGTACTATTATAAGTCGTTAAACACTTTACTCCGCAATGTTACGGAGATACCCGACTAGTTCCTTAGTTATATTTATTAAATCATAAGCTCATGCGGCGGCGTCACGTGACCAACTGGCAATTTTTTACTTCCAAAATACAGATGATGACAGATGGTCTTTCTTTTAATCTTCTCTTATCAAACCACACTAGCATTTTGTAAACCACTCTTAAAAGCACTACTCGAAGTAATGCAGTTTCTCTTATTACAACATTCCCAGCTCCCGGTGTACCGTCTCTCAATGGCTCCGACAAACAGTGTCCGTTCCGGTCTGTTCGTTACGCGCACCACTTCTGCACGTCACTCGTTAGTTGTATGCAAAAATACTGAGAATGTTCTGGAACATCCCAAACAGATGTACAATTCTACGAGGTTTATGTAAAATGTATTGTTGGATTTACCTTACTGTCTTGCAAAGGAAATTGGAAACGAAGTGCACAAGATAATGCGATACAAAATAGCAGTTGTTGTTATTAAACCCTAATTCTATGATATAAAGCTGTGGATCGACGTTAATTAATTTAAGAAAATCCCCATACAATATCATAATTGATTATAAATATCATTTTGTAAAGTGATGAGAAGGGGAGGATCGACGCGCCCTCTTCCTCTCTTCCTTGTTAGTGGTCAGTCATCGACTACTACTTGTAACGGCAGTTCTGCTATGATCCTATGAGGAGTTCTGTTCCATGTCTCCGAAGTTCATCATCAGATCATGACAACATTTCTATGGGACCAATTGGGATGTATATCCTTTTATATGAATTATGGTTTTTAAATCGTTTCATAAATGACGGAGTCAAGAACAATAATTATGAATCTCTAAAATTAATAAATGTTTTTAATGAACAAATGTCAAAAAAAATAACGAAAAAAGTGTTAATTTGCGTCAAATGCAACGGATAAAATAATTATAAAAAAATACAAAATAACAAATTAACAATATCAATCCAAAATTCACCCCTTTAGCAAATCAAATCGCAATTACTAAAGCATTTAATGAATTACAGTAATTACAGTTGAGTCAATAAACTAAATGAATTTCCATGTAACTGACCGTTTCGTAATTATAGACTGGGTAACAAGTTTGACGTTTCCACTAATCATCTTTACATAGTATCCAACTAAGTCACTCCCGCTGTTTGTACGTTTAGATACTTTAATCTACAACGGCTTTTAATGCAGTTTTCAGCAATAAATACACATACATAATACTTTGGACCCGTACAAAGCCGGGGCAAGTCGCTAGTTAACCATAAAAGTTAATAATGGAAGGAACTAACTGCAAACGAAATATTGACATTTATTTTTTTAGTTTGCTTAGATTGTGTGCCTGCTAAATATTTATAAATATACTTTGCTAAAAAAAAAATAGAATTTAATTAAAATTAATTCACAAGTATCCACCCTGTATCTTACAAATGCATATCCATAGATACTAATATTATGGTTATTTTGGTATATAAATGAAAAAGTAACTCTGTATGTCTGTCTGTTACTCATTTACGGATAAAGCGCTAAACCAATTTTTATGAAAGATGGTATGGGATGGTATTTGGTAGGTTGGATCCCAAGAAAGGAGAGGCTACTTTTTTGTCCATAATTCTTCATACCAATATTTTAAATGGAAAAGTAACTCTGCCAATCTGTCTTTCTGTCTCTTACCTTTTCACTACGAAACCATTTAGCCGATTTTGATAGAACTTGGTATGGAGTAAGCTTAGATCCCAAGAAAGGATATTGACCGCGGTAACCGACAACTACGCGGACGGAGCCACGGGAATAAGCTAGTCTTGATATAAAAGCTAAAACTATAGTTGATACGATTAACTATGGCTTATCTACGTTGCCGTGACCGAAAGTCGGTCAGGAGGCCATTATAAATATATAATGCAGCGAGGTTGATTTTCATAATCCCTTGTTATTATTGCCTTAGATTCCACCGTATTTTGTTTATGTTTACGGAATCATACGTTACGAAAACATAACCTGAATCTCCTAGGAAATCTATTTTGTACAAATATATTATGTATCTGTAATAGTGTGTGTTTAAACTTTTTATAAAATTTTTTTCGTTTAACTCTTTTATTTCTTAATTGAATTTCACAAACCATGTTTATAAATGAAATATTAATTATAAGCGGCAATAGCCTAATGATCAGGGTGACGGCCTTGTGATCGAGAGGTCGCAGGTTCGATCCCCACCATTGCACTATTGACGTAAATCCACTCCAGATACAAGCATATTTAGCTTAGTTGAAGGGGTTAACAAAATTGCTAGTAATGTGAATTCCACCCACATTGCCAGTAAACTTTTTTAAAAAGAAAAAAATAATAAAAAAAATAGAAAGAAGCTTTTTCTCTCTTTACAAAATATTTAAACTGGACAAAATACAAAATATGTATTATTGAATAAAAATTAGCATACTCAGTATTCTAACAAACGTATGTTATAATTTATGATTTACAAAAAGCGTTTTCCACTGAGTTCGAGAGGGTTAATGGAATGCTTTCGTCCGGGTAGATACACGTTTTTCTAAAGTAAACCTCAATAATGGAGATTGTGTAGAATGAAGACAAATGTCTCAGTATCGACGGACCTAAAAACATCGAGGCAACGAATGGCACTCCGGCAAAGAAACGATCGCTCTGAAAATAACATCTACATCTATACGTTGTTCATCTCTCTATCTGTTAGATAATTATCTATGTGTCTATTTTGGGAAATAGTATATGAATATTGTTTTATTTAATTTGATTCTAAAATAAATATGGAAACAAACAAAAAGTATAAACTAAAATAAAAACCGTATATTTCTTAATTAATTATAATAATACCAGCCAATAAATGTCCCACTGCTGGGCCTCTTCTGATATAGAGCAGGAATGAGCATTGATCACTAGCTCATTGCGGGTTGGCGATTTCAGATTCCAAATATTGGAACACAATTTTCCCCACGATGTTTTTCTTCACCGATCGTCAATGATGTGTTAGAATTAATAAGAAAGTACATTTAACTTTGAAAATGCGTTATTGGTACTTTCATGTAATAGGTTCGAACCTGCAACCGTTCTACACACAAATCCGTTCATCAAACCACTAGGCCACCACGACAATTTATCGACAATTAATAAATAAATTAATTCATTAAAAAAAATATTTTATCGGACTGTTTAATAACATAAACTTGTAATGTAATAAATTGCTGATAAATCTATATCGGTAAGAAAACCACATTAGTTATGTAGAATTGATCGTCAAATACCACTGTGCGACGTATTGTGGGTTCGATCCCCGCATAGGACAAGCAGTTTTGTGATCCACAAATGATTGTTTTTAAGTCTGGGTGTTTTTGTGAATGTGATTTGAATGTTTGTAAAATTTCCCGCGACCCAAGTATTAAATTCCTTAGAGAGACCTTAATAAAAATAAAAATTTATTAATTAACTTAATTATTTAATCATCTAGCTCACCGACCTACAGTGAGCAACTAAAATGATCACTGCTCAATGTTTGTTCCCTTTCAATTTGGAAAGAAGCTTTTGCCCAGCTGTGGGATAGGGGGATAGTCTTGCATTATAATTATAATGTATCACGATCACAATGTATTGTATAAAAATCCTACTAAACTTGTAAATGCGAAAGTTTGTTTTAGATAATAAAGACGTAAAATCCGTTTGAAGTTTCATTAAAATTTGGCATTCGGATTATTTAAAACCTAAATTTATTTATAATAGATATTATTTCATCCTGTCCTTCACACAAATTTTCGAGTCTTGTACACAACTTCACAATAAAAAGATAGATTTACAAATATCTATGAAAAATAATTTCTGAGAACTTGGTGTGGGAGACGAACATGCGATGAGTTCGACCTCAATATTTATTTTCATATCTTCCCGATACACAACACTTTAGGGCTACTACCAATTATTAATATTTATGCTATTTTGTGAAAAAGTTTTATTAAATATTCTCTTTGGAAAATACTATTGAGATTAACATAATCGAAACAAAATTTACTTTAGGGATTAAAAGAATAAAATAAAAAAGTTAATAAATCTATTAAAATACAACAAAATACAGGCAATTTCGCGAATGCTCGCGAATTTTTGTTCACATCGAAGACATTTGAGCATTACGTTGTTCAGTTTAGACTGATAATACAAAATAATTAACAAACAATTTACATGCTAAAAGATACGATGTTCATAATTAAAGGATCATAATTATTAAGGAACAAATACGGGACCTATTTCTGGTACAAAATAAGAAAATGTTTAAGTTAAACTGGTACTTCTTAGAGTTAATAAGAAAACTTCGAGTGCCCCAAGGACATGAATATACACTTCATAACTTAATAGACGTCTTGTCAATACAAAGTAAACCTAGCTATTTAGTTTCTTATTTATTTATTTTCTTTCTTCTTACTCCTTTTGATGAAGTGTCTACTAGAATTATAATAACAGTCAATTTATATTATAATAAACGTAAATATTCGATTGACAACCTTGCATTTTGACCCAAATTCTGATGATCGTTCGCGTCGATGAAAAAACATATTCAAATTAAATTCCATACTCAAGTTAGAACGGCAAATGTTTTGGTTTTAGCCAATATTGGTAGTTTGGGTTTGCTATAGTAATTTACATATTAGACCTTTTAGAATTGGATCACCAACTTTCATTAACTATTCTACAAATAAATAAAACTAAACTTTAAAAAACAGTACCAACCGAGAAGTATCTATAGTAGATGCACGATATCGACTTCTTACACGCCTTTCGCTAAATTCAGTTTTTGGCATAATTAAAAAATACGCATCCAAGTTGTCTTAACAATCGTAAAACACAATCGTAATTCACTTCATGGTACAGAGCTAATGCCCATACTCCGAATCTTCACAACATTACCACCAGTAAATAGATTTCCAAATTAACAGGCTAAAGGAGCGCAAAACAAGGGGGATGCAAAAGAAAAACAAAAAAAAACTGTAAACGTTTCATTGAAATACATAAAGGCCCACATCAAAATTCACTTTGCTCGCGGGGAGGCGCAATAAAAGTCGTGGAACGGGAACTGACGCGCGCTGAGCCAGTGATAAATAAAATAAATGCCCGTCAATCTGATCAGGGAGATCTTTACCAGGTCCCCGAGGCTGATACTTGACACGTTTTTGAAACCATTGCTGTTTTACTAAGGAAATTTTGAGTACGTGCTCCAAGAAAACCAGAATTGGATTTTGTGATTTTATTTTGTTTTGACTATTGTATTTTTGTAGTGGAATTTTTTGGATGGGACAGCGTGAGGGTTTTGTGGCAGTATTTTGGAGATCCTGAGTAAGCTATTGTTGTAGTAAAGTTGGTAAATGAGATTTGTTTAGAGGCTAATACCCAGACCTGTAAATGTTCAATATTTGACAGATCAAAAGGTACAATCATGAGACTGTTTTGTGATCGCATTTTATTTTCCAAGAATTGGTATATAATGTAAGTATTCTCCACAATTCTGTCTTTACATCCTTTTCATTCAAGCAATTCTAAAAGTTATTAACATGCAGACACTCTTTCAAAAAACAAAGATCAATTTATAGATAGATTCTCCACAGTACATGCCAAAATAAACCGAAAATAGGTACAAATAACAAGAGCGCTTTCGATCGCAAAAGATATATTGGTAAACTTTGATAGACCTCAATATTTTCATGTCAAATAAAGAGTTTGAACAAAATTTCAATCCGTGTAAGATATTGTACATCAAATTTAAACAAACACCAATTCGGGCCATGAATAATTCATAAAGGAGGTCCGTCGATCCTTTCACTGCCTATCGATATACGCAGGCAGAAAACTACCAAGATTTTAGTTGCATCTGATGAGCACCTTATTCGTTGAGGAATAAAGTTCAGAATCGCGAAATCGAATAGTAACACATTCACGCCCACGCCGCCAAGTACAAACATATTGCTACAGCTTGAATATACTCTAAAGCTTTAGCATAAGGTTGAAAAAGGGAATTTCGCATGCATTATGATTGTGGTTTATATTTTCCCTAAGGACGACTTCAGTGTTAGGTTTATGATAATTTTTAGACCTCATCCGGTTATTATTGCTGGCTATTAAATTCCCGACTGAGATGTTTCTATAAGGATCTTTTTGCTTTCACTCCAAGATCAATTTTCAATAAAATGAAATGAGAGAGGGTTATTTTCTATAAACATTCTCTTAATGTCTGAACATATAAGTATACTTGGTGGATTGAATCTTTTATCTGACTCCTTTAATGATACTTAAGCGATTTCTTCAATCGTGTTACTGACTTATATAAATTTAGCTCAGTAGACTGGAAAGCTTTGTCTAGTTGTTTGTAAAGTCGATTAGCATGAGAAAATTAACTGGGTATTTTGCTATCAGTTGTTCATACTTTAGTGGTTTATATTTTGTGAGATTCAAGTTTTAAGAAATTAAATTTGAAGGCATATATTCCTCATGAGTCTCTCCATTAAATTTAACGTTGCTGCCAAAAGGTGTAACAAATGATTTGTGTTCAATTTATTAAGTACCGACAGCATGACGTGTGATCGATGTCATTTCGAAACGTTACCGAAACGCGGGCGCTCGCGTGATCCCTCGCCGTAATTGCCTCATAGAGAACGCGTTATAGCCTCCGAACTACCAATTTTACTACACCGACATTTGTTTGTTTTTGGTACCCAAATTACTAGGATTTGCCAGCAAGTTTCATGTTTTGAACAAATATATTTTATCGATGTGTAATTATCTTTTAAGGAGGTCGACATACCATTCGCTGGCTTTACTGCATTATTTTGATAATTATAAGGCATGTGATTTAATACCTGGGAAATAAATACACGGAAACTTTTAGGGCTACCTTGCTTCAAAAATATAAATAGTATATGCAGTAATAGCACTATTCTGCGAATGTTATCAGGTTATCACAAAGTCTCGTCAAACTCTTGGTATTATCTGATAAACGTTTATTTGGTAAAAAAGACACAAAAAAAGAAAATAATAATATCTTTGCTATAAACCTAAAACGTGTTAAGTAGTGTTAAGATCAGATTCCGTTTGATCGAAGCCAGTTAGCGTGTTCAGTGCCCATTACTTAACTGATAAATATCTCACACTAAGTATTGCAGTTGTTAGCCAAACTTAAAGTCGATTTTGTCTTTGAAAGTTTTTCAGGTATTTTTACAGCTGGTTTAATTTTGTGGATGTGCATTTTTTAGTTGTTTGGATAAAATCTGTTACAAATACTTTGTATAATACATGTGATTTAAAATTTAGACTTGAAATATTCACAAAGATTCCTATAACAATAATTCTCAAATCTCTTGAATAGTATTTTTTTGATATTTATGGTATTTTTTGCATCGTCGACTAAGTTAAAATCTAAATGTAGGGCAACGTTCAACCAAACACATTTCTGCTGCATTTAAGTTGTAACATTTTTCTGTTTACGTGCTAACTGAAACGGTAAATAAAGATAAGCTACAATAAACACGTAGTTATTTGTAAGTGGCACCTCACAGGATGCGCTCACCAGGTCACCAGCGCCAGTAATGGCTAAGATACGGCATTAGATAACATCGCCTGTGCCCTGAATGCAGCCCTGGTGGGGATTAAACTGACGAGCTTTGGAGTTAATACCTAAAGGGCATTCACGATAGTGTCATTTGCTGTGGCTCCAAACGACTTAAATTTAGTGGAAGGATGCAAAAAATACACATGCAGAATCACGCTAATTTTCTATGATTTCCTCGTGATTTTTGATCGGAAATGCTTTGTCTTATCCTGGTCATTATAACGCTATACGTCTCTTGCGTAAGAAACTCAAAATAGTTGTGCGTTGCGCATACACGGTACGGCATGGCGTGGTGGTGACAATAGCGGGATAGAAATCAGAGTTTTACAATATGGACTTAGGTTTTCAGATACACGACCAAGTCTTGGCTTTATACCGCACCATTTGGCGAGAGGCATGACTGTGAAACTCCTTAAAGATGTTTAGTTACGTGATAAAACCTAACTAGTGCAGAAGACTTTATGGTCGGATTGTTTGGTACGATTGCTTGTGATTGTGCTGGATTTATGGAGGCTCTGTTATTGTTAAGCTAGTCTTCCGGTGTCTATTAGAAACGATAGGCTTTAGACCCGTCTACTCGTTGCAATGCTTCCATTTTCTCACGCCTTATTAGCAATAAAGTATTTCTTCAAAGTAAGTGAAGCCGAACAAGCCTATTATTAACTCCTCTTAACAATACCTGACATTCCATATGATCCATCATATAGTTAGTTATTAAGTTTAGTCTTATTACTTAATAAGACAAGTTAACGTTAAGTCCCATAATTTCAGTCAAGTCTTTCGCAACTACAAAGGTAAATGAACAATCCGTTTAAGTCGAAATCTGTTTCTAACCTACTTTTATCAAGTAAAATTAAAATGTTTTAAATAGCGGGTCTTTATAAAATGCAATTTTTCAACTCTCAAGCCCCAAGATGAATTTCTAGAAAGCAATCCCGACTTAACTGCTGTCTTCATGTTCTATAGCCTCAAGAGCAGAAAATAATGTTTGAGTACTCGTAGAGTCTTTTAGTCAGTCTCGAAGTCCTCATATCTAGGTATTATTATTCATATTCATTTATACATAAAATGATAAGCTTACAGTATATACAACTAAATCGCATTATAACATACCTACATAAAAAACACAGACACAAGAAACAAAATCTGTGATAATTAATAATAATAAAAATAATGAGACAAAATGTTGTAACCATACATATTTAACTAAGAGATTGCTATTATTTAAATAAAAAGAGACAACTTCTAAAAAATATAAAAATTATGTAGGAATAAAAAATATTTAAAGCGTTTTGTTGTTACGATTTACACAAAACAACATTTTTCAGTAACAAATTCACTGTATTTGCTTTAATTGCCCTTGATTTCGGCATATCATTGAAAAATTTATATTAGCAAGCAGTATTACCAACATTATAGCGATTTAATATTTTTCTGCGGTCAGTACGATTGCTAGTTAGTGCGGTTTCATTGCATTACTTCATTTGAATGAAAGTTATTCATTTCAACCAAGTGTTTTTTTTTTCATAGCAACACAAGTACATAATACAGCGCTTTTTTAATCCATTTTATTCTTATCCTATCAAATAAATAAATATAATTATCAAAATAGTAATTAAGCAATTCATGATTATTTGCATTCGTAATTCAAATCTAAACTGACATCATTAAAATGCCGGTATCGGTTAGCATGCAAAACACCTGAATTTTGTCACATTAACTGTTCCGCGTAGTGCACGGTTAAAGCTAAAAGTTAATAATAGTGTGTTGTTTGTGCGAGCTATAAACCGTTACAGCCCGTGATTGTTTGTTTAACGACTACAAAATAAAACGTGATTGGTCTGTGGTCGACCCGGAAACATTTGTGGACAGTTTAGTGAGTCCTCTGTGAAGAATCTTTTAAGTATACAATTGGATGAGACTTCTCGCTCGTTACACCGTTAATTCATACGTCGGAATTAGGACTGTCAACCCAAGAGAAGGGAGCCGTCAACGAAAAAAAAAATGATACCCTCAGTCAATAATAAAAGTCTACTACTTAGAACATATTTACTTTTTGCGAAACCAAACTAACAAAATAACTAAGCAAAATGCTAAAAAGACAGTATATTCCACAATTGTGTACTAAGCATTCCAAATTCAATGTCACGTCTGCCTTACCCACTTATTTGTATAGTCTGTGGCCACTTAAAGCTGTGTCCACACGCGCTGACGTCACGAGTCGCGAACAAACAGCGCTCCACCGCAGGCTATTACATACATTTATACGTGTGCAGCGATCCTAACGGGCGCTGTCACCGCAAATCAGTGCGCTATGGACGTAACCTGATTTTTGTGGGCGTCGCGTGTGGACTGCCGAGGTTTGGTCTGTATTGATAATTTTGTACGTTAGTGATCTAACGGTAATCCAATGTACGTTGGCTTTATACGGTTTAAGATACTTTTCTGTTTGTTGTCCTGTTCCTTAGTACCCCATGTCCTTCCACAGTTACTTTTCATCATCAATGACTAATAATAACGTATTGTAAAGGTTACACTAATGAGTTACATCATACAAGGCCCTCCTCGTATGATATCTGGTAAAATTGCAAGCAAAACTCCTGTTTTGCTTGCAATTTTAGCTACCATTTTGCAGTCTTGAATACGATAAGTACCTATCAATTATATTATTGATGCACAAAGCACATGGAGAAATGAATGACTAAATACGGAACTAACTACGGAACTACGGACTAAATACAGAATCGTAAAAATATTGTGTGATTCTCGCTGTTCCTAGCCAATGTTAACTGGGCATCAATATAAACACCCAACTTAAAACAAAACATACTTACCGTTATATTTATTTACTATCGCCACTTATTTTATTATTAAGAGTGTTAACCGTTGTACGCAGGTACCATAATATTTTCTATCACCAAAAAGTGAGCACACGTCGTTCCTCATAAATCTTTCCAATCTAAGAGCGTACAGTCGACCACACAAGACCATAACACTGTAACAATGACAAAGACTCTATGTCAATGCAATAAAGTCGATTTTTATACATTTTCACCACCGTTTTTGGTGTACAAAGTGTGTGCTATGAGTAATGTGCGGCTCGCCTTATCTGGCCTACCTGCCTGCCCGGGCCTTGTAGTAACGACTGTAATTAATACACTCCGGAAAAACATAGGAAAAATGTTCACAATAAAATATAACCTTAGGGGTAAGAAGTACGCGACATAAACAGAAATATACAGAATTTTGGTAAATAAGATACCTACATCTTAAATGTACTTATTTATATCAAAATATAATTCAAACAAAATAAATGTTTAAAGATAGTTTTGAAATGAAATACCATTGTCATGATCAGTCTATCTTGAAACTACTTTGTCAAACAGACTGAAACAAGACTAGAATCATAAACGAGTTCAGTAAATTGCATGTATTTGTATGAAATATGCAATTTATTGACAGACAATGACGTGATATATTTTGTTAAATAAACCTCGAGACAAAGCTATGTTCGTGTCTATGGTCACAAATATAACTTTCTCTCGCGGCTCTATCTATGTCTTACCTTGGAGACTCCTCTTTTAAATTTACCTATCGGCGGTATTACAGTTTAAATCAGACATAGTTACTTCTTTTACAATATTGGTTTGAACATGTTTAATTTTGAGCTCACTCTAGCATTATTATCAAGGATATTTGTACACTCTAACACTATTACCCACAATATACTGCACAGTGCATATTGTTTACTCTCCCCGTTTGAAATCTCATTACCGTGCAAATCCCCTCTAATGAGGGAAACTCTGAATATCCTCTACGTAAATCAATTTCTAGAACAACATGAAACTAACATGTGACCCAATTAAATTATCATAAATTGTATGTATTCATGCTCAATATTTTATTAAATAATCGTTCAGTATGCGTTTATTTTAATTAACTCCTACATGGATACACAATCGATACACAAATCACATACAAATAGTACTCGGATTTGGAACAAATATTTGTGAAACATGCAAATGTTTGTCACATGCTGGGATCAAACAGGACGAGGCGCCATAGTAGTAAGCGTGTTTATATTTATGATACCTGTATCACTCACTGGCTGAATATCCTTAACGTTAGGATTATTTTTGGTACAAAGAGAAAACGAGAATAATCCGGAGCACGTGTCCAAAACATACAAATCCTAAATAATGTCGACAGAAGGTAGAAATTTAAATAATTTTGTAAATATTTGCCCTCCATTCGACGTACGGCGTATAATTGACTCGAAAACCCGATTGGATCTTTTGGGAAAATTGGTTTTCCATAAAGATACCGTTATCTGAGCTGTTTATCAGTTAAGTAATTTTTTTTAGGACGTAATGACGTAAGTAGAGTTTCTGTTTATTTCGCGTTTATTTGCAGAATCTACGAAGGTTTAATGCAATTAGAATTTTAGATTCAATTCAGATTCAATGTATGTATATAACCATCTAATTATACACATAAATTGAATCTTTATTTACTCAAATTATCTTAAATATTTAGTCTTACATGTATACACAAATACTATTATGTAACTACTTCTCGTGCGAAAAAATGGCACTCATCTTAATCAAATACAAATAGTAGAAAGAAAAACGCAGGACTACTGGCGCGTCAAGCCAGTAGTCGCAGGTTCGAGTCCTGCCTGAGGTTTAAGATTATATTTCCACTATTTGTATTTAATTACAAATATTTTCTCTGCATGCGTTAATGCATAACAAATAATTAAAATAATAGGCACTTATCGTGTTTTAACAAAGATACTCCCAATATTAATTTAACTCTTGAACATGATAGTTATACAACGTACCTATAATATAATACGCATAGATATGTTGATACTCTCTTAGTTGATGCTCTGTAGATTAAACTGAGATATATGGCTCTAAACTTGTTTAATATCCTTAGCAATTCCAAGTCAGTCTCCAAATATGAATAATAAAGTCTAAATTATGAAGTGGCGAAGAGCGAGTTTATTCGCAATTAACTAAATAACTACTAACTTCAAATGAGAACTTATTAAAAAACGACTGTCACCAAAGTTCAGAAACACTCCTTATTCATTAAACTTTAGAACAACAAAACAGTTTTAAGACGAAATTTCTCAGCTAGTACTTTTTCGTTGAAACTCTTTTATACTTAAAGTCAAAAAGTGAGAGGGTAGTGGAGATGGGATGTTTATTTGATATCTCAATTAATTAGCGTTGCTCGAAGCGGTTGTTTAATCTGGTATTCATGACGCAGACTTAATAAGTGAGTTGATTCAAATTGCAAAACTGCTAACTCAACAGGCGACTGCGTTAGTCTGCGGTGTTGTGGCCTCTGTCCTCGCTTTTTGTGCAAGGGATTTTAATAACACAGTCTGAAAGTTTATTGCAATTTATTTGTGAAGAACAAAAATAAAATAGTTTGTTTGGGGAATTCAAATATCTATAAGACATTGCAAACAGCACGACAAAACCCAATTTTACTTCCAAAACATTGATAGATAGTCTTACGACATAAGCAAACAGGAAATACTTCAGATCTAAAAACGATACCAATTAAAACATCTGAAATCCGTACAAACTCAGGCTCCGCACTCCGTACAATGGATGTTGAAGGTAAAATAAACTAGTCGCATCGTTCTCCAGTTTTTGCGTAACAAAGCTGGCTCTCACAGCGAGCTTAATTTCCGAATTTGCGACATATTTGTATGTATGACAGTGTTTGTATTCTGTACACGACGTATTTTGGTTTTGTGAATTCAATCCTTGTGTTGAGGTGCAAATGAGTGTATAGTTCTCGAAATCTTGTTATGTTAAAGCAGAGGGAAGTTGAAATTTAGTTTTCTGAAAATAAACAAACAAACGAAACTTCACGAATAGATTTTGAAATTAACACGTGGAAATTTGTTTCATCTAGAGTGCAAGCTAAAAGAACGTATTGGAAACAAAGCTTTTAAACTGGGCGAAGTATTATCACTAAAAATGATTCTTTAAAAGTAAAAACTCTAGTTTTAGTCAAACGTAAATTAACATAATCATGACGACAAAAACAAACTGTATCCAAAATACTTTGGCTTATATGTCCACATGTCAATCATCAATTTCCAAAATACCCAAAAAATTGAAGAGTCCTAAATAAAATTGTCCCTAAAGTAATAGCACCTCCTTCGGAATCGCGACGGCGCGTGACGACACAGAATTGTGCGCACCTTCCGTTAAATTTGCTCCGACAATAAGGCCCTCGGGAATCGGCCCTGCGAACACCGTATCATATTATCCCGGAGTGACCACGGGACCCTCAATCTACAGAAACATTGGGTCAAGACACGAGAGACCGGAGGTTTGTATATCTTTAGTTAAAACTGAATGTTTGTAGTTTCAGACATTACTTCGTTTTTTTTTTAATATAAATGTTCATACAAAAATCAAGATCGAATATTCAGCTTAATCCGGTATAACTGAAAACTGACCATAAAAGAAGAAGAATCAAGAACGAATAATATCTTTGTGTAGAATTTAATAGCGAACGATGACGAGTTTCATCGTTATTAATTTTAACCCTAACCAGATCGAACTAAATATTTTCATTTCGAGCAATATTCATACGAACTCATAGTATAGTACCTATTCATAATTCTATACTTCATTGGTAAATAAATTGCATCTACATATTTTGGAAATTCATACAGACATTTGAAGTAAATTGGAACGAAAATCAAATCATCAAGTAACCCATATTGCAGGTGTCCCTGCAAAAAGTGAATTCCGTTCGGAGGTACGAACAAACGAATTGTTTTCGTTTTGCTTTCTGTCTGTCCGCAGACGAGAATATTTCCGTTCTCCTACAAATCGAAATGTTCCTGAGCTATTTTTCTGTGTACCTAATAATTGATTGCTTCGACTTCGGAATACAATTTCCATTGCGTGTACATTTTCAATTTAATTTAATTATAACTTAAAATATTTAACCGTAGTTAAGAGCTACCAGTCATTTTTGCTCAATTTATTTTCTGATATTATTTAAATTATGTAACTTATAATATACGGAAATACAGAATTTAGATTATAAATATTTTCCTGCCAAATTTTATAATTCTATTTGCACATATCATTTTTTATTCAAGCAATCAAAAATATAGAAATAAAACGTTCAACGACCTGTTTTCAAAATCAAAAATAGTTTATTTAATTTACTCTATTTAAAACACACAGGCAATAACAATCTATAGTGTAATCAATATGAAACAGCTTGCAATATGTTTGCATTTAATTTTTGTTTATTTCGTATTAAATATTGAAGGCAATATTATCAATGTCGTCCAGCCTGTAACTTGTCCCACGGCCCGGTTTTCTGATTAGCATCAGACGCTGCCCTTTGGCTTACCTTTTGACGTTCGATCATATTGACCGTTTGTGCGTACCTTTTTCAACATCTATTACAAATACAGGTATATCTTTTTATTATTATGGTACACAACACACGTAGTTTAAAATTGTTATGATATTTCATGTAGTCAAGTAGTAAAGTATTACGTTTTAGAAGTTTACTTTTATATAGGAAAATATTCTCCACAACAAAGAATGTTACATTAAATCTTCAAACAACAAAAATCAGAAAGCAAAACAAAAAATGTAATAAGTTATTTTCTTGTCATAAAACAACAGTTACCTCGCACAAAGGCGTCTTACATGGCGAGTAAAATGACTAAAAAGTTTAAACTAAAAACAGAACAATTTCACAAAAAACTTAGCTTACCAGGGCGGACTTGCATCAAAAATGCGGCCAAAGCTCTCACAGCGGACACGGTGACACAGACTATGCAAATGCCTGCGACACATAAAAGAGGAAACTTCTTTCGCCCTATGCATAACAATTTCGACTAATTCCACACGCTACCTCTTAATCGCACTACAACAGATTTTATTTGATTTGATTTTTTTGAAATGTATGATTTGATTTGATTGAAATGTACCTAAATGAATCCCTTATACAGTGTATAACCTGATATTTAAAGTTAATTATAGCTTAGATAATCTGGTAATGTAGTTCATGCATAATTAGGTATATGGATAATTAAAAAAACTTCAAAAGGACAAGAAGAGGTTGAATATAACAGATAACCAATCGAAAATATTCCATGAACTCGTTTTAACAACTCATATGGGATGTCAAACCAAAACAGTCCGGGCACCCATTTCCATATCACAACAAAAATACGTCCATGTTTACATTTTCACATCAACCGAAAAGGGGTCTCCACAATGCGAGGGAATTTTGATCAGGCCGTACATCAGTAGCATCTGGAATAATTATCATTCCCATCTCGACAGAAGTTGGTCGACGCACCTGTACCAATTTCATCAGACCCTCACAATTAGGCCGGCGACAAGCCCGTTCAAAATCAGGGTTCCCACCTGCCGCGGATATCTAAAAACAAAATTAAAAGAGCCGCGGTTCGCTTCCAGTTCGGGCGTGCATTATTCATGACATCGACACGCACGCCCGCGTATGAATTGAAACGAGCCCGGCACGACGTTCGCCTTTTATAGTCCCAATGTAAATACGCTCCTCGAGCGCGATCCGTTTCGGCAGAATTTGATTTTTCAATGATAAAATTTTAAATATCATTAGCTTTCATTTGGATGTTCTTTGATTCCAACTTTTTAAACTATCGCATTGCACGATTATAATAAAAATACGTAACGGGAATTAACGAGAACTCGTGCATTTATGGTTGCACTGACCGTGCTCGCAGGCAGACTGTCGTCCGCGGCCACAATAAGCAAAGGTTGGCTTAAACTACTTTAGATCAGCAGATCAATTTATTAAAATGGTCGGTATTTTGGGCACCTAAGAGTACAAGATTAGAATAAATTTAATAAATTTAAAACATACTCGTAAATGTTCGTTCCTGTATTACTTTGTTTAAGTAAATAATCATGCAGATATAGAACACTGCAACAAGAAACACTCGAACGTATCGCGTCTCCAGGGCGCAACTGAAACTTTATCGTGTTTGAAAATATACAGTTAAACATTTATACCAAATAAGTTCACTGTAAAGTCAAATAAAGCAACTCACTTGTTTACTGGAACTTTAGAATAAACAAATGATAATAAAATGCATACACTTTGCGTTCACAAAAAAACCGAATAAATATTTGAGCGTTAAAACGGCATGGCCGAATTTACAGTTAGATGTAACTTCTCTACACTCGAAAAAGTTCTCTCTAAAATGTTAGCGTCATTTTTTATTTTTATTTCCAAACTAAACAAACGCCAGATGGGAAAGAACCGAGCCGCGTCAAAGGGTGGTTCATAATTATATCGTATCTAGCCCTTGATAACTTTAATACAGACGTCAACTAGAAATGTTTTAATGTAGTAGTGAACGAAAGAATGTACGATGAAGCTTAACTGACATTTAATGTAAAAGATACGCAAATATTTTTCACATTTCTGTACTTGATGTTAATGTAGACATAAATAAAATGGAATGTCTGTTCGGAATCTCTGAATAAGTTCCTTTGGAAAAATAAGTTGTTTTAGAAAATGCAATTGTGCACAATGTTTATACTTTAAAGGACTTAAAAGATAAGTAAAATAATCGTACACATTGTTTTTTTCAGTTTATGAACATATTATTATGTAGTCCACATTTACGTCACTCTTAGATCATTTTAGGCAAGTGTCTATTGATTTTAAAAGACGAAATATATAATTTCCTACTCATAGTAATGTGATTCACTCAAGGAACGACAACTCTGAAGAAAAAACGTAATAATTACTGTCTGGGGAACTATCTAAGAGCCACCTTACCACTTGTGTCGTATGAATTTGACAGATATATTAAGGAAAACACACCAAAACCCTACTCAAATTCCAAGAGAAGTCGTTTTTGCAAACAACTTGGCATACTAACCACGTAAAATAACCCAACCATTTCCTTAGCGAACATAACATGAGCAATTCTGATACCAAAATTCATAACTTTTCACGATCTCCCTCGCAAAACAAAAATTAATATTCTATACCATACCGAGGATAAAGTCAAGCGGAAAAATTGCTTCATAAAATTATCATCTATGTATTTAACGCGTCAACAAAAAGCTTTTCCGCGCAGCATGTTAAAAAATTCAATTAAAAACCTCATTTGTGTTTTTCATCAAGTTAAAAACTCTAGCCGTGTCTGTTCGAGGCCGAAATATGTACGCACGGCGCGAGTTAAGAGGGGGACGTCGTGTTAATACAAATGGGTTGTAAGGTCTCATGTTTGATTTCTAGCTCGAGCTACGGGGTGGTTTTAGTAGAATATTACTGACTTACTAAGCGGCAATAGCCGAATGGTTGGGTGACGGCCTTGTGAGGAGAGGTCGCAGGTTCGAACCCCACCCATTGCACTATTGACGTGAACCCACTTCAGGCACAAGCTTATTTAGCTTAGTTGGAGGGGATTGCTAGTAATGTAAATTCCACCAACATCGCTAGTGACATTTAAAACAAAAATTGGGTTTTAGATTGACGCCTGCTTAATTTGCCAACTGTCAGTTGACCATAATTATTTTCATAATAACAATATAAGAAACGTTGGCCAAAAATACTTTCACACTAATAGGCTATTATATTAATGGTTGAGAAATGATTACGTAAATATTTATACCTTTGTGTTTACTAAAGATAAATTATGCATAGAAGACATAATCTCCATTAAATAAAAAACTTGCAATGAAGTCTCCCGTAACTCGCGCCGGGCTCAGCACGAAGCAAAACTCTACTCTTTGACTCCGAAACAAATAGTTAATTACCTAGAGAGCTCGTTAGGCATGGATTGTGCCAAAGTTGGCTCCTAGTTTTTGCAGAGCACCAACCGAGCCTCAAGTTCGCGGGTTTTAAACGAAGCGCCCAAGAATGTTCGACTTACGACGTTTTTAGACCACCTTTGCAGTTATGAATTGAAATTCTTGAGAAATGAAGATGAGTAAAATTAAATATGTTTTTGTTGTACTTGTAGTTCTTTTTTGTATGGAAGAAAATGAGAGCAAGGTAAGATCTTGCGGTTGGACGGGCTTAGCACTTTCCACCTTCTGACGCACCTTCTGACTAACTCGAATATGACAGAAAACAGAGGTAAAAAAAGGAAAAATATATAGCAGTTAAAGAAAACATTGATATCATGGTTTTATTACACCATGGGTGACGAGGACAGTTAAGGGTATTGAAAGCGCTTTATAAAGTCAAAAAGAAATTAGAATAGAAATACAGACTATGTTTTTCATCCTTTGTGGTTCAAAAAGGAATTGTTTCTAACATATCATTTGAACACGAAGCGCCCCGAATTATACAGAGTGTTGCTTTACAAAGAGTTCACCTCCAATGCAGCTGGTACCTTTATAACAAAAGGGTACATGTTCGACCTGCCGTATTTTAAATCGCATTAGACCAAACAAAGGAACCCGTGGGGCAAGCATATGTTATTGTGGTTTTATTACACCGCATATGGGCTAAATGTGTTTCATATTGGTATATATATCTTTCTCTTTTACTTTATTATTTTATCTTATACATTTTGGTAACAACTTGGAAAATCATGTTTGGCGAACTGAACGAATGGATAAAAGTATGTTAGAATGAAATTGAGTACGGTCCACATTATTTACGTAGTCATACAAGTAACTTTATTTCGAATATCATACTCGTACCTACATGTTTCCTATTTGTTATGTGGACATAAAAGAAAATATCTACCTGTTGAAATAATGACTATCATCCTTTAAGAAATCGAGACGGAAAAAATAATAGCTGATAACCTTTCCAAAACAATATCTACCCACGTGAAAACTCTTAAACTTGTGAAAGAACAAAAGAAGAGCTGAAATTGATTGAACCCTTTTAGTTAGTTCGTCGATCAAACGGTCACGTGATCCATAAATGGGACAGAAAAGCAAAAAAACCTCAATAATATTTAAAAGCTGCGTTGGAAAGCCGATGTATGGTACGTAAGATTCACTATATTATTCATAGTGACGGCACGCACGCTCGCCTCCATCTGAATACATTCGACGATTCGCCTTTATTGCCCCTCCCAAATGTGTTTATATACTCTGTGTCTTTGCGAACCTCTTTTATGGTCTGTTTATGAGAATCACGGTTTTGATCAGTTATTTTAAATGTACAAGTCGCGATTCTAGTGTTTTAGCTTTCAGTTGTTTTCTTATTTTGTTGACCTGTCTCGATTTTGTGCTAAGAATTTCTTAAAATAAAATAGTTGAATAGCCTCTATATTGTTTAGGTTGCCATGTTCACATGAGTATTTTTGTAGTATAAAATGTATTTTGTGCCGAAACAGAATTCTACCGTCGAAAAACATAATAGTATAAAGTGACTTTATAAGACGCTCCATTAAAATGGATGGTATTTCCAAGAACGGGAGCGATACTGTATAACTTAAAATATTGTATTAAAAGTTGGAAAAAATATTAATATTAATTCTTTTGATATTTGACTTACAACACAACACAATATTAAATACCTACATAAAACTAAAATATTTTGAGAATCGTTATTTATTTATTACACAAAAGCAAAACTTCTTTTGTTTTAGTATTTTACGAATAAGTCTCCAAATGTGACACACGCCTGACTGGAAAACCTATATTTGCTTACCCGTTCGACATTGCAAATTATACAGTAGGTAATAGGAAAATCTTTCAACACATCGAAATATTACAATAGTTCGGAATATTCGAATAAATTGAAACATTCGGAAAATAAAATCTAACAATCGCTACAAATTCTATGTTTTAAGCATCTCAATTTAAATTAAAAAAAATTGAAATGTGGACAACATCTATACATTGCTCTGAACCCAAAGTAAGTAGCTAAAGCACTTGTGTTATGGAATTCAGAGACAACGAAGGTACCACAAACACCCAGACCCGAGACAATGTAGAAAACTGTTTTTTTTACATCGACCCGGCCGGTGATCGAACCCGGGACCTCAAAGCTGGCGACACTTTGAAAACCGGTGTGTCCGCCACTCGACCACGGAGGTCGACTTGATTGAAATTGTTTAAACTCCTCGGATAGCAAAATGAAAAAAGTAAAAAAAAATTATGGGTGTGCCAATATAATACCTTGAAAGGACCTCTAAATATATAATTTTAAATTCGATTGCTCGACCAATTGAATTGGTATAAAATAAATTATATTTGGATAGCGACGGTGCGCAGATGTCGTTTAATCCGTGCGATTTGCTTTAGATGGGATGTGATCGTAATGTATTATAAATTAGAATGTCAGCAGAAATAACAGATTCAAGAGTTAGATCTTGATCATTTATGCTTGAATTTGCACATTTGTTATGTATTGAAGGTATAATTATAATGCACATGATTTGGATTTTCTATTAGATTGACAGACAATTTAATTATTTCAATATGCAAACTTGTTAAATGATGATAAACTAATAATTTTCCCTAATTAAATTAATCAGTCAATCAACTCAGCCTATCGCGCTTCACTGCTGGATATAGACCTCTCCTAAGTTGCGCCACAACACACAATTAATGTATGTTGTGGTATAGTGTGATCAAAGACTAAATTAACCATCAATCATAACTACACGCCTTTTAGCAATCGTTATGGAAAAAGTGTCCTCACATAGTAACAAAACCGAAAAATATACTAAGGCTTTATATACTAAAATTCGTCAAAGCTATCCTCAGATGAATAAACAAATTGAAACAAAGAACTGGCCCAATACAAATTGAAAACAACTCTACAATCAATCGCTTTCAAAACAAAAAACTAGTACTAACGTAAAATGAAAAAGAGTTCCCACTTAAAATTCATCAGCCAAGTTTGATGCTGGGAACATTTTCTGGGGCAAATAATAACAAAAAGGCTTGGCCTGGATTTTAATGCTGGAGATGAGCAGAAATATATTCACGAAGATTTTTCAGTGGACGCAGCGTGACTGCGTAATTTGTTT
Organism: Diachrysia chrysitis; assembly: GCA_932294365.1. Lineage (NCBI taxonomy): Eukaryota > Metazoa > Arthropoda > Insecta > Lepidoptera > Noctuidae > Diachrysia > Diachrysia chrysitis. Next base: position 12,739,200 of record OW028656.1, on the reverse strand, counting down.
GCTGCGTACCGCTGGGGTTCCGCGCGTTCAGAGTTGATTTGTGTTTATTTAATACACGATACATGCTGTGTATGATAATGAATAGTTGTTTGATATGGTATTTACCTTATATAATCAATTATATGAACTCTTTGTTGTTGAAGTGAAAAATTCTTTAGCCGCTTTGGGCACATGCTCATGACTGTTTAATTGTAGAATCATTGTGTATTATAATAGTGAGTACTAAATACATATAATAAAATTTTCAAGGTAAAAAATAAATAACAGAAAAATATTTTGGCGTTTAAAAATTGTTTTTTTTTTTTTTTTTTTGGAAATTTGTTAATACTAAAAGTTTTAAGTTTTCATTTCTACCGGCAGTCCCAGTAACTACTAATAAAAATATAATAACCAACCAAACTTTTGTTTTAGTGTATATAATTTTGTGTTTGTCTTTCCTAGCTTCCTTCAACATTGTTTGCTTAAACATAATCCTAAATTATTAATTACTCTTGGAACATACAAAAGTGCTATTATATTCCCTTTTTCAGCATTTCAAAGTCTTAACGAAACTAAAACCAACCATGTAGTGACTGAAGTAATCACTGACATTTGTAATAAATTTAAAGTAGTCTTTAAAAAAGTGTACATAGTATATTGAAATGTATAATGTTATACAATAAATGTTAATACAAAATATGTTATTCTTTCTTCCCCCCGGACCACCGCAAGGTGCTAACGTGTTCTAAGTTGCTACAGTCATTTTTCAAAAATAATTAAATAAATTCAAAACTTTTAATTCTACAAGAAAAAATAGGAGTGCATAAATACTGAGGAGCTGAACTACAAACACCGACGACAAGCGGCGGCAAGCTCTTCGTGTGCTGCTCGCCTGGTACAACGCCACCGTCTGTCCAAGCCCCACCCCTACGGAGTCGTAAGAAACCAATTATAATTCTTATAACTGCGCGGGCGCTCCATCTTTTACACTAACTACGCCCCCTGTGACCTAATTGGAGAAATTGCGGTTGACTCCACCCCCTAGTGGCTCACAGGCCATACCTTAGGCCGCGTACGCTGCGCCGCCATTACTACTGCATAGTCTTCTTGCATTACCTCTCTGTACCTCTGAGAACCTGGTAGTGATGGATTTGCCCATAAATAAATCCGTCTCGGAAACGGATATAAACTTGACAGGCAACGACAAAACACCGCCCAACTATGTGTGTCAACGAACAAAGCGGCGTAGAGAGGAGCTTTCCATTGGCTTGCAGTTGGATGAATTTAAAGAAGAGATGAGGAAAATGATGTCACTTTTCACGGAAAAGCGGGAAAAAGAGATACACGAAATTAACATTACATTAAAAGAAATTCAACAGTCGAATATCAATATAGAAAACTCGATAACATCTTTAACAGAACAAAATGAGGAACTTCGTAAGAAAATAAACCTCCTAGAAAACAAAGAAAAAGAAAATAAACAGTATATTACTATTTTAGAGAGTAAAATTGAAGACTTGCAGGTGTCATTTCGTAAAAATAATTTTGTTATTAAAAACGTCCCTAAAAAATCCAACGAGTCTAAAGATGACCTCATAGAAATGATTATGTGCCTTTCAAAAAATATTGACTGTAAAATTGATAAATTTGACGTCAAAGATATTTATAGAGTACGTGGTAAAAATAGCAACAACACTCAAAATCTACCCATTGTAGTAGAGACTGGTTCCACTCTTCTGAAGACAGCAATTCTTAAAATGGGAAAAGCCTTCAACATAAAGCACAGTACTAAACTCTGTGCAAAGCACTTGGGTTTTAAAGATCAAGGAGATACCCCTATCTTTATAAGTGAACATTTGACGACCAAAGCATCGCGACTATACTTTCTTGCGCGTGACTTATCCAAGTCCGGAGCTTACAGGTTCTGCTGGACAGCATATGGAAAAGTTTACCTAAAAAAAACAGAACAGTCACCCTCTATAATCATTAAAACCGAGGACCAAGTACATAAACTTCTGCAAGATAAATGACTAACAATAGCATTTAAATACTACTTACGTCACAAATTAGATTATGTATTACGAATTTGTATTTTAGTGTTGTTTTGTATAATTTTTTCTTTGAGATTTGTTCTTTCACATAATTTTCTTTTAAAAAAATCTTATTTTACACCTTATTTTATCAAATGCAGACTTACACAAGAACACACACACTGTAAACCTAACACACACATTTATTTCCAAAATTACACAAAATATATCCACACACTCTGCAATCATAGATTAGGTTTAGACTACATAAAAAATTTCTGGAAATATATATTCTGTATTTACAGAAATAACCTAATGTACTTAGATTTAAAGAATTATCATTTAAATCGTACGCATTTACTGTTTCATGCTTATATTTCTATTTACACATCTATATTTACCACTAAAATACCGACACATTTATTAAGAAATGACTCTTACTCTATTTACAAATTAAAATGGATGATAATTTAAAAACAATTACTGACATAGACGACATTAATATTGCACGTGCGATTGAATGTGACCCTTCTGATCTCACTAAATATATACATATAAATAGAACCGATTTAACTATATTTTCACAAAACATAAGAAGTATATACTGTAATTTTGATGGTTTTGTAGCAACACTCTCCACGTTTTCATTTGAAACCGATATCATAATATTAACTGAATGTAGATTAAGTGAACATAAACAAATTCCTCAGCTTATAAACTACAACTCCTATACCACAACAAGACAATTGAATCAAAATGATGGAGTAGTTGTTTACATTAAAAATTCACTTAAACACAAAGTCAAGGAAGTTATGCTAGCCCAAGCATCTTGTCTACAGTTACAAGTTCTAAATAGTATTGTTTATTGTATTTACCGCTCACCATCAATTACAAACTGCGATTGTTTCATAGATTCTCTCAATAAAGAATTTGATAACTTAAATACTCAAAAAAATATTATTATTGCCGGTGATATCAATATTAATATTAGGACGAAAGACCCCGAACCACCCTATGAACGCAAAAATAGAGTTAACTACCTTAATACATTGTCATGTTTTGGTATATTGCCTGGTCATACACTTCCTACACGTGAGGTCAATTGTTTAGATCATTTTATGCTTAAAATTAACAACAATAAAGTATCAGCTCATGTAGGTATCTTGCACACTTCAATCACAGATCATTACACAACATTCTTGGCTATATCTAAAATAAAAAATAAAATATTTGCACATAAAACTAAATCTATTCTCAATTATGAAGAGGCATTAAAACACATACAGGAAAATAATATAGCGGACCTACTTTTTTGTAAAGACCCAATTGAATTAATTAATATATTCATTCATAAACTAACAGAGTCTATTCAAACAAATACATCTCCTGTTACGATACCTAGTAAAAACAGAATAATCAAACCATGGATTACTCAAGGTATTTTGCGATGTATCAGAAATCGTAATAAAATGCAAAAATCTTTCAAAATGGATCCACACAATGAAATTCTTAAAATTACTTATAAAAGATACCGAAACTATTGTAATAATTTAATAAAAAAACTGAAAAGAAAATATGAAACGGAAATATTAGCTAAATCGGTTACAAACAATAAACTATTATGGAAAAACATAAAAAATATTACATACTCTAATAAAACAAAAAATGAAAATACAGAATTACTAAACACAAAACCAGCCCCCACAGAATCAATAAATTTCGTTAATCAGTTTTTTGCTAATATTGGAAAACAGTTAGCTCAACAAATCCAAAAAGACCTAAACTCTGCCCATCAGTCTCAAACAAGCTACCAACCCCCTGTATCTCATTCCTTTGTGCTATACGATACTGACCCTTGTGAAGTAGATAATGTCTTAATGAACTTAAAACCTGATAGTGCACCCGGTTGGGACAACATTTCTACAAAGTTTCTGAAATATATAAAAATAGAAGCTGTCCCAATCTTAACCCATCTGTTTAATCTATGCTTTAGTACTGGTGTTTTCCCTGAAGCTTTGAAACAATCTATTATTACACCTGTTTACAAGGGAGGGAACAGAGATGATGTCAACAACTATAGACCAATATCGGTCCTACCAGCAATATCAAAAATCTTAGAAAAATTGATTAATAATAGACTACTTAATTATCTAAATAAATATGACTTGCTATCACCTACACAATTTGGGTTTAGAAAAGCTATATCAACTGAAGATGCGATAATTGCTCTAACATCATTAGTAGCTAATAATCTCGACAAAGGAATGAAGTGTATTACTGTATTTCTAGACTTAAAAAAAGCGTTTGATACCGTCTCTGTTCCCACCCTAGTGAACAAACTAGAAAAAATTGGAATAAGAGGGATTCCGCTTAATCTTTTACAAAACTATCTCTCAAATAGGAAGCAAAGGGTTAGGATTGGAATATATACCAGTGATGACGCTGATGTAACATTCGGCGTACCGCAAGGAAGCGTGCTAGGACCTACACTATTTTTAATATATATTGATGAACTCTGTAACTTAAAGTTAAAAAATGCCAAAATTTTTTCATACGCCGACGATACTGCCATCGTCTTCACTGGTAGCTCCTGGCAGGAGGTTAAGTGTAGCACTGAAATAGGCATGGCTACTATAGCTAAATGGCTACAGAATAACTTGCTTACCTTGAACACCTCTAAAACAAACTTCATGTGTTTTAGTATTAGCAAACGGACTCAGCCTGCTGAAGATTTTAAAATTAAAATACATAATTGTGATGACTTAAAAAATAAACACTGTAATTGTCCAGAAATAAATAAAGTAGTGCAAACTAAATATTTAGGTATAATATTAGACCACAACTTGACCTGGTATGCACATCTAGAACAAGTTGCTAATAGGATTAGAAAACTGAGCTGGTTATTTAGTACTTTGAGACATGTCGTCCCCAAAATTATGACTACCCAAAGTAAAAAACCTAGAAATCTCTTAAACGAGATATATGTTGCTCTCGTCCAATCGGTTATAATATACTGTATCCCTATTTGGGGAGGGTCAGCTAAAACTAAATTTATAGAATTAGAACGTGCTCAACGTGCACTGATAAAAATGATGTATTTTAAAAAAAAAATATATTCTACAGATAGAATTTATCAAATCAGTGGTCTACTCTCTGTAAGAAAATTATATATTATAAAAAATAAAATAAAATAGTCTTTATTTCGGATAAGCAACATCCATATGGGTTAGTAAAAACAAAAACATAACTAATTACTATGTTAGTAAACTTATTATCTATTTGGATACTAGGCTGTTGTTCAAAATACATCTCCGAATAACATCGCCTAACAAAGGAGAATCGTACCTCCTCGCAATGGTCTTCAGGATGGAGTTAGAGCTCCCCCGCACTCTGCAGAGCAAGGAGGCAGATTTCTGTCTGACAATGGCGTGAAAGTCGTCGACGTGTGCTTGTGTAAACATACCTGATGCACTGCAGAAACGGGACAGCCCCATCAACATCCTGAACCCGTTATTATATTGGATCCGTAGGTCGCTGACAGCCCGCTGAGTATAGTTAGTCCACAGGCTGCACGTGTAAAACACTTGGCAGTATGCTTTAAAAAGCGTTATTTTGACTGCCCTACTACAGCGTGCAAACCTGCGAGCCAACACATTACATCGGACTGCCAGCGCCCTACGTTCCCTCTCAATATCCACTTGGTCACTAAGGTCGTCGGTTACATAATGCCCCAAGTACTTGAACCGGTACACTCGCGATATGTCGTTCCCATTTAGTCTAATCGGGGGCACATACTCAGGACATTTAGCACCGCCGGCCTTAAAGACCAAGAACTCGCTTTTTTTTACATTGTAAATTAGGCCATGATCTCGAGCGTAGCCCTCACAGCAGTAAAGCAGCTCTCTAAGCGCCCTAACCGTTGGGCTCAACAACACCATATCGTCAGCGTAGCTGATGTTGTTGACACTGACGTCATCAATGCGACATCCTATTTTCTTGCTGCTGAGCTCAACGATTAGATCGTTTATATAGAGGTTGAACAGTTTTGGTGATGTAATCCCTCCCTGTCTTACTCCACACATTAACCCATACGACACAGACAGTCCATCGGCCCATCTCACCTTGTTCGTCTGGTTATAATACCAATACTGGAAGATACGCAACAGCTCCGCTGGCACTTTTCTCTCCCGTAGCTTCTTCCACATAACCTCATAAGATACAAGATCAAAGGCACGTGAAAGATCCAAAAAGCATGCATACACTGGTGTTCGACGTTTTGTGTAGTACTGCACTGTATGTTTCAGGCTCAGAATCGCACTTTCAGTTCCAAGATCATTACGAAACCCAAACTGAGCGTCGTGTAATTTTAATAGGCTATCTAACCGCGCGTCCAGCTGACTGTCGAATACCTTCGCGATAATAGTAGCCAGGGAGATGGGTCGATAGTTACATTTATCAGCAACGTCGCCCGTTTTGTTCTTGACAATAGGCACGACAATAGTTTGCAAGAGAGCACAGGGAAGGTACGAGTGACACATACATAGCGAGTAAAACATAGCGAGCACTCGAGCTATGTGAGGACCGGCGTTCTGCAAGTGCTCAATGCTTAAACCATCGTGACCCGGGGACTTCCCTCTCGTCATTTTCTTAATGGTATTTGTGACCTGCTTGGCCGAAAAACGAACCAGGTCAGAATCACGACAGCACACGTCATCGAGCACTCGCAACGACGAGCCTAGCGGTGATTCCACTTTAAAGTGGTCCATAAACATGTTGGCGATGCTGTCCGGCTGATCAGCACCACCGACGCTCACCGGAAGGCCAGGCCTAATATCAAACTTTTTGGTAGCTTTCCAGAACTTTTGAAAATTATTGGCTTTATGAAGAGAAGTTACGATATCCAGCTTAATTTGTTCTTGATGAGTTTGACACCACATCAGTTTGCTTTTGAATATTTTTCGAGTCAGGCACATGTCGTTATAGACATCGCCAGAAATCGGTTTATTGTGCCATGCCCATAGTTTATATTTAAGCCTCGCTGTCGCATGGGCATCTCGCACGTGCTTGTTCCACCCAACAACACGGCCAACATGTCTATGAACCCTAGTTTCCACTTTGCTCTGTATCGCGGCTTCTGACAGAATAGTAACAATACTTTCATACATCTTGTCAATAATTTTCCTATGATCAGTATTATTACAGTGGCCATTACTACACAAACCAAATTCCTGAGGGTAATCGATCAGCTTCAGCTTACTGTTACATATTTCATAGTACATCCTTACTTGATCGATATCCCTCTCACCCCAGATTACTCTATTATGCGATGTTTTACGGTCTATTGACTTAGTTTTAATCTTATCTAACCTGCACTTAATAAATATGGGGCAATGATCAGACCAGAATACATCGTGTACGATACCTATCTCAGTAACTGTTGACCAACCAGACTCTGTGACGACACAATGGTCTAGCCAACGCTTACAACCATGCGCGTCACTGACAAAGGTATAACTACTTGACTCTAAGCCTAACTTTTCAATGTCCGCACACCTCCACTTTTGTTCATTACAGAATTCTAAAAGTTCACAACAAAAAGACTCACCGGGGTGTGCGTTGAAATCGCCAAGAATATAAACTGTTTCAACATTACTAGCTTCGACAATCGCACTCACTTCACTTAGACAGTCAGTGAATTCTGTCAGATTTTCACTCGAGTCAGTCGGCATGTAAACACTGAACACTATTATGCACCTGTCCCCATGTGAAACTTTAATTGCCGTTAAACGCGCACTGACACAGCTGATTACCGTTACCGATTCATAGGCTCGCTTACGCCACAGGATCGCCACACCACCATAAGGTCGTCCTCTCAATAATCCTGCTGAGATGTCAACAGCTGACTTCCCTGTGTATTCGAATTCGCTATGAATTTGTCCAAGATAAGGTATGTCATGAGGAAGCAGCCATGTTTCCTGGAGGGCAACTATGTCAGCTGACTCACACAGAGAATGAACTGCCTCAACAGATCGTTTCACCGATTTGCAATTAAAACTTACAAATTTACTCGTCTGATACTTGTTACTATCCATTATTTATTGTGAAACTGTTTGCTTAATTATGCCAGCCTTCGTCTTGTAGTTTTCATATACAAAACGTCTAAAAGTAATTCCATCGGGCCATAATTCATTATCTAGAAATAGTTCTAGCTTCTTTTTAGGCACATACAACTTATAGGAGTTGTACCTCTTCTCTATTTTTCTATTTATTTTAAACAAAGTTACATCTTCTTGTGTGCAGTCTTTAATATAAGCAATAATATCACTCTCATTCGTGGTTTTACACACATTCGATATGAATAATGGAACCTTGATATTAGCTGCCCTAAATTTCCCGTCCGGATCTACGGACGCTTTTCCCATCTTTCCACGAGACGGGGGCTTCTTGTGCTTCTTATTTGTAACAATATTCCATTTGTCCCCTACTATTTCCTTACACTCATTACTCGCCTTCAGTATATATGCCATCGACTTACGCTGATTAGCTTGCACGGCAGGCGAGATATTTGTGGGAACATTCGAGTTAATGAGATTTGAGCTCGCGGTAGGGGTACATTGTTTATTTGATCGGCTGTTATCGTCAGCGACTCGTTGTTGTGAGTCATCAAGCCGCTGCGCAAGCGAGACAGCATCACACGGATTTATGTTGACTGTCACGCTCGCACCATCAGCTGATTTTTTCGCATCGTTAACGGTCTCTGGAGTTGATAATTGTTTTTTCTGTCCACCCACATATTTTGGAAAATAATCACTAATAAACGATTGTGATCTGGATTTCCTGGATTCATCATTGTTTGAAATTGAATGCTGTTGTAAAGCCATTGGACCACTGTCAAAGTTGTGTATGTCTTCAATAAATGCGCCTCGCCTTCTATTGACAAAGTCAAAGTTATTGTGCACAATTGAGGCACTCTTTAGATTGTCTAACTCAGTTTTTAACTCAAGAAGTTGAGCCGCTGTCGCACAGTCATTCTTTAATACTTTGATATCCGCTTGTACCACGAGAATATCCTTTAACAGTTTCGTCGCGTCTATATGGTCAAATGTAACCGGTGGCAGTTTTTGTAGATCACGCGCAACGAAGATGGGTACTAACTCTGGATCTGTGACCTTCAAAAGACATATAATGTCCTCGATGTCCCGTGCACTTTTTCCTTTACTTTTACGAATTTTCCGTTTTGAGTTTGGGACTGAATCAAAAAGCAATGTCTTCGCTGCCACTATTTCACTGTCTGTAAAAGTATCACTGCATATCCGGGTGAGGGAGATCTCGTCCATAACATCTGCCTTGTTTTGTATAAACGCTAATAGCTCATTTATCACTATATTACAATTTGCACATTTGACAATATCTGACGCCATTGCACCGATAATTAAGTGCAAGTACGCTAGCAGTACGTACGCTCACATTCGCGCGCGAACGACGACTGACAGTGTTAAAAAAACACAGGTCTCTGCCATACTATGCATCTAAACTTTCTAACAGAAGAAAATATATGATTGCACAAACCCCCCGCACAAAAACCTCTTTTGCATCCATTCAATATAATACACGGTCGACTCAATTATATAATAAAATAAATAAAGAAATATATGTACATAATAAGAAATATTATGATTGCAAAAAGTCTATAGTTGAATGGATCAAACAACTTACCTATGAGGAAACTGAATCACTTTTAAAGCACGCTACATAACACACACTCACGCACGCCGACACGCACACACGCACACACACGCATGCACACACAAACACACACTAACGCGCGCGCGCGCCCTCACACACACACACACACACACACACACACACACACGCACATGCACACACACACACAACACACACACTGAATTTATATTATATACGTATCTACTTAACTGTTTGATTATGTAAATGTGAGAAATGTTTGTATCTTTAACTGTAATTTATTTTGTTATGGAAGAGCGGAGTCTTCTACTACAGGCTTTATTCGCTTAAAAGAAGGCTCCAATCACAATATGATTGCTACTATTTGTTAAAGAAATAAACTATTTGTATTTGTATTTGTATTTGTATACGAATTACGGAACCACATCGGGTCGGTCGGTCCAGTGACCCAAACGTATGGGTCTCCTACCCGCGGCCGTCAAATCCCGCCATAAATATCAGAGCTCTGTTTTGTCTCATTTACTTACTGCACTACTTTAATGCTACACGATTCGTGATGTAAGCTTTGGGTCCATATACTTTTATTTAAGTGACCGAGTAAAATAAATATTTACATCAGCATTCAAAATATATGCAATAATTAGTATAGAGGTACATACATTACAAAGAAATATGTAAAACAGTAGTTCATCGGATGTTGTCCGGTGTCTCAAAAAAATATATCAAATTATCCAGCGCAATGTACTCACTATATTGAATCACATAATCAAAGTACTTACTACACAAAGCCACATGGAAACTTTAGTTCGTTCCCCTCACGTTATTACCTCCGACCAAACAAAACACTACCATCCCGCACTACAAGTAGTTCCCGCTGTCCAATAACAGCAATATAAATCCCAACTACCTCACTTAAATTGTCCGTTAAAATCAAGCTGGAACAACAATTGTTCACACCAGCTCAGTACAATAAAAGTTAAATAAAAGGCCTGGCTGGGCCACTTGCAGGCCACCCGGAAATCCATTCGTTGAGGCCCCAGGCTCTAATTTCCTGTACGCGCTCGGGCCGCGCAGAAAACGTGATTCTTTGCGAGCACCGTATACTCGTAACTTCGTTAATGGTGGTGGCATGTTAAAATGCAGTTTTATGGAGTTCAATACTGTTGGCGAAGAAGAGAAAATTATTTTTAAAAGCAGCTCTGTACAACCTTTAGTTCGATGCTTTTTAACGTTTTATCAATTTCTGACTTAAATCTGACGGCAAATTGGCAATATTATTATCTAAATACAAAAATATTTTACAGAGTATTATATATTTTGTAAACGTGTATTTGTTAGCTAATTTATGACAACACACAGTTAACATTATAAAATCATTAAGTGTTAGAAGTTAAAAGGGTTATGAGCCAGCTAGTTGAGTTGCGCCGCCGCCGCCGCCGGCCGCAAACCGCACCTATTTATATACGAGTTAACCCGGCGTTACAACTCCCAGATTTTATGTAAGCATTTTCATTTATTTAGATTCCTAACAAACGTACATAGGATTGAATAAACTATCCCTACTCTAAATTAGAATAAGATAGCTCGTCGATTAAGCCATCATTGAAAAAACTAAACTAGACTACACAAAAATAAAACATGAAGGTTTGGCCTGATATTATGATAATACTTTCAGTATTTTTCATTGAATTATCAAGTTTATCCTCATCATATAAACAGTTCCTTAGGAAGCAAATTTCCATGTGAATGGTTACGTTATCAGATCAACAAAGAGGATAAAAATATACATTTAACGAAGTAACAAAATACTCCCGTAGGCTTTTCGGCGACCGGAAATTAGTATCTTCAGGCGTTCCTCCTGAAAAGCTCCGATCCGGAAGTGACGTATTTCCCGCGCCCGAGTGATGCCGAATTAAATGTTGCCACACTACACGCGCCGCCGCCTGCACTCTGATTGACGTTTATAGGACTTCCTTATTATTTAAGTTCCATGATTATACAACGTCATTACGATACGGCTATGATTGAGTTTTGAAATTTGTTTGAAAGACTTTTATGATATCTGAATAAGATAAACATGGATACGGAGAAATGAGATAAGGAAATAAATTATTTAGTTGACGCGCCTGTGTCATGCAATAGGCGTCAGACGGAACAAAAATAAGATGGTCAAAATATAGAGCTCGCCTTGCGAGTGGGTTTGCAAATCCTCATTACATTCAAACAAAAGATTTAATATCTTTGACACCATTCTCTCTCAGAAACACACCAGAAATACGACTAACTAAGGCGTCCGAATCAAACAACTAGAACAAAGGAGTGTAGTCTTAAAGAATTTTTCACAATGGCCGCTTGTCTTGGGTTAAGTAATTAATTATAAGAGCACTGAATAATTTGTACGAGCTCCGTGTTCGGAGTTAAGTAGAGAGCTCGGAGTAAACGGTTCTAAGAAACGAGACCATGAGGCATGTTTGTGGATGGTGGATATGGGATCTTTATGTGGTGAAGGAAAACTGTGGCTTTTACATTTAATTGGTCAAGAGAATCCGTCGAACTTACATTTTGCGTGTTTTCATATTATGCATAAATGCTTTAACTATTTACTTTGATTTCTGAGCAATTTATGTCATGTTGTCCACATTTCTTAGATAGACTTTTACATTTCTATCGAGCAAATCAAATCATTTATTTTTGTAACTAGGATTAAAAAGTCATCACTTTTACAAGTCACGTTAAACATTATTTTTGAGCTGATTGAGCTGATTTGAGAGATTCGACATTTCTTAACTGGCTACCCTGAGAAGAAATGTCGAAACAAACTCGGGGGTCAGTCCTCTTTTAAAGTCCAGACAATCGTCGTAATTTTAATATTGTGTAAATAAATGCAGTGTCTGTACCTTGCCAGAACATCTAAACATACATTTGTAATATTGGTAACGTGTGGAAGTTTAACTTTAACTATCGCTTATCAAATTAGACATTTGCAGTTCAAATTAATACGAACGTTGCACGATTCGCTCGAGTTTCTTACACCTATTGAATAGTAGCAGAGTTTGTCAGTATTTGACTTGTTAATGGCCAAACTTTATTCGTCCTATGTTGGTTATTGATTTCGGTATTGATCATGTATGGAAAAAGTACTAATGCATGAATAAGTATTTTTTTGTATTAAATGGGTTTATTGTTAAGCCTTGAATGCGTACCAAGGCAGAGTTACTTTTTGGTTATAATAAGAGCATGAATGTTGGAGAATGACTTTGTAGTGAACCAACTATATAGCTAGTCATAAATAAATATTTATATTACATACTTAATTATTTAAAACTAGCTGCTCCCCGCAGTTTTACCCACTTATTAGTTCCCGTCAGAAAAAAAAAAAAAAATTTAGTTTTCATGAAATTGCTATTCGGGACGGAAACATATCCGACAAATCAAAAATCTTAAAAATTGGTTCGACCGTTCTTAGAGTTATAAATATTGTATCTAAACCGACTTTGTTCTAAATAGTTTTATAGATTTTTATTTAATTACTTTCCATCAGCTGCGTCGGTCAACAACGCGAAATCCTGGTTACCTATGCTAGGTACAATATAAATGGTTTACTCAGTATTCTACAGTTAAGTACCATATCTACTGACCCCGTTTGGATCTGGGTTCGAGTACAGCAATTACTGCAACATGAATAGTTCACTAAGAAGCTATAGCAATGACGGAGCGCGCTAATTGTTACTTATTGCCTGGGTTTCAGAAGCCACTGCACCACTGAACTTAACAAACAAAACAAAAGAAGTAACAAGACTTGTAATTAAATACAAATAGTAGAAAGGAAACTTGAACCTGCGACGACTGGCTCAACGCTCCGGCGCGTTGAACCAGTGGTCCCAGGTTTGAGTCCTGCCTGTGATTTTTTTTTTCCCTTATGTTATTTGTATTTAATTACAAATATTCGCTCCGCATGCGTTAATGCGTAAAAAATAATTAAAAATAAAAGTATTAAGACTTTAAAAATTTAAATTGAACATTTTGTAAAAAGTTATACATCATCATCATCATCATCAGCCTATCTTCGTCCACTGCTGGACATAGGCCTCTTCTATGGCACGCTAATGAGCTCGATCTTCAGCCAAAAAAAAAAGTTATTCATACTATATAATTAAAAATACAATTTAAAAGAGTTTTTAATGTACTAAATTACAACACGAATATTATAATTTATGGTATGATCGGTGTGATCACGGAATACGGGTGTGATTTACGGTCAGAAAGTTGACACAGGCACACGCATTTTTTCTTTGTAAATAATTAATTAATATGGGCCTGATATTTTAGCTTGTACTAAGAACAATATACGTAATATAATTATGTTTCTAAAAACAGTAAAAAAATCAGTGAAAAGGTAATTAATAAATATCTACTTATGAAAATGGAATTGAAGAGAGTGATAATGACAACATAAGATTTTTTTATAAAAAAAAACTGTGAATAGACAATGTATCGTAAAATAATTGTGAAAGTGGATCGCTTCCACAGCGTGTGCTTATAGCACAGCTTAGAGCGAGGTAAGGGAGGCGCGGAGCCTGCGGCGACGACGGCAGCCGGACCGTGCGAGTCGGTCGTATAGTGCTTATTGTGCAAGATTTTTATATAATTAAGTATAGTATATGTATGTATGTTTTAATGTGTTTTTATTATTTTAGTATTTAATGTATTTCGGTAAAATTGCATCTGAAGGTGATCCAACTGACGTCATCATTTGCTCATGTTTTGGTAAGCTATTTGTCCCCAGACACGTTTCTTCAAAGGTAAAGGTAACCGGGGCTTGGGCATATATTTTGTAAATAAATCTTCAAATGTATTATAAATCTTGTCCTGATTCCTCCCCATTACCTCCAACTTCACCACAAGCCTACTTGAAATATTTTGGCAAAAATATCCAATTTAAAAAAAATCTGTTCCTGTTTTAAGATGTGTTGCTCGAGATGCGAGACACTCAGTTGATTCTCATCTGAGATGTGTTCGTCTTAGATCCCAAGAGAACTTAGTGCTTGGGAACAATTACTAACCTTCCCTTACAAAATTTTACATGTAGGTACCGCAAGAGAGCTAAAAAATTCTCCATGGAATGAAAGATAAAAGCACCTTTTCAAACCCATACTTTTGACTTTAAATTCCCTTTACAGAATAAATTTCCTTTATCGAATCGTTCGGAAAATCTAAGTAAAGATGATAATTTTTGGTGAGCAGCCCAATACTGTTTTGTAGTGACATGGTTGCAGCATGCTCTTTAGAAACTACAGGTTACACTTGGAACGATGTTCGATAAAAACACTTCCTAGCTTGTCATTAAATTTACGTTTAGAAGTTCCTTGTGTCAGTTTATATTAAATCAAATTATAAAAGCTGCTACAAGCTCTAATACCCGACCTAGGTCTATAAGATAGTATTATTTATACTAGCGTCGAAGAAATTTGAACTTCAGTGCACATAAGGGTCATCCATCAATACGAACCATTGCGCTACGTTTGCAAGCAAAGCATATATCCGCACAATTCAGAGAGGCTACACAATAACAGTGCAGAACAGAATAAATGTGGTCTTTTATTTTTGTCGGTTAATACTTTGATACTGTTACCTTGATTGGAAATTAGTATGTAGGATTTTGTTTGATGTTTTAAAATGTAAAATACTATGTACTGACTGTTATAGGTTTTGTTTAACCAGTATTAAATTAGCTACTCTCAGTTATCCAACCTTTCTTATCTTATTTAAAAAGTAAAAGTAAAAATAATTAAATTAATTGTACAGTTAGAACAATTCTAACTGTACAATTAATTTAATTTTAAAATTTTATTAAAAAATTCCTAAAAATCGTCTTTGTTTATATGTTTAGCACAAAATTTCGAACGTAGTATATTCTCTCTTTATTCGCTTACTTCAAGTTTTAGTAAGCTCGGCGAGTACTGAAATATTGAAGACAATAGTGAAGCCGGTACATTAAGTCGCGCAGTCATCAAAGCAGCGCATGCAAGGGTTCCTCAAGACACGAAGTCCTTCGCATACAATATTCATTTTCTGCACAATACGTCTTTGAATTTCATCCTATTACTTTGGCAAGATTAATTTTAATTGAGATATTTTAAGTTGGGTGTTATTTCTTTTACTATCAAAAGAAATAATACACAAATTTAAAATTCGCTCGCGTTAGACTAGGTAATTGAATTAGCACGAAGTAATCGTAACAGAAAATAAATAGATAAAAATCGATTTAATAGCAAACTATAATTTACGATACGTATGTATTACATAATATATACATACATTATGAAACGCAGGCTTTTGTTACATAAATATGAAATATAATTTGTAGGTATGTTTTGCCGTAATTATAATTAAACAGAATTTAATTTGAAAAAGTTTAAAAATATGTTTCTTTTTAGATGTATACTCATTGGCTATGAAATATGGGTAATATACATCTAAACAAAAGAAGATTTTTAAAATAACGTTTAAATTATTCAAATTATCATTTGGGTTACAAATAGACTTGCAAATATTACAGATTGGTTTTCACAATAATAATATAAGTATAAATGTAACTCGTAGATCTGGTTCTATGTCCCATGCGTCCGTCATTACGCCTGTAATTGCCAGCTATAAATCTTTGACAAACTTCCCGACGACAGCCGGAGTGGAATAAGATTACATAGAAACGGAAGTTATGCATTATGACACGATTTGAACTGTAATATCTATGTATTATGGTATATTTTACATCGTGTTTTAGCAATGCAAAAGGACCAAAATTTTAATATATTAAATATTTTTCAAAATACACTTGGTCTTAATAATTATAATCTTGCTAAATAATTTAATAAAAATTGGATAAAGGTAGAGTATTTTTTTTAATACCATACAAAAGCCAAGCTTTATATTATCCTTTACTGAATTTTGTTGCAAAAATTAAAAAGATTAATGAAAGCTATTAATATGGATTAAATATAAAATTCATGTTATTTTTTAATTCCGCGATACCAGGCCCGTGTCGCGTTCATCGTTTTTATTTATTTTCAATCGCAAAATAATCGTGCAATCTGCAGTTTTGCTATAATATCGTAACGAAACACGCAATTAAAACAGATAAGACAGTTTGCTATTTCTTCGATATAGCGAAGGCCTTCGACAAGGTCTGGCACAACGGCTTGATCTACAAGCTGTACCAACTCGAAGTGCCAGATCGTCTCGTGCACATCATCCGTGACTTCTTGGCGAATCGCTCCTTTCGCTATCGCGTTGAAGACACACTCTCTTCCCCTCACCCGATCCTCGCCGGAGTCCCGCAAGGCTCCGTCCTCTCTCCACTCCTCTTCTCGCTGTATTCCAGCGACATTCCACGCGGTGGCAAGCCCCAAGTAGCTCTGTACGCCGACGACACGGCCATTTATTATTCAGGTACCAGCCCCTTAGCGATAGGTCGAACTCTCCAGACCGCGGTCACGGCCCTCGGGAAGTGGTTCACGAAATGGAGAATCGAAGTCAACCCTACCAAAAGCGCAGCCGTACTATTTAGTAGAAAACGGCGGCTTCCCGCTCCCGCTCCACCCATAAGCCTCTTCGGCAAGCCTATCCCTTGGGAGCAGCAAGCCAAATACCTGGGTGTGATCCTTGATCAGAAGCTTAGCTTCGTACCTCATATCAAAGCGGCACGCGCGCGAGCCGCCTTCGCCCTCGGCCGACTTCATTGTATGTTGAACAAGCGCAGTAAACTCTCTCTTGCTTGCAAGAAGAGAATTTACACTGCGTGCGTCAGACCTATCATGACTTACGGCAGCGTCGTATTCTCTCACGTACCCGATTATCGACTCAAACGAATGCAAACTCTCCAAAACCTTTTCATGCGTAGAGCCACGGGCGCTCCAGGTTACGTTCGTAACTTGCAGCTGCACTGTGACTTAAAGCTGCCCACAATCAAGCAGTTCATGAAACGCGCCGCGACCCGTTTCTTCGACACCGCCGAAACCCACCGTAACCCGCTTATCGTAGCGGCCGCGCGATACCGACCTTCAGTCATCTCCAAGATAAAACGTCCTAGACACACTCTCTCCTATCCCGACGATAAGACAACGCTTCTACAAGAAGCATTCGACTTAGCTAGCAGTAGCAATACAAAACACAACCGCCGTATACTACGTCCTCGCCGGCGAGGCCCGTCGCGTATTATAAATAATAGTAACGTAAATGTTACCCCCCCGTCCCTAGATCAAGCTGGCCCGAGCCGGCCAAACTAGCAATAAAAATATGTCCCTAAATAATAATAACTCAGATCCAGCCATCCCTTGCTGTTTTTGCCTTATTAAGATAGTCAGCAACGCACTAAGTCGAGGTCCGAACCCCGCAGGGGGTGCCCTTAGTGAACGTTGCTGACGTAGTTAGTTTATTTTACTTGCTCTGGCTGGAGGCCTTACGGTTCTCGCCAAAAGTCCGGTGAAGCAGTCAAAGCCTGCGCTCAGGCTAACTGCAGTAGACCTCATCCAAAAAAAAAAAAAAAAAAAAAAAAAAAAAAAAAAAAAAAAAAAAAAAAAAAAAAAAAAAAAAAAAAAAAACAGTTTGCTATTCCAAATTAAGAGGCAAATGGCAGCCGAGTATTTTTGTGCTTAAATCGAAATGGAGAGTATCATATTGTTTATTTGATTTGACAATAGAATTGTTTTTTTTTTTTACTTGGAACTGGCAATTTTTAATGTTCTATAATTTAAGCAAGGACTTACTAAAATTTAAGAAGTTTTTCTAATATTAAGCCACTTGTGGAAGCTTTGTTGTAATTCATTTGCAGAATCTACACTTTTCTGTGAATAAAGTTTACAGCACGGTCACTTGAGCTTCGTATAAAATGAGTGAACCGTTCTATCGGAGTGTCGCCTTGGGAATACAGTTTAGAAGCAAAACACGTGTCGAATTACATTTTAATTAATTTTCATTATCTCGGAAGATGCAAAGTACTTAGTTCCCTTGCGTAATGGCCAAGTTGTTGCTAAAAGGAATAAAAAGTAATAAACTTTTATCGTTCAAAACTATTAATTTGTTATCTGTTTTATTTTACGTTAAAAGTACTAAAAGTCCTTGTTGTAAAGGTTTAGGAAATAAACCTTATGCGATACTCCGTATAGGACATAGGACCTGATCTACGAGTTACATTTATACTTATTTTATTATTGAACATTGACGAGTAGCCGAATGGTATAGGTCACCAAGCCTATTCCCACTATGCCGCCGGTTCGATCTCTGCATTGGACAAGCAACTGCGTGATCCACAATGGCTTATACCTAGTCTGGGTGTTCTTTGCGTATGTGAATTGAATGTTTGTGAAACTCCCTGCGATACAGTAAATAAATTTAATAGTAAGGGAGACATAAAAAAATAAAACGATTCGGTGTAGGACCAAAAAGATCAAATCTATTCCTAGATGTATGTTTTAGGAGATACAAGAGACATACGACGGAGAAAAGTGTCAGAAAACTAAATGTTTGGTAACTAGATTTCGGTATCTTTATTGCTGAAGGTCGTGGCTACCTTAAAGTGTTGATCACTCGATGCACTATGCTTCTCCACGTATTCCTGTCCTCGGCGGTCTTTATAGCCTTAGTTATTGTAAGACCAGTGAGTGTTTTACTAAGTCTGGCCAGCGGGTAGGTAGCCATAGACCTGTAAAACGACCTACCTATAAAATACCAAATACGAAATTATAATAACTAGTGTTTTTTTTGTATTCCTTTGTATTTTTGTGTTTTCGGCCAGTATTATTAAATTCTACGAAATGTTGACAGGATTAACTGTGCTAATATGCAAATTTAGACAAAAAGAGTTTTTATAACATCACGCAACATTGAACTTTAGGTCGTTTGATCGTTACACCGTCACAGTTACCTGCACAGTGAAATTTCGACAAACAGTGTTCCGCAAATTTCTACGGCAGCCTCCTACCGCAGCCGCTTCGAGCATTTGCATCTCATTGGAATGCAACCGCTGGATGTAGCGGATGTGATGCAGCCCAGTTTGGATATGGTAGCACTGATATGCAAGGTCCGATACTTTATTGTTTTTTGTAGCTAAGGGACTAGTAGGATAATATTGGTAAAGTCACACAGTACAAGTTATTGTACTGTGTGACTTTTGGTCCTTTGATTCAGACGTAACTTGTTTGATTTGTTATGTTTGATTTTTTTGGTACTAGAGATTCAGGACATTTAGATAGTTAACTACAATGTTCAAGCTACGTCCAGCTACGAATGAAATATTTTGACTTGAGGTACTGGCTTTATTAAGGTGCCAACGACACTCCCAGTGCCGTTTGAAATGCTAAACAGTATGGACATACCCCGCACAAAACACCTCACAATGACAAAATTAACTACCACATCCACCAAAACGGAAGCTCGTTAAAGCCATTATACGTCGGGGTCGAGATTTTGCAAGCAATTTCCGCCTTAGCGACGAATGCAAATACGAATGAAATGTGTTATTTATCGCGTGAATTACAACTTTTGGTGTTAACTATGAGTACTAGTGCTGGATGCTTCGGAGGACATTTGCATGCCCGAATTATGGGTTCGACAAGGCTCCATAATGTTACGATTATGACGGTAGCTACTGCTCTTGGCAGATCTCGGGATATGCTTCGGGTATTCAATAGAAATTATTTTATTGTTTACGTTTATCATCGTTATTTTATTGTTTTTGTTTGAAATTACAATAACCGCGATGAGATTTCGAACCCAATAATTTACAAAATATTTTATCAAGACTTAATTTAAGTAAATAAATGAGTTTTAGAATAAGAGAAAATTCCTGAAATCCATTCGTAAATACAACAAAGATATGGAAATCCTCATTATAATTCTACTACAATAGTCTTAAGCCTTCATCAAAACAAGACATTTGTTGACGTAAGACGATTTAAGGCTCCCAGTTTAAACCCGGTAGGGGGGAGGCATCTTAAACTGTGTCCAAGAACGGTCCAAGGGACGGACGTTTGACCTAATTAAGCCAAGTGGCGTGGAAAATTACAGTCTGATGGGGCCTGTTCGACCGTAATTGCTGAAGGGTTGCCGATTGACGTCCACAGCCGAGGGAGGGTTAAAAGGTGTTGGGGTATCTTGCAAAATCTTTCAAGGTAATCTTTTTGGGGTTACAAGTTATTTAGTTGGATATTGGGTAGTTTGATTTTCGACGTTCCTTGTAAACGAGGTTGACGATAATGGTATTGTCGTTCGAGACACATGTTACTGAGCCATCACGCTATGCTATACATATATATAGTTATCACGTACTATAGAGGTTTCGCCAAATGATCAAATACAATCAACATGATTTTTCTTCTCCATATACCCTTAAAAACTAACATACACCTGAACAAAATACAAAAACAAATTGAAAATAAAAAACTTTAGCTTTATTTACCTTCTTCGCTACCTTCAGTGCAGAGGTAGTGCAGGAGACAGCTTGATTCAGTCGTTTAATTAAAAGCGAGTAATTACTTGTAATGCCGGCTCACGAACGCGCTGTGTTTGGCACCGGTGCTGTGTGACATGTTACTGATGTACTGACATGTGACACGGCTGTAATAAACACTTCTATTTAATATTTTATGTGTTTTTTTTTTTCAAATATTTATTTTAATTTGTAGGTATCTATGGTTTACGAAAATGTGATACTTTAATATAAAACTATTTTGCATTCTCATCTCCTGATTCCATCGTGGGACCATGGTGACAGATATATACTCAATTTACTCAACAATGATCCCAAAAAGGAGTTTGAAATGTGTTCATGAAATAAAATATTTCTAGATATTAAAAAACTACTGATATATTAAGCGGTAAAAAATTTACCATACCTTGTTTGTCGTATGGCATACAAGTGACATCACAATTCTCCCTACTCATCAATACCGATAGGTAATTATAAAAATTGTTTATGTTTTTATATAAACCTACTTTTTACATTATTGTTACTTTTACATAACAAAGTGTGGAAATTTCCTAAACAAAATACTTCCCGGAATTGAATTCACATAGAAGACTTACCTAAATCTGGTTGCGTAAGCGGCCGCGAGCATAACGAGGCAATGTATCGAGTAACATGATGATTGATGCCAAATTATACTTATTACACTGATTGAGACTTCAAAGGAAACCTTTAAATTGGTATTGATGTTTTTCCTCACATAGTTAAAAAGAAAATGTTTCAACTTTGAAAGAATATTCGATTCCAAGGAAGGTCTTTCTGAAATCGTATTTCAAGAAAATCAGTTACTTGTGTAAAGATGCTTAAGCCGTAATGTATGGACAGACTGGGGATCGTTTAGGTGAAAAACAAATCGAAAGAAAAACAGATTTTCTTTTCAAAATTACTTCAAGGATGACTAGGTATGTACCTACCCGGCTTTGCTTACGTAGAGATAGTTTTGTGACTATACATAAAAGTAAACTGTGTTAAGTGAGATAAGCACCTAGTTTCGTATAAAAATAACAAAATATTAATTCAGTTCGAGTAAATCGAAGAAAATAATCGAGTGAAACACAATTATAACTAGAAGCGCGTACCGGGATAATATCGCGGTCCCTAATAACCGCGCGAAACAGACGTGCCCCGGCGAGACATTATCGTATA
Organism: Diachrysia chrysitis; assembly: GCA_932294365.1. Taxonomy (NCBI): domain Eukaryota; kingdom Metazoa; phylum Arthropoda; class Insecta; order Lepidoptera; family Noctuidae; genus Diachrysia; species Diachrysia chrysitis. Next base: position 12,716,820 of record OW028656.1, on the reverse strand, counting down.
ATTATCGAAAACCTATAGTAATATCCGACGCAATAACGTAAAAATCAATCAGCATTCGCCTTCCCGGAGCCACGGGCTACGAGAAAAAATTGGAAATCAATCTATTTCTATAACCAGGCGTCTCCGAAGTGTCCATTATCATAATGTGATGGGGACCCAATACTATAATCAGATATCTGAAACCTTCACTGTTATGTTTTATATATGTATATTTTTATGAGCGGGGGATGGGACGCGTTCCGTTTGGCAAATGCTGCGTATTCCCGAGTTATTGCGTGACGGCTGATCGCTTTATGAATTTGATTGTGCTGTTGCGGATAAGAAAATAGATTAGATACTGACTTGATACGCCTCGTGTTATTTCGATGTCCGTGTGCACTGGTGTATTCGGCTTAAAGGTAGAAAGTTTTATAAAAAGTAGTTATGATAATAGACAATTTGTCTTCAATAAAGATTGTATAAAAATACATCATAATAGTGAATGCAGAAAACAGAATCCCGTATTCTTTGTCTAACTCTCACAAAAACAAGTGCTATTTAATCTCATAAAACCTAATAAATGGATTTTTGTTTCTTGATTGCCTAAAAGGTTACAGATTAAGGAAAAACAGGTCGGATATAAGTAGGATCGGCAGTGCCCTATAGATTCTAAAGCTAGGTAGGTACCTAAATTACTTAACAAAGACGCAGAGCAAATTAGGTACTTACCGGGGCCCTTAATAAAGTCCCTCGAGAAAGATTATGAACTGAAAATCCCTCAGAGCTAATTTAGTAATGAATTGTAATAGCTACTTCTAACGAAAAAGAATGAATTAATATTCTCACTTAGAATTAGTTTTTCAAGGACCTATGTTTGTTATTAACGTATGTCATACCTATGTTTGTAAAACTCCCCGCAACACAGAATTATTAACTCGACGTTTACAAAAAAAAGCCCGTTTCTAGAACGATATTCATACCGCATACTCGAACATACCGCATACCTTATTTAAAAACAAAACGGTTTACTCACGCATAATCTCGGGATCACTCGACTAGTTTCTTTCGTTTACGCGAGTCGAAACTACCAGTACCAGTTTGACTCGCGACACCACCGCCGCCGCGTCAGCTCATGATTAGGGACTCCTATTGAGTCTGAAACTAGTCGGGCCATCCCGAGATTATGCGTGAGTAAACTGTTTTGTATTTAAATAATTATGAATACTCCTCACGAAAGTTATTATACATACACCGCATACCTACTCGAAGATCGATAATGATGAACTCCATAAGTACTGAAGTTCGCCTGACAAGCGATGCATGGAGAGCTCGTCAAAAAATAATCAACGCCTTGCAAGTACATGTTTAGAAAATATTGAGTGTACCTATAGTACACTCAATATTTTCTAAACATGTTAGGTACACAAATAGTAAAAAAAGAGTTAAAATAAAAAAGGACAGATATACTTAAAAAAATGCTTTAAATCATGTACTGTATTGTATTTTCTATGTATACGAGAAAGAAAAAATAAGGATTGTCATCTATCGACTAATGAAATAGATAACAGAAGCTAACACATAGTTATTAATTATCATATGTTAATATTAATCAGGCAGTAATCACAGTAATAAATCGAGAATTTAATTACGTAAGATAAAGTGGTTCCTATTTAGATTAATAATTAAACACACGCATTATTAATGTAAACTAATCATATTGATAATGATGTTCAAAGTAGTATACATTATTTATAGGAAGCCTGGTAATACGGGCTTAATTAATAAAGTAACGTGTACTGGAAACTTCCTTTCGATAAAATATATTGAATAAAAATGATACTACCTACTTTATGATAAAATTTTAAAAATACAATCAGAGAATCTATACTTATAATAAATCTGTAGAGAGGTCAATTCTGTACATCAAATATATTTTCAAAATAACTATCAGGGGGTGATTAGTGATCGATACTGATGCCAAAAATGCAATCAGTAAAATTTTTGTCTGTCTGTCTGTCTGTCTGTCTGTCTGTCTGTATGTTCCTTATAGAAACGAAAACTACTCGACGGATTTTAACGAAACTTGGTACATTTATTCTTCATACTCCTGGGCAGGTTATAGTATACTTTTCATCACGCTACAATTAATAGGAGCAGAGCAGTGAAGGGAAATGTTGGGAAAACGGTATTTTTTAAGCTTCCGTCGCCTATGCAGCCTTAATGGTTAAAGCTACATAGAAATCATGTATGACGGAAATGTTCTACATAAAATTATCTAAAAAATATCCCACAACAGCATATGTCTATCTTTTATGGTTGACTCACAATAACACGTGTAACTCCCGATAGCTTAGCAGTTCGGAGATTTCTGATTATATTTGTTTACTCTTACGTTTATAATACTCTCACTAATCCGTAATTAAAAAAAGTTTACATTATTACCTATTCAATAAAAAAAGAATCATAGAAATCGGTATAGAAACACCAAACTTATACATGAAATACGATAATAAGCCATCGCGCCGTCGCGCGTGAATACTGAATCATGCTATAAGGATTATTTTTGTGTAACGTGATATATTATATTTCCCTACTAAAATACGAAAGTTAATCTGTCTGTTACATCAAAACAGTGAGGAAGGACATATGCTACTTTTTTTACGAAAAACGACGGAAACGCGGACGAAGTCGCTGGCAAAAGCTAGTAGATAATAAAGAGGAGACTGGTGGTCAGTGAGAAAATACAACACAACAGATAGATTAGACTTTTCTATAATTTATGAAATCTAAAAATTCTCCTTTTCGATTTCTGTAACAGACACTCCAGTATTTTTTTTTCTATTATGAGTCCTAAAACGACTTGCTAGTCCAATCTAGGTTGATATCTGACCACATAAAATGCTGTTTAGTATAAATTTGGCCCGAAGTCTTCTAATCAAAACAGTTTACAACCTAAAAAAATAAGTACTCATACTAAAAATTAGGCTGATATTGTTATTTATATATTTTAGAAATAAAGTCCTCTTTCCCTCTTTATAAGTCTGAACCTCGAAGGTATATCCTACCTTCAGTGAAAACGTTCGCAAATGTTTGTACATACAACTATCCCTACGTCACAAAGGGCCTTTAATCAAGTTGATCCCGGCGGCTGATTGTACCCCGGACTATGGCCACAGTTGGGCTACATTTGTGCGATTACCTAATGAAATTGTAATTGTAATTTAAGGCTCGGGTATTTGGGTTATAGGTGAGGGTTGAATTATGAAGGGTTAGGAATTTGAAGCTATGAGAATGAGAACTGTAACAATGTTAAAAAACAACTGAATCTTGGATTTAAATTCCAAAAGATGAGTTATGTCGTTCCTTATTGAAAAGCGCGCAGTATATTTTAAGGCCACATAAATTTGGTACATGAAATGTGATCCTAAATCACGTGAATCGAATATCATTTTCAAACGCAACTTGGAAATTCTATACAAGATATTTTCATATCATCGTAATCAGCTACTTAACAAATAAAAAAAAATATAATCTTATATTGGTAGTACGTGTGTATTTAAAATAAGTAATTCAACATGTTTTTCTAAAACGATATAAACACTTATGAAGTACTAAGCACTATAGCTACCATATTCTGTTACTAAGCCAATAAGGCCGCTCGAAAACGGTAATGAACATTACACAATGAAATATTCCCCGCATAACAATAACTGTTTAAGTTTAAGATGCAACTCTGCCAAAAACAATAACACTACAAATGGAAATTCATTTAGATTTGGATAACCTAGTTATAAGCTCCCATCTGGTGAAAAAAATAAATTGAATCTCTTATTCGGTATCTCTTTTCGTAGAGCGAATTAAAAAAAAAAAGCTTTAGAATTTAGTGCAAGTATAATATCATCACAACTATATTATTGGCAGGTGTAAGCAGAGAAAGAGTATTGTACCTACACGAAAAACAAGACATTTTAAATCACATAATATAGTATACACTGTTTCTATCACATTATTAAAATGTAATGCATCGATGATAGACTTTAAATATCATCTTAAAGTTTAGAAGCTACTTAATGTTAATTAATCGGCAGGCTTACTCTTGAATTAATTTAAAATCCAATACAAGGCCAGACCATCATTAATATGAATTCAGCAGATACGTGATTTAGTATTCTTGAAAAAACAATATTGTCAATGTTTTATTTTTTCAATAGGTACTTTCACCGAACGAAACATCATCATTTCAATGTCAATCGGTCGGCATTCAGTTTAAAAAGAAGCCGTGTACAGGACATAATAATTACTATAAATTAATAAAACAAGTATTTCGACTAAGTGATTGTTAATGTAATTCCGGCAAGTATGATCACCACAACTGCTTTCATGTATTTGAAACGTTAATATTTTAATGAAAGTTAAACTATAACGCTCAATCTAATTCTATAATAAAATCCATTTGTTAGTTCGTTCGACCCTGTTTAGGCCATAATCCGTAATTAAAATCCTTAATCCGACGATTATGAGACATTGTTGAATTCTCACAGAATTAGGTTTGAACGCTAACTAGAATTGAAGCGTAATGTCTGCTTAGATGCCGAATTGAGTGCTAAATGGATTGAACAACTAATACAACTGGAACGTCTTGATGTTTCCCTTGTGCAAGCTAATGGCTCTGTTGTTAGTTAAACTGTTTTATTAATAGTAACTAGACTATGGATATATTATGGAACTATGTATTTTGTACATATGCTATGCTTTGACTGCCTCGTTGGTGTAGTGATCGCAAGCGCAACTGCCGTACACGAGGTCTCGGTTTCGAATCAGTGATCGGTACAAAAATATTTACTGGGTTTTTCGTTTAGAAATACTCAGTACAGCTCAGCTCGGAGTCAGCAAAGTAGGTGATGTTTGCATCCGCCTCGGAAAGCGCTGATGGCTATGATTTCTGTTGAGAGAAGCCGCCGTGACCGAAATTCGGTCAGTAGGACATTATCACATATGCTAGGTATATACTGGAAAAGCTTTAAAAAATATATCATGTAGGTTATCAATGTCGACAATTTTAATTAATATTCTGTGCGCTTTTAAATATTTATTATCCCATTTTTATTAATGAGGTGACTCATCGTACCTATACTTTATCTTAGCATCGTACGACCTATTAAAAGTTTATACTCTCCATTAACAGATTGCGTTTTCATAATGAATGTGTTTGTACCTTAGAAGAATAAATAAGTAAACTATAGAGCGCGCATATCGATTATGAACTATTGGCACTAGTATGAACATGTAAATTCGTAAAATTAGTGTCAAAACAGAGGACACCGTTTTATGAAATCTATCTCAAAACTTAATATTACCCTAATAATATCAGAACCGTCGATATTTTTGCATAAACGTCTGTCGTCGCACGGAAAATCACATAAATCGGTAAACGAGCGTAGTACATTTAGCTAAAAATGTGCTTACACTTGGCATAAGGGGGCAACTAGCGATGCGCACGCTCTATGTTTGTCTATGTTTAATTTAAGGTTTGTACAAACATATCTTTAAAACTTCTCGACTCTGTCATTATTTTTTTACTACTTTAACTATATATAAGCCAGCAATATAGGCATACACTACATGTAGTGTAGTGTATACAGTATGTAACAAAAACCCTGTCCGATCCAATGAAGGCGTATTCCTGGTTCAACATACGTTCTAGAAATAAATGTCTCGCTCAGGCGGCTTCTTTGATACAAAACTTTAGGAAGAATACGTGAACTGTGTCGAGAATCAGTGTTGCCATTGATCAGTTTTATTTTAATTTAATTATATTCACCGGGGAAAAATAATAATCTCAAACCCATTCAATAGTTACGAATAATACTCATTAGGATCGGACAGGGTTTTTATTGCATGCTGTATATTGCAGACAATCTTCATTATTATGAAAAGGTAATTGACCAATACCTAGTTTTCAGGTTGGGTAGGTTAGCACAAATTAACTAAGGCTAGTGGACCTAGTGGCGTATCTTTAGGGAATACTAAATTAGCTAGGTTTGCAGCGAGTTGGTTTATGATAATAGTGTATGAGATGGGTTTAAACAAATGACATCTAGGAGCCCTGGTGAGACCGGACGAGGTTTAACTGTTTGTTTGTTTGTTTGTGCTCAGTAGTCTGTGTAGCGTTTACTTACATATCCTAAATTATTTAACTCACTAGATTTTGCGAACGTCTAAGCTGGCATTAACAAATAATTTTAACATAAAACCTACTTTACGTAATTCATGTGATTAGTTTTGAATCATTATACGTTAAGAGTTCACGTCTACTTCTAGTTTATCTAAAAAGATTGCTCCTGGATTACCTACCTAGATTAACAATAAGCTCTATTATACCTAACAAAACAAATGACAAATAATCCATGATAATAATTATGATGGTGTAATAAAAGCCTGCATTTCACTTTAGAAAAAATCTATAGCCGCGTCTGTCTGATCGCGATACACTCGAAAACTACCAACCGGATTTTCATATGGTTTTCACCATTGGATTGAGTGTTTCAAGAGAAAGGTTTGTGTGTATAATTTATTAATTTATTGTCTACTCGGGCGAAGCCAGGGTGAGTCGCAAATATACTTGTAAAAATAAGGGTATACAATGTACAAACTTAACAGCTTGGCTAAACAATTACATTTTAACTAGCTGCCAACAATATCGGAGACGCATAATCAAGCTTTTATCTAAATATCAATAAAGGTGGTTCATTAAAGTTAATTCCGTTATACTTACTCCACTTTATCTAGATGAACCTATAAGCATAAAACTACATTGTCTAAAACGTATTACCCAAATGCACAGTAACCCAGTTGTTGCTGTTTAAAACTGCGCTTGTAAAAATAAAGGCTATTTTTCGGATAACAACGTAAATAGGTTAACTGGGGGTCGTACAAGAAGGAGTAAGGCGCGGGCACACTGTGGTGGAACTACTTGATTGGCACTAGACGCTATGCCTGAAGAACATTAAGTAAGGTACTCGTAGGTAACATTGTAAACTTGCCTTATGGAAAAAATTTAGACTTGTTTGTCATTTACGTGTGGTTTAATATAAATAGATACACATACAGTTTTAATAATTTTAAATGTACGTAAATGTTAAAAGAAAAATCGTATGTAGTTACAAGTAACAAAACTTCAAGCTACCTAAAAATTACATTTATGCAGCAATAACTGACAATGTTCAAAATACTATATGTTCAAAGTACATCAACACGTTTAAATAAACCTTAAATGTAATATCATTAGTATCCAAGCTTCTATAAATTTTCAAAGGTAAATATTTACGTAATAGTTAAGTTTCTTTTGTTGGAGATTGAACTAAATTATTTTGTATCAACATAAAACTAAGGAAATTAAAAACAATAAGAACTCCTTGCCACTCGAATTCACAATCAGTACAATCTTTGTTCTTCAAAAAACTGAAATATCAAAACTTTGTCATTGGAATTATTCACGATAATCGCTGAAATTCAAAAGACAAGACATTCTGAGGTCATTTATTTAACTTTTCCTTCTGTAACTGTGGGCGCTCGTCTTTACAATACCCGAGAGGATTTCATTTGGGCAATTACGGGGGCCCACTAATTGCCAACCATCTCAGAAATGGCGTTCGCCAGAGAAATTGTTTTTAATGAAAAATTCACGTGAAGCCTGCTCTGAAGTTTTACTTTTTTCCGCTCTGTGTAATAACATTAATGTAATGATAATTTCTGGAGTTGCTTCGTTTGATGGATGGCCGGGATGCATTTTATTGAAGCAACTTGAGACTTGAGTTCTATAATGACTTCAAGATATTTTACGATTCTGAGACCCTGGAAAGATGCCATAAGATAATTTATGTTAATTAAACTTTCTGTGCACGACAGTCTTTTTTGTCTCTCATAATAAAAGTAACACCTCTAAATAATAAATAAAATAAATAAATGTGGACAACATCACATACATTGCACTGAACCCAAAGTAAGTAGCTAAAGCACTTGTGTTATGGAATTCAGAGACAACGAAGGTACCACAAAAACCCAGACCCGAGACAATGTAGAAAAGTGGTTTCCTACATTGACCCGGCCGGGGATCGAACCCGGGACCTCAGAGCTGGCGACACCTTGAAAACCGGTGAAACCGCCACTCGACCACGGAGGTCGTCGACCTCTACCTTTTCTTTATATATATTTTAGTTTAGTAATCAATACTACGTTGGTACAGTTAGCTATTAAAAGTAAATTAGAAAACACGGAGTAACAAATCAAATTACAGTAGGAAACGCGATCAATAACGATAGTATAGGTGTAGTTAACAGTGCACAGTTACCTGAACATTTCAAAATCGACACTAAACATTACAAAGACAAAGCAACACCAAACAAATGACACAAGCAAAAAGGATAACAAATAATGTACACAGCTTGGCTGCACTTCATTCAACTTTCAGTACTTAAGAGTCTTTAAGCGCGTCCTAAGTGCGAGCCAAACCAGCGGCGCACGAATTAAGATTCAAATCAGGACGTAGATTCGAATCTCCTATTGTAAGACGTAATAATTTATAGGGTTATCTGGTGAAATCCTTAAGTTCCCAATAATTTAAGGAGGTTAGTAAATCGGTTTGTTTAGTTACTTTTTTCTTTCGATGTTTTCTATTGCCGTGGAGATTAGGAGTAAAAGGTTAAATAGTTAGGTAGGTAGGTTACACTAGATTTTATTTTTTTGATTAAATTATCGTATACAAGAGTTAGATGTGTCATCAAATATAAGTATAAACCTTTCTTTTAAAAATGTGGTTTTTCCTTTTTTCCACTAAGCAAAAGTATCTTCCTGAATCCCTCTAGCTATGGCAACCTTTAGCCAGTTCTTTATATAGTAAGACTTTCCGCAGTTTATTCGTGTTCAATGATCAGAAACCAAGCTATGAACCTTAAAACGATACCTTCCACAAATATCCTAGCTACAAAACACGGCTTTTAGAAAACACCTGTGTACAATCTACAGGCGCAAATGTTCTACACGAGACCAGGCTTAGAACATTTATCTCGGTCTGAAATCCTTGTGGCGATATTAAATATTTCTCGTTGCCTACATTGCGGAACTGTGTGAATAGCGGTGTTTACACTAATATTAAATCTATAGTGGGTGCTTCCAATGCTTAATGCTTCAGAAATGGATTTCAGAAAGTTCTTCGATTTGAATCGATGGATTCTTTATTCAGTGGTTTGATATTGGGTTTATGTTAATATGAATGTTGGTTTTGTTCGTGTTTTTATAATTTAATGTTCCTTTACTTCTTCTGGATATTTCCATTATTATATCCTGATCCTTACTTTGGATAAACAAATATTGGACTGTCAGACTATCTAGTTGCGGCTACAGTCACTCTGTAGGTATATGATTATTGTTGTATTCTATATTTGTTACAGTGTATTTTAGGTGTGAATATGTGCTACAGAGGATTTCTACATTTTATTAAAATTTGAACTGGATCGTAGAGTCGTGGGAGCAACGAGATGAATGTTACCGTCTCGATATAGCTCGCTACTTGACTATTTGCATTTCTAAGGAATGTGTTGCTACACCAAGCAATCACACATACCAGAGCATCGATATACGCGAGTATTCCATGCCATTCAAAATTCTACTATGCAGCTGTGAATCAGAGTGCAAATTGACGTAAATCAGCTTTGACAACATAACTGCGTTTCACATCACTTCGTATTCGGGTTTGGCCTTCCCCTGTCGGCTGTCGACTTTCGTAAACTACCTTTTGTGGTTATGATTGGTCTGTTGGCACTTTAGGGATTTACTTTGATAGACGTGGGCTGTAAGAGAGCGCTCGTGAAATGCACGTAGATGGCTCGATTAGCAGAGTAGCTGGAGCCGTAAAAACAAAACATTTTCCATTGTTACAAGTTCACAATGTACCTACAATTCTAAAGAAATGCTTAGAATTAAGCAATTTTTAGTAGGTAATATCTCTTTCAGGCAAGCTATTGAATAAAGTTTATTTATGTGCATAAAAGACGAAAAAGAGTGTGGTGTCATCAGCATGAAATCAAACACTAAACTTCTTATAACCAACACTATCATGGAGCCATAAAATTACCCAAAATAAATGTCAATAATTTGAGTAAACATACATGATTTCACGCATTCCTTGGGACACTATCACACGATCATGATCGGCCATAAAAAGCAACAAACATACAATTTGTAACACCCAAAGTTGATGCTACGAATATGAATAGGGTGTCTGATTAGCAATGCAAATGCTGGCGTATGTCAGGGTCCCGCAGTGGGGCCAACTTCGCTAAGTGTCGCCCTTACATCGACCGACAGTTTCGGCTTTTGATTGCCTTTGTGAATTATGTTAGGTATTTCGTGACACTTTGTACGTAGTGTTTACATACGTTTATAGATGTTCGTACTTGTTAGGATTTCAGTCTAGAAGGATTTGGATTAAGTTAACTTATATTTAAGTTTCTCGTTAATTATAACTGTTTTGATGTCTATTTAACACATGCAAATGCATATTTAGGTAAGACAATCGAATGAATAATTAAACTTTAATATAAATTGGTAAGTATGGTGGAATAGGTATATTCTTGAGGCAATGGAAATTTTACCACTCGTAATTTAATAATACCATATAAATGTGAAAATGAAAGGTTTTGCTTTTTTTAGGACTACTTTTTACTGAACGTTCGATAAAGAGCAATCATTTAATTAGTAGGTATTAAAATCACGTGTAGAACAAAAGGAATCCCGAATAATTCAAATAATTGAAATAAGTATCAACATGGAAAACCATTACCAATGCCAAACGTGCAATACAACAGGTGGCAACTCTCAAACTTGGACAAACAGTTAAGAACATTGAGTTGTTTAAAGTCGCCTTTTGTAACATTCGACCGGAGTTCATTATCCTTTCCTTTGCGGCGTCTCTCAAGGAATAGTTCAGTCTTGGGAAGGCATGTGGGCTTAGCTTTCAACTCAATGCGGTTCCACGGCTTCGTTTCCTACATTTCCTGACGACATTTCGTTGAGTGAATTTGCAAAGTGATTTATAACGGTCACCTTATTTCGTACGTACGAGTGGTGCACGAGATTTGAAATGTTATTACTAGATGGTAAAAGAAGATTAGAATATGGAAACATGGGTTTATTTAATGTTACCTCGCTTTTAACTTTAAATCTAGGATGAAATGTGTATATACTAGACAGAAATGTTTTTAAGTGTAAAACATCATCTCGTTAATTAACTGAAAATGTTTTTTATCCTAGTTTTACAAAAGACCGTATTTCTTTGTTTTTGCTTTGTCAAGATAGATTTTTGGATATTCTGGTTATACCTGACTGGTAATTTTATCTTTTAGTACTGTATCTATACGCTTTGGTAGAAGACTCAATAATACGTTTACTTTTTAAATAAAGCAAATTCGTTATTTAATTCAATTCGTCATAAAGTTTACGATGTAAATCCTCATACCTTGCCAAGTTAATCTAGAACTCAGGGTAAAACATAGAATTGTCATTTCGCGCCAGTCGTAAAACCTGCTCATAAAAGTCGATTGGAGGGAAGGGTTAAGGATTGTACCAAGAAGATATAATTCAAAGTCTGTCCTTATATTTTCCAATTTAATATTTAGATTGTACTTTCTGTAAAGTAAAAATACTTTATTTTATACACACTTACTTGTTATTAAAATTGCTTGATATATGATTTACGATCGATGTAAGAAGGTGAATATTCTCAGAGAGATATACGATAGAAATACCGAATGCTCGGTAAGTATGTTTTGACGTGTACATGATGGCAAAACATTCTAATCCCCTATGCTGGATCTAGACGCGGATAGACGTCCAAAATAAAATACTCAGCGATTTATCACCGGCGCACCACTCAAAGCGGGTGGTTAATAAAAATTCCACACTAGAAGTTATTTTGCAGAAGGCCTCGAGGGAGTCTCGTATCAGAATCTAGCGTAAAACGCCCGCCGTTGACGCGAACATGCAAGGCTGCGGTGCGAGGTACAAGCGGATACACTTTACACAGTTCCCGTTTTATCATTATCAAATAAAGCAAGAAAATTCTTTTGAAAATTAAAACGGGGTTGACAAATTTACAAAATCGTATCTTCTTTACATCAGAACATCCGATTTTAATAACATGAGAAGACAAAATAGCACAATTAAAGTGCAAAATGTATTTAAATTAATGTCACCTTTTGGCTAAAGACACCAATATATCGTCATTCACTAAAACATTAAGAAATAATAAAAACAAAAAGCGAACAACATAAGAAACCAACAAATGAAATACAAACTGCCTAAATTTTAACTTAAACCAAAACACAAAGCTAAAGACACAAAATTTAACGGAAGGAAACCCAACCAACTAAAACAAGACAAACAAATCAAAGCTCGCACATTACCATCATATCACAGTTGTTAAAATGCTAATGTAGCGTTAGTAGGGCAGAGAATGGCTCCCTGGGGCACGCCTAACTATCCTGGTAATTAATGCTCTTCCATTATTTAGAGGAGTGCTTACACACTTAATGTTTGCGATTGCGTTCGCCTATAGATGTGTGCTGTACTAAGATATGTTCACTCTTGTGATGTGCTGTACGCCTCAGGTGGTTTCGGATTTGAGTGTGGTGGAGTTATTTCTATTATTGCTGTGTTTGATATGTTAGAATTGAAATGTATTTTAGGTTTAAAGTAATTTTTACTAGTAAATTTAATATTTTTTTAAAACATTGAATCTATGTTAATGCTTTAAGTAACTAGACTGCGCGGCTACGTATGCACGTTCCTTAAGAGTATCGAGTTCTAGGTATATGTTTGGTAATCAACGCATATTTTCGTTGTGATTATACACTTTAATTATGTTGTGGTTTACACATATTTATCTGACTTAGCAGAAAACTGCGTCATCAGTCCAAAAAATATTTTTATTAATTTGAATAATTTACTCGCTACCGTTTTTGACTTAAACCCATCCACGCCAGGCATCCCTCTATGAAATACCATTGCTCCTTCCTAGGTGAGAATATGCTGTAGACTGTAAAATTTCCCAAGGTGACAACCGTTAGGGGCATTTTTCTGTGTAACTATGTATGCCCGTGTAATATTAAGCCCCGGAGACTTTAAAGTGTGCAAAAAGCACGGTTTTTTCGCTACACGTTTTTAGTGAAAGATAATGGACGCCGCTTTTTTATTGGGTGTGAAAATAGACTCTTTTTAATGAAACTAGCAAAGATTTTTTAAAGGTTTGATGTTGGAAAATACTTCTAAAGTACAGTGCTCTGCTTATTAAATAACTATGACCTTTCTCGCGATTTTTTGGCGTACATTGAATTCCATGAAAACGTAAACAAAATCTCATACAAATTCACTGAACATTATTAATGCTTGAATTAATATTTCAGTTCGTAAAAATAAATGATGTGTATACCATTCTACAATAACATTTTAAATCTTCTCATCGTACATTTGTATACAAAACTGATCAAAGTACTGAACAACAGCACAATCGAATGCTAATCCTAATCACCGGCCCATCGACGTGTGGCAATACCAATCAAAGCGCATTTCATTACTGACGTCGATTCCGTCGTCAATTGCAATACGGTTGCCATAATCTGTGCAGTTGTTTGTAAAAACGTACGCAGTGTGTAATACGGGGCTGGTGCCAATGCAATCACCGCCTGGCGAGGTTCCCACTCTAAAAGGATTGTATCTGACGCCGTGTGATGTTGTATATCACGTGCTTACTACTGCCGCTTGTTTGTGGTTTTGTCACATTCATGCTATTTCGAACTGCAAGGAAAAGCTCAATGTACTGGATTTGATTTTGTTACTAATACTACTTACTTTTGGAATAATGCAACTATTTGTGCGTGATTCGTTAATGTATTATTTGAGTATTTAGACTGCGAGATATATTTAGTACGTGGGACGGCAAAATTTAACTAATTTTGTGTTATCAAATTTGATAATAATAATCATTACAAATTCAGAACATTATATAACAAGTGTTTTGAAGACCACCTATTGTGATAATTCAGGTCAAATGAGCCTCATTTGACCTGAATTATCACAAGTTATCTTTGGATAGACTTAGATTGCTCATATAACGTGGAAAGTGCTATCTCAGTGTTGTCCAACACTTCAGTTCTTCAAGATCGCATTACGCTATATCTGTACATAAATAATACTTCACTAGACACAGTGGTAGGCAAGGCTGCCAACATAATCATGTTTTGGCCGAGCGCCCGAACAAAACTGATTCTTTCTCTCTCATATCAGACTTACCCCGACACTGGAGTTCCACAGGGTAACTAAATAAACAGCGGGTCAATGTCCTTGTTTGATGGACCTCTTGTCGTTTCGTAATTGAATTGTGGCCAGTCATAGGAGACAATCTGATTAGCTCAATGGAGTATTATCATTCCATGTTTGGTTTATTATCATCACATATTGATCATACAATGATTTTGGGATATGACAGTATTTTATGTTAGTGTTCTAATAGGTGATATTTTACCACAAAAAAGATTTACATACATTGTAAATGTAGACAGCTTAAAATCTTTTGAGCTTTATCCATCCGATTCTATCTGATCTTCTTAGGTATAAAAGATAAGACATAATCTTTATAGATTCTTTAGCAACTGAAAATAAATCACGAAATATCACATCGTAGGCTTACCAATTTAACACAACATTTTAATCTGAGATCTAATCAAATACCTACATTAAATTATTAATCAACTGGTTTGTATTAATGATATGATTCAATACAAAAGCCATGAGATGTAATCAACCTTTCTCCAATTTAGTTGTTGATCCTCCGATTTGATGTATAGAATTATCGATGTAATTCAAGGCTTTGGATTATTTGGACTGATTAAGAGCTCCAAATAAATAACATTTCGTCTTCGAGATAAAGTAAATAGCGGCTCAGATGTTTATGACCTACGACCCTTAGATGGTTGATAAGGTGAACTATACCTATCTAGAAAAATAAATATTATTAAGTCTGGATAATAATATCTATGTACGTAATATTCAATGAAACAAGATAATCAGTTGTCTCGGGGTAGTTTATTTTATATTTAGTTTAATTTCCCCCGAGTGTACGCCAATGTCTTTAGAGGTTTCGAAATAATATAAAATAAACAAGCTCTTGATGTTTGTATATATAGACCGGTATATTGTGCTTTGAAGTGCCATCAAGGTTGACTCATTAATAATAATCACTGGTTACCGAGAGAGTCTTAATAACTAAGAATCTACATTTATTCTTAATATTTAGCTGTCAGATTGTTTTAAATATTTTGTTTTAAGTTAAACCTTTAATTGAAATACAATACAAGTATGTTAAAACCATTTTAAAACTTGGCCGCAGTTCGGAGTATGATCAAAGTATTATACCTCCTTGATGAATTTATTGCAATATGTATTATAGCAAAACAATGAGCATCAAATAATACATAGAGTTATATCTGTACATAATATATCATTAAATACGTATAAAATAATGACTTCTAAAAATTTTTTTTTATATCATTCTGTAGGATGCCTCGTTAGAGTCGTAAACAATAAATATCTAATTAATTAAAAAAACATACTTCAATAAAAAAATCAATTAAATCGATTTTGATGAAATTTACACGGGACCATCTTTAAGGTATTTATATTCCTATCGATCACAAAAAAAAAGAACGATGTACAATTATCGGAGATATCGCGTAACAAACATACAAAAAAAACATTCCGTCAAGAACCGCCTCCTTTTGAAGCCGGTGAAGACAAGGACAAAAAAAAATACAGCAAGTTCCTAATGGTCATAATCAAAACCAAAATTAAAATAATATTAATCACGAACGAAACCGATATGCAACCACTTTGATCGAACCAAACACAAAACATTAAAACGCACTTCAGTGAACAAAAATGATGGCTGCCGTTGAAAAATATTTGAATGAGTCAATTGTTTTACGGGCTAACTGCATAGCGGTCGTGATCACAATTTAGTTGAGATTTACATGACAATCGCGGCTGATTGCGATGTCCAACGCGACTTTGTAATTTGAAAAATAAGTGTACCTAGTACTAGGTTGGTTTGCTGCTATTGGAATAACTATCAATGTGGTAGATGACAATTGTGTTCTAGGAAAAATAAGCTGGAGATTATCCTTATAGATCTACAAGCTTTCGCCCCCGGTTTCGCCCATATTTACCACATGCACCGTCTATAAAGTAACAGCTTTATAAGTTGTCAAAAAATAATTTTAATGTACGATCTATATCAATGTTAAAGTTTAATAAAAATCCGTAAAGTGATCTTTCACTACTAATTTAAAGTTTTAGAAAGGATGAATGTTTGTTACAAGGGTATCCATCCTTTCTCAAAATTTTCGGACTAAATTAAGTAAGGTAATCTAAAAAATATGTGTCGTAGTGGCCTTGCGGGTCAATAGACGGATTTGTGTGCGCGACTTACTGAAAGAAGACCTGGATTAAAACAATGGAATCTGCAAACGTCATACGTCGTGATTAATGGTCGTAACGCTCTTAGTACCCTTTACCCAGCAATGGAACAATAACAGTTCTTTATTATTATTATAATCGTCATAATATATTTATTATGAAGATTATACTGTATACAAATACTATATATATAAATACTGGATACAGTATTCTGTATCCAGTATTTTCCTTTTGCTATAAATTTGTATACCAGTTTCAGAGTGAATAAATAGTTTAAGATAAAAAAATACAATAATGGGCTAGTCTACTTTTATACATACCTATATAATTCATACATAAGCAACAATATAACGAAATAACTAAATTTTAACCCAACTAAATGTAAAAACAATACATTCCAAGAACCTCTTTAAATACTTCTCTGTAAAATACCAGTTTTAAAAAACAATTACTATAAAGTGTTTTTATTCAGAGAAAATGGTTTTTCAATTTATGCAGTAGTGTGTTGAAGCTATTATTTATTTATTATAGTTGATATATATTTTTCAAATTTCATGATACATCGACATGCTTGTGCGCCAAAATAGTTTTTTTTTTGCACACAATATGTCTGGACCTGCATAATCTATACCTTCTTCCATACTTATGTATTTAATAAGCATTTATTTAATACGCCATTTACTAAGTTCATCTTCAAGTCACTTTTGGCCTAATACTTAAACGTCAATCAATTTAAGTCGCCGTTAAGTATCATGCTGTCTCTGTCACTTTGATGTGTAAATTAGCGAGAGATATATATTTAAGAACATCCTAAAGTTGAGTTACGTTTCAGTATTCGAGGGTTTATATCTTACTTTCGTAGCCATTCCTAAATTTAAAACCCAAAATCGAAGTGCCCATAAAAATCAAGGCCGCCATGATTAAGGACATTACGAGGAATGCCCGACATTCACACTGGCTCGGTGACTGTCACGATCACGAAATATATTGGCTCTCGGCTATCCTGCGTAGGTATCATCGGCTTGTTTTAAAGGGAACGCCATAAAAAGGACAGACGCTCCCGCGGGTCCTTCGATCCGGATAAAGGACCATTCGTACTAAAAAAATGTAAAGACGCGACTTGCTTGTTCTTTTAAAGGACAAGAATTCATCAATAATGTACACAGCTTAAATCATAGAAAGATTTGTTGTTCATAAATCAGAACCAAAAAGTTACAGCGTAGTGAAAACAAATGAATGTAGACAAATTAATCATTATTTACACATTTCCGACATTCTGTTTAAAGAAATTATGGTGTAAACCAATAACTGATGATAATATGTTCTACTTGGTGATAACCTCACACGACGGTCCTTTCGAACTATGGTCATTGATTAAGCCAACAAGTTGTTCATTGCCACCTAATTCCAGTCAAAACAAATAAGCAACAGAAAAAGCAATTATGGACGTTTGAATATTTACAATTTTACAAAGTACCTTTTAATATAATATTTTGGTGATAAAAACTCGCATTTTCCTTCCGCGTCGCCTCCATAGCTCGTGCCATCGCGGCCAATACGGCAAACTGCGTAATAAATTCGCTGGAGGACCTCGCAGAAATGGATGCTTATCACGAACCGGGTTGGTTTGTACCCCCCCTACGGCTTGCCCCCCTCGCCGCTTCTAAATAGCTCTGTTTTTGTCTCCGTCTGCGCACGGCTGTGTCACGTGACTTAGATTTTGATAAATAAGACATAGGCCGACGACTTCAGATATGCTATTTCAGGAGTGGAAGGTGAGCTTACGGTTATGTTGTCGGTTTTAGACCTGTAGGATTTTTTGAGTTAAAGTCAACACAGTTTTATTTTAACAATATATTTTGTCCTTATATACATAATGGACAATCTAAAAGTTTTGTAAATATTTATGAAGACAATCTTTTCTTTTGAGTCGGTATCATAAGGCATTGTGGTGGTGTAAATAAAGTTACGTTTAATTAGTTAAGTGTACATGTAGTTAAGTTCGTATGTATATAAATCTTTTTTCATAATCTATGTACCTAAATAACTTAACGGAAATAAATTAAAATTTGAAAGGCCCCAGTAATTGAGTATTAAAAAAGAAAAGAAAAAGGATAATAATATCATAATACTCTTATAATCCTTTAAAAATACATGGTTTAATGTTGTTTTTCAAGCAGAATAGATCAGAGCCAATTAAGATTTTCTTTAATCCATTCTTAATAATCAATTAGTAGTATTTATTCGAAGGCCACAACTTTGTCTAGATCAGACGAAGGGCCTCCTTCGTCTGATCTAAGGCGTGACCACGACAAGGTGTCTAAGGTTTCTCAGAAATTACAATTCAAGAGGTCTGAAATAAATCAAGATTCTTTTGTCTCAAGAAAACCTTTTATTTGCTCAACAGTAGGACAAAACAGAAAATGGTGACCAGCAAGAAATCGCGAGGTTTAATGAAGTCTCCCTAATTAATGTTACCAGTGAAATGGGCCAACATCAAACACAAAGAGAAAGAAGATATTTATAACGAGAGTAACGAAATGAAAACTCAAATATAATTCAGCGAGTTTATTCCATTATTAAATTGTTCGTGAAAGCAAGATAACCTCAGTTTAACTCTGTAAGAAAGTTTCGTTTAACTTCGGTTTAACGAGGTGAGGAGACCTGCCACTTCCCGACTTTCTAGAAGCCACCCGGTGTTTTTGTTTCGAAACTAACTTACGTGCATTGTCACTGGCGCGATGGCGGAGCGGTAATACCTAGAAGTATTAGAATATTATCTTAAAAGCTTATTTCCTTCCGAAGTTTCTTCGCTTAATATCGTTTAAAACAACCGCGATGCACGGTCAAAAGTGAATTATGCCACGACGTGTATAAAATACCTATTCTATACGAAAAGCTTCCAGTTAATGTTGTCGGAATAAGCCGCACTTGGCTTGCATAGTTCGTCTGTAGAATTTCTTGTACGTATTCCTGAGCTGACGCTAAGGTGGTTCAGAATTGCTTGCGGCGAACCAAGCGCCAAACTACGAACACTAAGTCAATTGATACCTCTTGAAGATAGCAATGGCTTATTGGGTTAAGAATCGCAGTATTACTGGAGCACCATTCACTGTACGCTTTTGTAACAAATTTGAATTCCTTGAATAAAGAAACACGGCGTTATTAAAATAACTCCATATTAGATGCATATTTCTTAAGCAGATAACAGTAATTTACGACGCAAACATCCTAAACCCGTAAGAGGCGGGATTTTTTCATTTCATTACGGGTCCCTATAAAGTAGATAACACAACGCTCCGTTCCCAACGGTATATAATTACAGAGTGAAGAAAAATGTACGAAGCTACCGACTTTGACGGCGTACCTCGCCTTTTGGTACAATTTTATTTTTTATCTGGACTCAAAAGACGTGTGATTAAAAGGTATGGAATAAGTTTTGGAAGGTCGAGACCAAATTGAATTTGTCTTTTATGATTAGGGAATATTAGCATTATTGCGTAGTGAACGCTACCTATTATATTACAGGGTCGAGCGCCAACACAACATTGCCTTATACATTTATTGAATGTTTAATAAAATAATTTATTTTGACCTGAAAACTGTCATGGGAACCAATGTCATGCGATCAGCGATCAATACAATTATTGTACAAATGGAAGTGGATGAATTTTCCTAATACTATTTTTGAGCCAAATTTATTTATTCATGAAAAATAAACAAACAGCCAAGGATTAAATTACATCGTACATGTAACATTACCCATCAAAAACATAAATCAATTTGCTTTTGATAAGTCTGAGTATCATTTTATTTTCTGTGAATAAATAAAGTTATGAAGAGCAGTATAATAAAAACCATATAACACTCGTTAGCTGACAATAAAATGGAGTTGTGCAGCTATAATCGAGGTCCAATAAATAGTATTAATAAAGACGAAGTGTTCGAAGGAGTAAAACATTTCATTACGTCTGGCCACCTTCCAAGGGACATCGAACTAAGATTTGCACCGAGATTTAAATCTAAATTCATTGGACTAGCGGTATATCAATAAATATTCAAGAACAGAGCTCGTATGGGGATAGGAGAAGAAAGGATTTATGATCATACTAATGATATGAACAAATGAATGGTAGTGTTGAATCTAGGAATCAAGTCTGAAATGGTAATGGCACCAAACGTGGGACTTGGAGAATGAATTTGAACAAGTGTGCGTAAATATCCTAGCCTATCTTTAAGAAATACTGCCATCGTGATATTTTTTTTTAATACGAGAAATTACAAAAAAATACCATAAATTGTATCATTTGCATTTCAAAACACATACAATAAAATATTATATTGTTAAACGTCTAAACATGTAATTGACAATGGAACGGGACAGTAAACACATTGAATGCCAATAAATTGGTAAATCCTCTCAGCACGCAGAGATATTAAATTTTATTGGTGTACGGCGATCGTAAAAAATCGGCAATGTTCATCCGCGCGTCGCGGCTTGGTGTGAAAGCCGGACGTTGTAAAACAATCTAAATATTTCTATGCGAGAATTTGTTTTGTATTGTTTATATTTGAGTTTAGATTTGTGATGGTAATAGTCCGTGAGTTACTGCAGGTCCTAGCTAATAACTTCTCTGTTCAATTTCTTTCAAAGGATGTTTTTGTGCTTTTTTTATACTTCTAGTTCCTAAAGTCTCTCCCTCGCTCTCCCTCTCTCTTTCTCTCTCTCTGTCTCTCTCTCTCTCTCTCTCTTTACTTTAGAAACACATTTTACAGTAAACATAAGATGGAATCGAGACTACTTTACTGCTTACGACACCTTTCTTATACTGATAACAATATTCTCTAAACTTATCACACAAGTGATCTGTCTTCATATTATTATACATACCTGATATAAAATCGACTTACAGATATTCCTAAGTTCATAAACTTTAGTAAGCACCAACTTTTACGAGAAATACTCCCGACTTAAGCCCGACCATCCAATCCAGATATAAGCTATAGACGCACGAAGGATGTTACCCAAGCATTCACACGGCGCGCGGCGGTGTCGCTGCTCGTTTACAACGCTACCCTATTTCCCATATTTCTGCTACAAATACCTTGAAGGCGACCAAAAAGTCTATTTTACGAGGGTGCTTGCATAAAGTCCGATTTATAAGAATAAATACATGGTAAGTAACGACTCTTACAAGCCTCCACGTCTCGCTCATTTATTTGAATTTACGTATGTAGCGGAGCACAGGTTTATTGGGCCAGCCCACTTTTACAATGTTCACATTTTTACGAAAAACCATTTTGTTAAGTAATTTGTTTATTACGTTATTCGGGTTTGTCGTGCTGTTTACGAAATAAATGGAGTTGGTGTTACTCTGTGGACCTCATATGTTTGGTGTATTGCGTTAATATTTTTTGAAATAGGAAAACATACTTTTAAACAATTATTTTACAAATAAATTCAAAATAGATAACAATTATTTGTCTTAAATTAGATCATGCTGAAAAAAAAGTATTCTAAATACAAGGTCACATAAATAATGGCAATATTGTTACCTATCTGTAATCTTTAACATTATCTCTCTATGCAAGTCAGTACTTAATTGAATGAAAAAGCATAGTAACAACCTCACACACAAATATTTATTTTTCATAGAATATCGTGTAAAGTTAAGGCTGAACAAATCCGTAGCTTTTGCTTCCTGCAACAATATGTATGCTGCTGGCGCTAAAGTAAATTTACTTGGAGCCTTTTTCTGTACACACTAGCGGAATTTATAATTTGCTTACTAAGAGGATTGATATCCGAAGAATAATAAGTACCGATGGTCGATTTTTTGCAATATGTGTTTTATGGACTGTCATCAAAATATGTTTAGTTGTTAACTGGCGTGTTATTTTCTTAGGTTTTAGTATAAATATTGTTTTTATAAATTAGTTGATAAATAATCTACTATAATGACAGTACTTTTTAAACTATAAGATTTAAGACAAGTTCGAGAAACAGGCGTTACTATATCGATAGGTCTTTTTAAACCATTTTCTTTATCTCCTATTTTCTACACATTACTTAAAGGCTCTAAACATTTTCCAAACGAACCAAGTCCAAGTAAATACTTACCTCTAATCCAGGACATTTCATTTATCGTTTGAATGTCCTACTCAATTCAGTATTCATTTGGAAACGAACCAAATTCTTAAAACAGTACGCTAGATAGCGCGGGCGCCATTATAAATTCCAGCCAGAATCAGTATCAATTATTAATATTACGAGTACTTCTGTAAGTTGGTCTGTTTTGAATTATGTATTTGTTAGTTAAAAGATTTACCTACAATTTTATTATCTTTTATTAACAAAAGAAAAACGATAATAACAAATTTGTTTGTTACAATAGTCGACAGCACCGTGTTTGTTTTATTGACGGCAACGAAATTATGCTTTAGTCAAGTTTTTTTTTTATGTTTTATAATTATGTTTAGAGTAAAACGTCAGGCTTTTATGTCATCGGTTTTACAACGTGTAAATATAAACGGTAGAAGCATCTTTATTTAAAGCAGTACATGGCGGGCGGACATGGTCATTAATATTTGATTACTCCGTGATCAGTCCGGCTGGCAGTCGATTACTAACAGGAAATGGTCCGTTGATACACCTCGGAAGATCATTCAGAAGGTTAGGCTTTTGTT
Organism: Diachrysia chrysitis; assembly: GCA_932294365.1. NCBI lineage: Eukaryota > Metazoa > Arthropoda > Insecta > Lepidoptera > Noctuidae > Diachrysia > Diachrysia chrysitis. The sequence continues at coordinate 12,693,627 of OW028656.1, read as the reverse complement.
TACTTGAGCTGAAACGTTGAATAGGTAAAGCTTTTGACAATTTCAAAGACACCAATAGCTCATAGTATTCCTATATTCTGATCTTGATTTTCATCTAATTTAGTTATGTCACTGCTAATGGTGCTACTAAATTCAAAATTATTTATCTTAATATTAAACTTTATCAAGGATAAGAATGAAGAACCAGAATTTTACTTTTCTTACTAATAAATGTAATTTTAGTATTCTACACTAATTTTACTATTTGTTCTAAATATACCTTTTGTACTAACTTGCTTAATATTCAGTCGCGACGTCCTCCAACGTCAGATTAGCGCAAACCGTATTACGTGACGGCGTCAATTTGACGCGATGATGCGGTGATTCGTTGTGCTGGGGGTCCTACCAAATGCCCGGGACATGAGACCAATATCAATGGAACACACATTTTTCTTCAACCTCGTAAAACTTTTAGAGCTGTCTTGTGTGCCGTTTGAAGTTTTTTGATGGGATAGTATAGTTGGCCACCAATGTTTTGCGAAGCTTATGTAAAATTCGTATTTGTTGGAAATATAAAGTAAGTGGTATAATAAGAATAAAAATTATCAAAATCAGATGTCATATTTTTTTTTTCAATTAATACGTCGTAAAATTAAATGCTGATGAGATTTTAGCATTGGCAACAATAATACGGATTCTGAGAAATTCAAACATGAAACACCACTGATTTTAAATGCTTTAATTATTTCTATTGAAATATATTTATAGATTAAATTTCAAGCATTTAGGTGCTCTAAATAACTTTAACATCAAGTTGTTTGCCTGAATTCTTGGTATAATTATATCAATTGAAAACCTTTTAAGTACGTGGTAAAGGCAATTTTATGTGAACATTAAGAGACTCATTATTACGGCGCAAAATTTATTAGGCTTTTATTATACAATATCGATTTAATTCTAAGCAATCGCTAATATTAAAGTACTTAAGTAGAAAATAATAATGGATAATAAAACAAATCCCGTGTGAGCGCAAAAACATTTCATTTTTTAATTATCTTTGAAACAAAACATGAATCAGGATCAGATTAAAATTTATGCACTAACCCATACTAAACGTTCTATTTATTGTTTAATCTATGTGCTACGCACAAAGTATTTAAAAATAAAGTGTAATAAAATTATAAAATGAGGTAACTAAATTTTGTCTCACAGTTTTTCAAAATTACGCACGACCAAAGCATATCGAATGTTTGTTACTTCTTCATTAACGTCTACATCATCATCAATCCAAGGCAGCCCTTTTCAAAACACCTACTTTAAGACTTAGGACTTTTTTTGTGTAATTCTGATCTTAAGTCTTTATTATTCAAACACCATCCCTTAAAGTATCAACAAACAATAAAATCTTATAACACATTTCTCCTCTCTATTTGATCTTCCTAAATCTCAAGGACATAATAATAAACAAGATCAGTATTAAACAAAGCGTGTACCTCAGAGAAATCAGGCGATCCGGCCGTCGTCCGGTCGTGTCCGGTTCCTGAATATTTGACGTGAAAGGGAAATGAGGAGAGCCGGTCAAGCGAGAGACGCTCATGTAATTGCATTAGAAGGCTTTACAAGATGTTACAAGGTCAAGTTATTTGTAGAAACGATTTACGTAAGAGGTATTAAAGAGGGTTTTCATTGTTTGTTTGTTGCGTTATTTTTAAACGTTCCATAGCATCCCTTACATGTGAATCTGTGGAATGCACACTAAGGAAATTTTGCCTTAAAAATGTCCCTATTCTACATGGCCCAGCGTTTGAAATAGGTCATTTTAAGTGCGTGATTCTATTGTTACTTTTAACTCATGCGTGAAGGGGAATAATAAAAAAGGAATTAGACAATGCTCTTTTTAAGTCCTATTTGAATATAAACTACAACTAATTAATAAATCGCATTATTTACTATGCAAATATTATGCTCTACTTGTATTATTTAACTATAAACAATAGTATTTTTCATATAAGTATCTTACTTAAGAATCATTCAGAGATTTAAAGATAAGAACAATGTAAAAAGCCTTACATTCTAGTGTTCATTTAAAACAAATCTTTGCACAACGCCTTTACTTCTGACGCTCTTTGTTAAGATTTTCATAATAATAATTTGCATCTGCACTCCTAGAGTCTTGACTTACGCGTTAAAAACTCATTATAATTATTCTCAAAGAAAATCTACACGATAATTAAAATGCAGAAAGGAGTCTTTGTTTTACTATTTTAAGTATTTTTTACATTAAATACGATGTTATGTACAAAGAACAGACTTTTGCTCTTGGTCTCGCCTGCGTGTGATTGAATTCGCAAAAAGATTACTATGTATTTATTTTGATTCTGGCCGTCACACTGCAAGGTAAAGACCTCCCTGTCCTCCGTCTACGTCACTCCTTATTATATGCTTTCAGTTCGCCCTCTTTGTCCGCCTCAAAGTGCCTCGATTGTTTTTTTTTTAAACTCAACCCAATCCTTTAAAAGGCCTTTGGTATTTATTGAAACAATTATAAGCCATATATTTGCGAAATTTTCAACCGTAAAAACGCAAACCATTTCTTTCGACGGTAGTAACGAGATAGTAACACTACTAAAGCTAGAGTGCATTGTGGGTAGATCTGTTTTATACTACTATAACGTTTTGTAGGACTATTATTACACAGAAGCGTCTTATCGGCTTGACTAGGCCATCAACTCTCAAGGGTCGGCGTTCTCCATAATATGGCAATATAACGCTACATTTGTAGGAGCACGAGGTCACAGTGGCAGACTACGTTTACTGAATATAACTGACAACTATTATTTACTACTACATAATATGTTTATGCCTATAAGCCGTCAAGAAATTTAGGAATTTCAGAATTTTACGATTCAATTACTCTGTAACTACTGTTGGACCGAATCCTCATCTCTACAAATAGTAAAATTAGTACCTAATTTGTCTTATTTTTTTAATGTAGGTATGAATGTCTCAAAAGCTCTGACTAAACATTTATACTATTCACGAAATAGAAATTATATTTAGTAAAAAATCTTAGTAGGTAGTAGGAAGAGTTCTAAAAACATGATTAATAGAGGGATAAGCAGAACCATAATATTTTTCTTTCGTCAAATGGCCTAAATTCTATACAAGAAATCAGAAATGACTAATATCAGTGCAGAATTAGCGCGCCCACGAAGTAAACGACAGAAAACATTTCACTTTAATGTAATCAAACTGAGATAAATACAAAAAAAAAAGATAAGAAGTGTTCGGCAAATTAAATTGGAAACTTTCCTTTGTTTTTAGACTAAATTTAACTCAAGTACAAAAAACTGCAACTAAAAAAGAACTGTAAAACTATTAAAATAAAGTTGAAAGTTGTTTGTATAAGATACCGTGTAAAGATGGTTCCAGTCTAGGAACAAAAAGAGGAAATTTTGTGTCGTATCGGATTTTAATTTCTTCTACGTAGAATTAATGACTTTGCTTTCGTTTCGATCGCCTTTGTCGATTCATACGTTAGGAACTCGATTGGGTTTAAGTACTGCTTCGGGACTTTATAACTGGGCTTGGACTAACTTTAGTTTTGAATTCGATACTAAATTTTAACTAGTGCTAATTAATGTAGAGTGGAACTGTAGATTTTAAAGAAAACGGCTATAAATAAAGAAATCAAAATGAAAGAAAAATTAACTACATACATGAAGTTTAAATCGCAGACGTACATACAGTAAGTTGTTTTACAATGGTAATAAATGCAGGTTCATGTGATGAACAATAGCTGATCTGTCTGACCTTACACACAAAAACAGGACAGTAAAACATACAAAAAAATATATATTTTAACATTAACTCAACTGTTAAAAACTAAATTGTTAAACAACGAACGCCAGTAGAAATTCCTCCTACTTAAGATAAAAAACTCGCCAGTCATGTTGCTGTCCATATATCAAAACTTAAACGGTCCAATGTCTTTCAAAACTCTTCTGAAACTAAGTAATACAGGAAGCGCAAAACCCCTTTTGGAAACCACCAAACAACATCTTCGCAATGCAATTTGTTTAAAAGAATTGTAAAGAACCCCACTCCACAAGTCTTGGCGCATAAAATTGAACCTTAAATCTCTGTAACGAAGATTTAAATTAGATTTGTTTTTGCTTTAATATATCTTACACCAGTGCTTCATGCTCACACACTTATGCACTTTTAAGCCAATTATTTTCAACAAACATTATATAATAGTTTAATGTTCTGTTTCATAATTTTACCTACTCCCTAGACGCATTTTATGGATCAATAGAGGTATAGTTTAGTGTTCTACTGGTATGTTTTTTTTTCTAAAAAGTAGTGAAGATTATTTTATACGAAATAGTAGCATTTTGTTCAGCAAAAACTTTCGAGGTTGAAACATAATAAAATAGTATAAATAAACTTTTTAATTTAAAATACTCGAATAATTCTTACAAAAGCATTCGATTGGCAAGAAAACAATTCCGTATATTCGAGCTTTCTACGTTCTTATTTCACTAGTGAGGGGACACAGACGATAAACTTTGTCATTTTTGTTAATTATTATCATTTTCATTAATTATTATTATGCATGTATGTGATGTTGTCCATATTCATTCTTTATAAGTTAATCACTCAAAGATATACATAGAATATTTAATTAATTGTTTGCAACATTTTATAACCAAGAAAAGAATTAAACTATCTTAGATATAATTAAGCATTTTATGAAAATTAGGTGCCAAGATTAAATAATTGTGATTAAATAAACTGTACTAGTCAAGAGGTAAACTCACAACGTTAGTGCATTAGCATTCGTCTCCCTTAGAATAAAGACTTCATTCCAAGTACAATTACTTACGTCGTAAAATCCAATTTAGAAAGCGAGTAGTGTTTCTTTGTGGTAATATTTCAAGAAAAATATTATGTTTGTGAAAGGACTATTTACTTAAATTAATTGAAACAGCAGACGTATTCTAAGACAGGTTGAGGGATGGGATGAGCTTGCCGACCGCTTGCCGCACGCTTGGTTTCGCTCGCTTCGCTTGCTCGGCGCACGCTTGCGGTCACAGCTCAAAACTATCCTAAAATATATCGTGTATTTCACTTTTAGATCTCAAATTTTAAAAGGGAAATACACATTATCACAAATTAATGAATACTTACAGAAATGTAATCTCAAATATTATGATACCTAACTTTTATCGTATCAAAAATATTGTCTTATTCTTATTTAAACGTCAAGAAAATTGTTAATAAGACCGCTAAATAGCAAAACACGTCATACTTAATACTCTAGAGACGTGAAGTACCATTCGCAGAACAGCCGCTCGACTGCTGGCTAATGATACGAGATCTCGGGAGACGCGCTGCGGTTATAACATGCAGCAAATGAAAATATATCGTGGAAATAAATTACTTTAGAATCATTATTGTGTAACATCACAATACAATGTCAGTGTAGGAGGATGAGTTAATGTGTAAACTGTAAAATTAATTTGTAAAATTAATGTGTAAAATGTAAATGTACAAACCTAACTAATTAATATGAGAAATACACAGTGTTACTACATAAATGTTAAGAAAAACATTTGTTTCTGTCCTGCAGCTATTTATTTAATCCTTTTACATCGATAGCACTGAGTACTGGTGTCCATCCCTCGCATTGGGTTCCGCATAAAAATCATATTTGTAGACGCGTGCCAGTCAGCGGAAAGCTGGACAAATGCAAATATCGGGACTGGCCATGTGTTTGCTTAGATGTTTTGCAGCTCTGATGTTTCGTTTGATATTGATATTCAAGTGTTACTGTTCCCACTATTTGCTAGGAAACCGCTGATTTTTGCATTTACAATAATACTCACAATTTGTTTTGCAACCTCGGTTCATGCAAATTTTTGTTGATAAACAAAACATTTTTAGATTCCAATGTTGTTTTGTTAGCAGCCCCTATATGTAAATTGGTTAATGGATGGGATTAAATATTAACTGTTAGTTTAGTTTTTTACTGCGATGCATCATAAATGGTTTCAGTTTTGAATAATTAGACTGTGCATGAAGTATTAAATAAATAAATAAATGAATAATTATATTATTAATAGAAGCGTGTGGTCTCAACTAAATGGACGCGAAAGTTTTAAGGATAAAATAATAGAATATCTATTTCGTATTTATGACATGAAACCAAACTAATAACTTATACCGAAGCATTTTATAAAAATAAATAAAGGTTTAGAAAGTTGTTATTGGTGTGTTAAACACCAAGCTGTCTATTTAACAAGTTGCTCTAGAGCTAGACTCTATCTAGTTTATATTATTATAAAAGTAATAAAACGCCTTTACATTTACACAAAAGTCTATTAGGTCATTAACATTTGTGTTTTGTACAAGTTTGAGATCGAGATCGAAATCGAGATCGAGATAAATAAGTATGAACGGTACTGAATATATATGAACAAGAAAAATCGTAAAATGAGTGCTAAAACAGAGCGTGCCGTTTTATTAAAACTATCTCAAAACCTAATATCACCCTAACAATATCGGAACTATCAATATTTTCGCATAGAGCGTAGTACTTCCAGCTAAATATTTGCTCACGGTCGGCACAACGGGCTACTAGCGATGCGGACACTCTATGATTTTCTATGTATATTCTAAGGGCTATTAAGTTATGATACGCTGCACGAGCGTCAGCATCTCTCTTTAATATACGAAAATCAACAACATAATTTTTCTAAATACTAAAATATACAGCAAACTTTGTATAATAATAATAATAATAATAATATCTTGGGACATCTCACACACGGTCATCTGATCCCAAACTAGGCAGAGCCTGTGCTATGGCAACCAGACAACTGATAAACATACTTATATATTTCTAAATACATACATAACATATTATAGATAAATTACACCCAGACACAGAACAAATGATCGTGCTCATCACACAAAGATTCGTCCTGGGTGGGAATCGAACCCACGACCTCCGGTTTAGCAGTCAGGGTCACTAACCACTAGACCAACAGGCCCGTCGTATAAATCTGTTTTGCATCCAGATTTAAGAGTCAAATGAGGGCAGAAGCCGCGTGGCATGCTTTCACTGCTCCTGCAATGTTAATGCTACCTCTAGCCTCGCATCTCATGCTGGATATTCTACAAACTCTTTACAGTAAAGTGGATATACCGCCGAAGTACATTGTAGTTATAAGTCCACAAGTTTTGAAGTAAACAGAAAAATTAGTCAAAAGATTTTATCAAGCAGTTTTAATTATTGTGAGTTTTAATCTTGTTAGTAAAGTATATCTTCAACAAAAAAATATATTAATAATATTGTCATAAAATTGATGTTATCTAAAAATACGCAAAAACTTTTACATGAAACCACGTTATCCTATGAGGGACACTGAACAAAGCCACCGACTATAATCCAGATACAAAAAGGTCAAAACACCACATAACTAATGTAATGACCAGCCACTGATGTGGAGTTCCACTGGAATATTCCAAAGTACTCGAGTGAGTCTCCAAATCACCCATTTGGAGTCAAAATCTCGCTATGCAAAAGTTTTTGCAATAATCCCCAACATCGAGTCCTAGTCAGGCCAATTTACAACAAAGAAATTTCAACTCAATACCAAATTTTATTAGGTTCATTTTTGGTTGAAGTCCTGACAGAATCTAATAAATTTTGTCTAGCATGCAACATTTGCTTCGTCACCCCTCAAGGGATATTGCAGTGTGCTTAGCGCGTGAGTTCGACTTTTAAAAAGTCTTGATTTAGTTTCTATTTATGTTTCAGAGTTCGATGAGTTCGTAATGCAGTGGATTGCTTCGGAATGAACTAAAGAACGGTTTTAAAACGAGTCCTATTTAAAACGAGGACAAACGACAGATTTAATATTAGTTTATGTTTATGCAGAAATTGATAATCAAATCTGTCGCCATTCTATCCTATTTCTGTATCTAACAATATTCAATGCTATATTATTTAAGTTAAATTATTTATATTATACTCATTCATTAATATTCTATAGGTATATTTCTATTGTACGCCATACTTATTAAACTGTAAAATGCATTGTGACATCACATCGTATGTAGACGGTGGCGCCATCTGTTAGACATGAAATACTAGGGAAACGTGCACAGAGTACAAAATATTCTCTAAGGATAAGGATAATAGTTTTATTCAAATTACAATGTGAACAGTTTAAAATTTAGCATTTTATTAAAATTTATCTAAAAAGAAAGAATTTCTAAAATGGTGAAACCACTTCTTGCCATCCAGAAGTAATGGATAGAAAACTGTTGTTTTATACGATGTAAGAAAATTAAATAAGCCCCATGTAATGCACTGTATTTATACAAGCATGTACAAAATCAGCGATTTTATACTTGGACTCGAGTTTCAACATTTGAACTAACTACGACCAACAAAGCATTTCAAAACGATGCTGTCGACTTTGAAGTCAGTACTAGAAACTCAATCACTAATACTAGCAACATTGACACCTACACCAAACAAGGCTACAAGCTTAATTGCTGCCGTCCTGCGAGGAGCGAGGTGTCGCAGCGTGTCGGACAAACACACGTGACGACGACGCGACGCAGCCGTGACGTTCGATGCGAGCGACACGACAGGCGACCGACGCGACAGAGCTGTTGATACGTCGCGAGCGAGGCGACGACGAGCGTCGAGCGACGAGATATTGGGATTATGACGTGCATGTTACGTGACTTGAGATTAGCAGGATTTGCATCGGTCATAGTGAGACCCATTTCCACAGGTTTTTGATTTAAAGTATTTCCACTTTCACAAATTAAAATATTGCATTTTATACCTAAGTTTATAAAACTAATACAATAGAAGGGACTTGCAGATTACGATATACTTGCCTTGCATTTCAGACTGAGACGATGAGAGTCTACTTACACAAAAAAAAAAAAATACCATGCGGTGTTATCTATTGTATAAAATACCTAAATAATAGATACACCCCAGACACACTGCTTGCCCAACGTAACCAATTCACTCCAAACAGATTATAAAATGAAATCGTATTAAAGCCGTATTCTGTATCTTCAATTCCCAGTACAGCTTTGAATTGCTTATTTATATTAATTCCTGCTTTGTCCCTTATGGGATTTTTCAGCAAGGATCTAGCAATAGTAATAGCATTTTGAGTAGAATCCTGAAGTTTACAGCGTGTCAGGGAACGCTTGAGACTCAAATAACACTGCAACATTATTTTGTGACAGAATCCTAATAATTTTAGCAATAAACTTGTCGCCTGGGATTGCAATCTTGCTCGAGTGTACTGAATGTTTTCATACATGAAACCCTGTTTTAAATAAAGAGAATGTCCACAAGTTATTTATCTATTTAAAATAAATTTTGATCTTCATTGTTTTAGTATAAACATAATTAATTTTAACATAAAAAATTTGTTTAAAAATCAGGGAATTAAAACAGCAATAATATTAGAATTATTTGATATAATAGTTGTTTGCAGAATAATTCAAGTATTACATCTCAGGTTGGACACTTTGTTGAGAGAATAAAAAGGAAAAATAAGACCACAATATTTTTAGCTCGCAAAAAGTGTTGGTTGCATGTTCCGTCGTTAAAATAGTCGTAAAGCGGGATGCACATGCAAAACAAAGTCACAAAGCAAAACGTGACACATAATGAAGCTACAGTCACTGCTGAAGCCGTTCCAAACAAACGCAGCAAGTTTCGATCCACTCCAGTTACGTATCAGAAATGATACTCTCTAACTAAAATAGCGAAGGTAAAATTTGTAGAAACGTTTTAGTTATCTGCAGAGATGCGAGGCCACTGGGTAACCACAAACGATACGGGGAGGCTGCGCTGCATCCACTGATACCAATAAATTCAGAACTATCTTTGCAGAGGTGAATAGCAGGAAATTTACGTAAGAACTTTAAGGTTATTTTTGAAAGTGATTTATTTTTATAGTTTTTGTTGATAAATTGCTTTCACTTTAGGTAATAACGTAGAACTTTCTGTAGATGTTTTTTTGATAAATTGGTCTTATTCTATTCGCTAGATGTGTCTAACAGTTTTTTTCTTTTTAATATTTTGTACAATTTGAAAAATACAAATACCAATTTTAATAACCTTGATAGAAATTATTAATCTACCGATATCTAATATGATATATTATTATGATTATGTTTGGTAAAGAGAAAATGATTTTGATGTTCAAAGATCTTAATTTATAGTGAAGTGAAGATCTAGGATAATCCCCAATCCTCTTATGATATAATACTTATTACAACATTAATCTCTTGTGAATATGGTAGCGAGTAAATAATTACACCATAATTAGTGTTACCTAAATAAATTTCTGATATTAAATAAATAAGTAACATTAATAGCGTGCATTGCTATAGCTTTTAATTAATATGAAGCTTACTTAATGGCTTTGCTTAATAGGTTTGACTAGTTAAATGAAATCCAGTTTGATTAACAAGTGGATAAATAAATATTTTGACCATAAATGTAAATATTAAACTGTTATACGTTTTATGACATTATTAGCTCAATGATTGAGCAGCTTTGAGTCGGCTTATTTATCTATAGATAATTATTACAAGTACCTATTTGTGTTTTAATATTATGTTGTATAATATCTTGATTCTAAACTCGGCAGAGCATGTATTAGGTATGGCAACCAGACGACTGATAAACATACTTATATATTTCTAAATAGATACATATTATGGATAAATTACATCCAGACACAGAACAAATGATCAGGCTCGTCACAAAAAGAATTGATCTGGGTGGGGAACGAACCCACTACCATTGGTTTAGCAATCAGGGTCACTAACCACTAGACCAACAGGCCAGTCAACAACATAAATATCATAACAGCTTACTTTAGAAAGTTAAGTCTCTTACTTCTGCTTGCTCTAGACAATATCAAATAAGACACGAAAACCTTAAAATCTGCCATAATTAATCTACAAATAATTTACAAAAATTATGTTAATATCCAGAAATATTTTCCCAATCACCAGATTTTTCCGTGAGTGGCGATCCGAATGTAATGCGGAGGAAATGTACCCAATGGCCCGTGTTTTATAACCAATTGTGCGCATGTATAGCCCGCGACACCGCCCATGAATTTTATTGACTTTTGATTATCCGAGACTCGGTTTCACGGCCCGCTTATGTATTTAATGAGATTGGAAACATGTGGCTGATATAGCTATAAATGGGTTGAATAAAACGGTATTTTTTAGAGTGTTAATAATTTTCATAAATTGCACTTCATTTTATCAGCCCAGTAGTTAGCTCTGCACACAGCATAAGCCACTAAAAACACAGCGATGCTCCATCTATGATCCACTTTGAAGTAAAAGACCTAAGTTAATACACACTTTAATAACTTAGTACTTTAACTTCTAACAATCTCATACCAAAAGTAATTATATCCCTGTTTGTAACTAAGTGAAGTATTTAAATACCAAACACGAAGTATGTGTAGGAGCATGTATTACGATACAATACAAGCCAGAAATTGTTGTAGCTCCCATCTCCGCGATGGAATTTAAAAGAGCTGACATTGAATAATATGTTTCCAGCATATTTCCATGTAAATAGTTGTAAAACGAAACGATTTTTAGGGTTCTGCTGTCGTGCAATAGAAATATTTGTGCAAAAAAAAAATATGTGACAAAAAAATATTTGGCATTAATTATTAATTTACTATATATTAAAATGCAAATATAATTAGGTATTTCTTGTATTTTATACATTAAAAGTACAGTATAGAACTCAGAAAACATAGAAAAAATTATTTTAGCATTTAACTTGACCAAATTTATACATGTTTTAAAACGAAAATTTAACTTAAATTTCTATTTACAATAAGCTGAAATATACGTTTAAGGAGTGCTTTAACGGAAACTTATCAATGAAATATACAGTAAAGGTATACGCCCTTACTGGTTCGAAGACCGTGTTTCACACTCGACATATCAAAGGCGAAGGGGGTCTGTATGAGGTACAAATGAGCTGATGTAAATGACTATTAATTCGGTGTGAAAGGAACTACGATTCATTGTGGATATTTGCCGACGAGCTTTCCTGTAGCGTTTAATTTCCTCGTTCGTGTGATAATTGTTTTTAGTTTTGCCTTTGATGAGCTTATTAAGTATGTTGCCGCTTTTATGTATTTAGGGACAATTTCCACGGTAGGTTTTAAGTAGGACATTTTCTTGTGTCAATTACCTATTAAGAATAAAAAGAGTTTATGCCCAGCATTGGGTGTGTAAAAGCTGATGATGAGATCACGCAAAATGCTATAAAAATCCTCCTAAAAAATCTGCGTCAATAATAGCTTTCATTAAAGTTTTACTCTACAAAGACAAGGCTGAAATAAAAAAAACTTTCACTTACATTTTCCCAAACGTCAGAACCGATAACTGTCAAACTACTAACAGAAAAGTACAACCTTTTTACTCGACCCTCTATGCAAGTCAGTCGAGCACTTTTCATTAAAACTCTTTAAATAACAATCCAGTCTTCATCTATTACTGAAAATTTTAAAATACAGGCGTTTTTCAAAGAATCTTTATATTATTTTGACGTTGTATAATTAAATATAATTAATGCTGTAGGTAATTCATAGGAATGGAGGTCGCGTTATTTTAATATTCACGCCTCGAGTGTCAAGATTTGAATAAATTTTATTAATTACATTTTTATTCATTTGAATTTCAATGCTATACAAATTACTGTTTAATGTAACTCCCGTGTATTTTAGACTGGGTTTATATGTACTTTAGATGAGAGTTCTTTACTTAAAAATACTTTAAATTTATATATTTATAAATGATATAATTATTACTACAATATATTATAATTATAATGAAATAAGGTGCGTATCTAAAATTTATATTAACAAAGAAATTGTCTAACATTTAAATTGCTAAATTCTTTAGAACAGATTTAGATAAATAACTTAAACAATGGAGCTACTTACGCAAGTTAATAATTATTTGATAGTAATTTCATAGCATAGAGATATTAAACTTAATACCAAAGACGTCAAAAACCTTAAGAGACGTCTGAAAACTTTATGACAGAATAACTCAATAGAACGCTATTCTTGGAACTCAAAAACAAATCTTTAGCGGTGTTTCAACCTATTATTTTTACCCGGTTAAATACTATATGACTATTTAATTTTCTAGTACAAAAAGAAAATTAAAAAAGAAACGATTTCAAATGTTTTCGTTTACTTGGAATACCGGCTTTCCTATTATAAATGGTTTTAGATTTTTATACTAACTGGCAAATTAATGAAAAAACAAATGCAGTTTGCATGCGGCAATAAGTAACGTAAATTTTTGTATTGGATGTTTAGTACTCATTCAGCTGCAGATTCCTAGATTACTAGATTAACATGGAATTTTCTGGAACGGACAGCTCAATTTTTAATGAATACTTGTATCTGACAACAAACAGACAACTGCGTAAGTCTTAAATATATTTTTTAATTTGCGTTCTAAAAAATATTTTTTGTTTTTAAAATCCATAAGAAAATGGGACGATGCTTTTATGAAAGAGACAGAAGTTACCTTAATTGATAGATAACTACACTTTCACAACCACCTTCAATATTAAATAACAGTACCTATATGAACTAAGTTTAATAAAACCACTTACGGCAGAGCTTATAAAAAACAAATCATATCGCCTCACTCAGTAAATAGCACCAATAAACACATATATTTACGACTACGATTACTCCACAAGTATGCCATATATCCAGCTTGCATGCACAGATTAAAACAGACATAATTCAATAAAAAAGTAAGGCATATAAAAACATGCAAGGTAACGTATGTTTAAGCCGGCTTACAGATCATACTAACACTTTATTTCTTGTAATAATCGCGTCAACACGCGACCTGCGACACGCGATATTGTACTGGTGTGAGTTTACCACTTTGCATTATTAGTGAAGATTTGCATGGAGTTGGGCGAGATTTGTTCCTTCGTGTTCATCAGAATGTGATAACAGAAAAAGAATATGAAAGATTAATTGACTACTATTTTTTTTTTCGGTTTGCCGACCTAATAGATACATTAAGATGTTATATTTTTCGTCTGTCATGGTGACCCATTGGTGCAATGATCTAATTGGTTGCAAGTTTGAACCCAATACAGTCAAGTAACAAAGTGACTTCAGAATTATATGCACTTTCTTAAATTATTCTAAGACATTGACAATCGGTGAAGGATAACATCGTGAAGAAACCTGGATTCCCAAAATTGAAATCTGAAATCGCCAACTCGCAATGAACAAGCGTGGTGATCAATGCTCGATCCTTCTTTATATAAGAAGAGGCCAGTGCTTACAAGGAACATTTATAATCCGGTATTATATTATATACTTATTAATAGGGCGTTTTCCTTGGGGTTTTGTTTTTGATCTTGCTTGTGTACCGCCGGAATCACCGATCCCTATAATACTTTCGAGTCTTTAGGTGAGAACTGCAAAAAGTCGATTGTATTTCTAAAACAACAGTACTCGTGAGTTAGTCTTGATCGAATAATAACTTGTTAATAGAAGAGGTCTGTAACAGGGACACGACGTAGTCCGGTGATTCATGGCTCTGTTTGTGTGTCTCTACTAAATGCTTCTTTTAAACTCGTAAACTGCACTGTAAAACACAAAAAGCTGTGATGTATTTTAGGTTCTAGGATCAGCAGTATATATAGTTATATACTTGTTGATGTAATCACTACGATTCTCATTAGTTTCCCTTCCTGTGACCTTGACCTTTCGTAGGAAGTGGGGTAAGTAGCGCTGTTTACTAAGGACACAGCAAACTTCACACATCCAACCAAAACTCGTAACGTGACCTCGATCCATTAAAATCATGTTCTATCACACATTGTAGACCCATTCAAAGTATTTCAAGGGGAAATCCGAAAAAAAATCCGAAAAAAGTCCGAAAATCCGACCCTCGCCGAAACACGTCCAATAAAATACGATATTAACCCTTGCCGTTACATTTACACGGTCATAAGTTTCGGATTAAAAAAGGGGGGTTGTGGGGAAACGCAATGAATAGGAAGGAATCGCCGCTGGATGAGAAGGGTACCTATTGTCGGCCGGCTTACGTATTAACTCTAGTGTACATACATATTCCAGGACTTTTGAAATACGTTTTGGTAGAGCTTCGATAGTGTTCAAAATATAAACTGAAATTTAAGTCACGTCTTAAAGTTGAATTAACACACAATTCTCGTCATATTGATGAACCAATCGAAGAGAATTATTTACTGGTCTTAACACAATGATTATAACAGTCAAATAAGACCTTTAATACTATAAATGGGTACATCTGGTAGTAATTAGAAAGAATATTGGTTTTATAATTCCTTTTGATGAATTTATATGTCTACTGAAATAAGATAGGCTCTATCAAACAATACTTTTGACTAGCCTGTTGGTCTTGCGGTTAGTGACCCTGACTGCTAAGGCGTAGGTCATGTGTTCGATTCCCACCTAGGACACACCTTTGTGTGATGAGCATAATCATTAGTTCTGTGTCTGGGTGTAATTAATCTATATTACTAGGTGTAATTAAGTATGTTTATCAGTTGTCTGGTTGCCATAATAGAGGCTCTGCATTTGGGATCAGATGGGCGTGTGCGAGATGTCCCAAGATAGTACATTTATAGATATTACAATGAAACATTTTAACAAACTTAAAAAGATTATGCCCCAAAACGTATATTTTTTGTACATAAGTTCGCTTTGTGTAGTCATAGTATGAACGTACACGGTGCAATAATAATGTGACCCATGTCGGTAACGTGTCATCCGAATATTACTACAAGTGACGCTAACGGGAAACTCGCGCCGTGTCGTCAAATTTTATACGCAATACTTATATAGTGTGTGAAGGTATTTTTGATATTATTGTCCTTAGTACGAACCAGATTAAAGGTAGACAGAGCGTATAACATCATGCTGTTTCAAATCTTGACAACCTTATTTCGACTTCATTCTTAATAAGCAGGAGGTCTATATTTTGCTGTCAGTCACTTTATTAAGTAATTTACTGAAATGTATTGAGTCTTTCCGGTTCTTCTCCATAGGAATAACACGTTGGAACCGCGCAACAAGAGTCATTAACGTTTTGAAAGTGCCTGAAAAGGCCTTCTTGAAAAAAAAATATTTTGATATTGTTTTCGATTGATTTTTGGTTTCACACCAAAGCTGCTATCTACTAAAGCTGAGCTTTAAAAAGAAACGAACAACCTTGATGTTATTTTTACCATTAATCAAGATCTATTCATGTCACATTTCCGCTTCCTAATTATGTATATAATACTACATACCTATGTCCTTCATCCATCATGTCGCAGCTAAACTAAAAATATTCATAGCTAGACATTCCTCGTTTGGCGCAAGTAATGACGTCACTAATTGATATGGAGTACGCACTCCGCTCAAGAAAATGGCGCCGACGTGAAAGCTTTTTGAATATTCATCGGCATCGCAAAATGTGCGGTTGTATCGCTAGAGTTTTGCCCTGGGTTTGTCTGCTTTCTGAACTTTTCATAACTTTTAATTAATGGTAAAGTGAGCGTCCAAATTAGAGGCAGGTATGATTAATTCAGTTTAAATGACTTATGAAGGCAATATTAGATGGTGTACTTACAGATGAAGGTTGGGCTTACTGGGCTAAGCTAAATAAAATGGCAAAAGGGGACAGGGGTAACCGATGCATCATCTTAACAGTTTATTGATAAAAAGATTTGATTCCATTTCACAGCGGAAAACAGTAAAGATTGTAGTAATAATGCTTATAAATTAATTCCTTGTTTACCCATTGAGATCCAATATTAATTTAAATATGATGAATTCGAAAAAGTTACAAAACCATTTATACAATATCAATACAATCAACATACATAATGGCTCAACTCGCTTTAAAACCAAATAATTAAAACCGTGCTACCCTTTCGCACGTCAAACGCGGTTTCATTTATTTACAGTTTTGACACGAGTGTGACACGGATCAAACGCGTGATTGTGTGAAACACCTCCCAATTGAATTCAGTCCTATTTAATGGAGTAAGAATTGAGACGAATCGCAGTAATACGGTCGGGAACGACCGGCAGTATTTATTTATGTTTGCTAGTGAAAATGTAAATATCTATTTGTCAAGACATTAAATGGAATGGGGAGACGGTTTTTGGACACGCTCCGTGATTTGGTCCCAAAAAACATTTCCGAACAGTTTTTAGAGACAATACTTTTTGTTTTTATAACAACGACCTTTGTCTGAGAGATATGTTTCTTACAGAAAGCAATTTGTTTTAGTACCTAGATAATTTATTTGCAACTTAATAATGATCGTATAAGATAAGTTTATTTGGTCTCATGATCGTAAAAGGGTCGTGTAGGGTTTTGGGATTAATTCACACACATTCAATTTCATATTCGAAGTCAATCATCGTTGGTAAGTACTGTAATTTTCTCTATGTTTATACCATCTTATCTACACTCCTTGTTTTCTGTATATAGTTTATACCTACTAGAAACTTCCAAATGTTATTATAAAGTAAACAAATGCATGTAGCTAGGAGGCCAATAACATGGCATTCTGATCTTAGCTATTTCATTCCATCTAAGGCGGCGTCCAGCGCAGCGTTCGATAAGCCAGCAACATCACAAGCCAACGCACGGCTCGCCATCTCTAGACGCTCGAAATCTTGCCTGAATTTTTCAGCAAACACGAGCTCGGCTCAAAGCGCTGGATTTGCTGGGCAAACACGGAACATTCCGCGGCAAACTCGGAGGTAAGCCCGGTCTAGACGCTGTACATGCTTTGTTGATCTAGACCACGCCATCGGCAAATACTTCCCTTGTTTCGATGTATGGGAAACAAATCTGTTGGCGTTTGTTTTATTCATGGTAGATTTGTGTGCGCTCGAATACAATTTTGGTAGCACCTGCAATGTTCGGATTGTATTGCATTTTTGATTAGCTGTAACAAACACATGTGACAGTCGTTTTTAATCAAAATGTTGTTATTCTAATTCCTATCGATTCGTAATGATCAAATATGGTTACATATGTTGCATTTATGATAGACGATATATTGTTTTGATTTAAATTAAATAGCGTATGCAAGCTCAGATCAATCAACTAAAATGTCAATTAGAATTTCCCAGTTAGCTCCAGATATTATCTACACTCGCATTCCGTGAAATTTCAATCTGATACTGCAGTGACGTCACATTTGGAAATCCTATAGTTCCAGCCACCTGCAAATTTCCGCCATTAGCCAAACCTATCTCAAAGGCAAATTGACAGCTCGCACACCAATCAAATAGTCGCGTTCAAAGACCAAACGACACAATATCGCGAAACAATAACGTCGGGCAATTTGTAAATAGCGGAATATCGGAGGTCGTAATACGTGATCGGATCGGCACGGGCATCGAACCGAAACTACGGTACGTCAAAAAGCAATCACTGTACTAACGCGGAATCATTCGACGACGCCGTCAGCCGGAACAAAAGCGAATCACTTTGATCCGAGTGTAGGGTGGCCACGTGCGGGCGTGTGATCGGACAGTCCTGCGACACACGCTCTTACAAACACTGATTGTTTTTTACGGCTGAGGTGAGAGGAACGCTGCCCAATTAACGAGCCTAACTGACGTTGGGCTGTAGGTTGTACAACACCATATCTGTTTCATCTACTACAAACTTCTGGTGGTCTTACATTGTGATAACCATAAAGATCCATATGATTTGTTCCGTACTTAA
Organism: Diachrysia chrysitis; assembly: GCA_932294365.1. Taxonomy (NCBI): domain Eukaryota; kingdom Metazoa; phylum Arthropoda; class Insecta; order Lepidoptera; family Noctuidae; genus Diachrysia; species Diachrysia chrysitis. The sequence continues at coordinate 12,674,781 of OW028656.1, read as the reverse complement.
ATGTTTCTATATAATTTTACAATACGTAGAGAAATTATTGTGTGACGCGGCGTAAATATTTAGTAAGATTTAAGATTTCCAACAAAACAATATGACCAAGTAAGAACTTTTAATTGGCCTTGTTTTTATTTACATCTTTACAAAACATGTTTATATTTGTTTTAGTAAGTTTTAACAAACGTCAGGAACCTACGCAAAAGTAAGTCCGTGGCGTAATAGACAATTTAGATGGGTCGAGTCTAATGTGATTATCTACTAAAAACCATACTCGTCGTCTTATAAATCTACATGACTAAACAAATTCCATGTGACTAGCTCTTGCATATAAGATGCAGTCCTAAATTTCTCGTGGTGCTTAGTGTGTCCCTACTGGCGATAGAGCATAGGCGCTCGCAGATAGCTTCAAACAATGAAATGAAAGCCTGTGCGATATTTCAATGCAACGCAAAGCCAAGCGCGCCGCCCGGACTCGCCTACCTGCGGCGGCTTATAATGCTACTGAAGAATCATGTTTGCTCTGCGGTTTTATATGGAGAAGAATAGTACGCATTTGTATTTACCCGTTTTCAGAATTAAAAAATATTGGTAAGTTTTATAAAATATTTTTTTTATTTTTTGTCCATGTTAAAATTATTTAAATGCTTAAAAAGTTTACAATAGGACCGAAAACTGACTGACACAATTAAATGCGCGGTAGAAAAGTTTTAAGTCTAGAAACTTTTCCAATACAACATAGTTAACTTATTTAAGTTACTGAATTTTGTTTCACTTTTTGTTTGTTTTGTTGTTGATCCTGGGAGCTGGAAGTCAAAAGAAAATTACATCTTGTAAAACATCGTCTACTTAACTAGTAAGTTATTTAAGATGTGTTTTAGTTTTAATTATCTGGAGAGTTTCAAAATTAACAATTTTCGCTTTTAACAAAAAGGAAAACTAGGTAATGCTTATCTTTATGCTTCGGGGACGATCTCAAAGAAGAAACTATAAAACAGGTTAAAGTTAGACTAGTTAGAAGGACCAAGTTAGGCATTTGATGTTTGCGCACTGATGGACTGATACTGGTAGTTAACAAGAAACTTTAGACCATACAACTCAGAGCCTCTAAGGGCTTGAATAACTCTTACATAATAGGCCACTAACACACCACAGAATAGAAAAACAATTATAATTAAATCACAACTATTACCTTTCTATACTTCTATCTTACTTATTGTGTGTTCTATTTTACTTGTGATGTACCTTGTCTTTAGCCGATAAAGTTGTTTTATTCTATTAAAAAGGGGCAACGAAAAAGGTATTTAATAAAATACATGTTTTCTTTTCGAATAAGATATGAAAGTTAAGGCCGAAGCTAGACCTAACCAGGTGTTATACCCGTGTTACTTACCACATTAATACCGACATCCTTAGTCTTCAATTTGATGCCAAGGAAAATTTCCAATCAACAGTTCTTGGAAGTGGCTTTCAATGGAAGTAGAACACCGCACAAGTGTCGATCGAGTGAGTGAGTGAGCTATCAGCACGTATTAGCAGGCGAGGTCGCCGGGCGGTTTGCTTAGCGGACTTAGAACTAACTTAGTCGCCAACTATTCACTTAGTGCCGACCGTTGAACTACTTTACTTTGGACTGCGCGGTCGACTATGATGTAGGAAACTTTTGATATGGTATAAAGATATAACTATTTTATATTATGTGTCAAAACTGGTGGACAGATTAAGCATTAGCATGCATATGTATGGAGGATAATAGTGATGCAGAATAAATATTCACATAATCTCGTCTATTTTTCAATTTTAGAAAGAATCGTAAGAAAATTCTCTAAGAGTTTTTTATCCATGCGTTATATTTGTCGTATCTAGAACACGTTTTAAACATCAAAGCATTTGGCTGGACAATCTTTACACTACAGTCTATTACATGATCAACGCTATAAAATCATAATACCACATCCATTTATTTGCATTAGGCATCACGACGTAAAGTTGGGTACGAAGCAGTGCCTCCTAACAAGAAGTCTTGATATGCCGGCATTATTAAACGTTTCGCCGAACCTTGCACATTGCTCTCTTTTGATATGAATACTTTTATAGACTTTACAATGAGGTAACTTATACTCTGTAGGTCCTTAGTAACAGCCTAGATTCCTCCTAGCCTGGAATGCTTTCCTAATGAAATTCCTAATTTCAACGGGGTATGAGACAAAAGGTTCTATAGATTACTTGTGATTAATTACAACATTCCCGAATTCTCAAGTTAATACTAATTATCAGGATCTAAGAGAACTTCCTTTCTCATTTGATCTCACTCGACGATAATAATAAAAGCAAGCGGCATAAAACTATTTCTCAGCAAATACGAAAAAGTAATTAACATTAAAACTGACATTGGTATTTGTCTAGGCTTAAGCCTTGATCTTTGTCCACACGAATTCATCCAATAAGCTTCATTAAATAAAATAAAAGTATTAGTTTGTATCGAAGACGTGTGCCTAGAAATATCAGTGACCAATGTATTAGCAACTTCGTCTCGATCTACAATCTTCGAACCTAATCCCGCCGTACGTGGCAGTTCGTTCCATACTGTAAACTTTATTCGCTCATACGATATAACTATAAAATACTATAGGTATCTCATATTCTGTGCTATTTACAGCCAGGTAACCTGCGGAATTTGATGAACAGACTTATCGTCTTTAGATAACTTTACGTCGATTCTGTAAAATTCAAACAATAACTCGCATCTCACATCGCTATTCACTCTCACTTCGCAGAAGGTTCAAAATGACCTTGGGATCGGGTTCGAGTGCGAAGTGAGCATCAAAGTGACGGGGTCAAATTACCTTACAGAATCTCGCTTCTTAATCGAGTCTTCTCTTCGCCTTTACCGCAATGCCTGAAGACGAAAGTCTACAACCAGTGCGTCCTACCTGTTATGACCTACGGTGCCGAGACATGGACATTAACGGTTGCACTAGTCCACAAATTTAAAGTCGCGCAGCGGGCTATGGAGCGAGCTATGCTCGGAGTTTCTTTGAAGGATAAAATTCGAAACGAGGTCATCCGACAAAGAACCAAAGTGACCGACATAGCTCGCAAAATAAGCTCGCTGAAGTGGCAATGGGCTGGCCACGTCTGCCGAAGGACCGACAGCCGTTGGAGCAAACGAGTCCTGGAATGGAGACCGCGTCTCGGCAACAGTAAGGTGGGACGCCCCCCCGCCAGATGGACTGACGACCTGAAGAAGGTCGCTGGAGGGGACTGGATGCGAAAGGCGGAGGACCGGGTGTTGTGGCGCAAATTGGGAGAGGCCTATGTCCAGCAGTGGACTACGAAAGGCTAAATGATGATGATGATGATGATGAATCTCGCTTCTTACGTCAGCTCATACTTTATCAGTTAATATCTCGCGTCAATTTAGTTCGACTCGCTGACACGTTCACAAGGGTAGCGCTAGTGTAAATACGAATTATCAACCGAGTTTTTGGAGTGCCAATCAAGAAACTCACAGCGGATTCAGATTCGAAGTTTAAAATGAGGTCTTACAGATGCTTGTCGACTCCAGCGAGCTCAAAAAAGTGGCGGGTAAAAGTGTTTGTATATCCTAATTGCATAATAAATTATTTTATTTTCATTCATTTCATTTGTCTTTTTATGGTCAGTGCAACTATTATTTCTTTTTTTTAGTTTTAGGCATTTATATTTTTTTGTAAACCATCCTTTCACATAACCTATTCATCTGGCTCAACAAAAGTTCTTTCTAAAATTTCTTCTGCCTTTTTCCTTTTTGATCATTTGTTTGATCAAACACTTGTAAAATTTGAATCCCCATCAGCTTTTGGGTAGTAAAACAATTGTTAGATTGTGTGTCCAGGTTAAAAAAAACAATTACTCTACAAAACAGACTCTGACGAAGCTGCAACTGAACTCCCAATAGAAATTCAAAAATAAAGCGATACAAAAAACGTCCAATCAGCTGCGCGGGTTATTTGAAAACAGTAGAGATGTTAAATTAGCGCAATTGTGCTGACACACGGAGCGCAGACAATGGCCAGCGAGGTTCGTTTGCACGTTATTTAAGTCGCAGCGTGCGATCGAGGCCTAATTTGGGCCGATTGTCGCGTATCCAATGCCGGCTCAATTACTTTGTTTGGCGCACGGTCCGCACATGACGCGTAATGGATTGTAATACTTGATTAGAACCTGCCCGATGTTATGACGTTTGCTCGGCAAATGAGTGTTACCTGCGTTTTGAGATTGTTGTGGGATGGTTACGGTTTTATCAAAAGGTTGACATGGGTAATAGACGTCAATTTTAACTGGTATCTGGTCAACAAATATTTAGTTATCAGGCCTCCTAGACAAGTGACACTGTGTAGAGTGAGGAAGTGACAAGTCTAAGTCACGTAACTTATCGAAACGAAATGTCATTTCCATGCATATAATGTCATTTAAGCGATTTCTATCATCGTTAAAGCTTGTCTAAATGCTACTTGTCTAGGTGGCAAACATCAAAATAATTACAAACGCTGCTCTTAAAATTTCCTTCACAAAATTCATTTTTTATAGTTTTATTTAATGCGTGCATTTAAATGATATAGAGTCGACTTATTAGACTTACATACACCATTTATTTATCAGATTACAATCCGGCGCAAGCAATTATGAACTAGTTACATACACAACAAACTACCCAAATTATAGTTCATTCCATACAAATGAAAGGCATCAAGCATCACATAAGGCGTTGTTCACAGGCAGCCGTTACATGGGACTTGCAACGAGCATCTTAATTTGAATAACAAAGGTGGCTGCATGCGGCTGAATAATTAACTGCGTACGTATTGCCGTGGCTTTTGACGACACCCGCTGTACGGTCGCTGGCGCTGCCTCTGAATGTAGCCTAATGTCAGTAATTATTTACAATAATAGACGCCTTAAATTCTATTCGTTGGTGCCTCTAACAACGAAATTGATGAGAAATTGCTTACATTTGAGTGCGAATTTATGTAATAGTACGACGATTTTCAGTTAAAGGATTGTTAGAGGTATTCTGAATTAATAGTTCTGTTAACATTATAGGTCATCTTGCATTTTATACTACCATGTCACTAAAGTCTTTCCATCGTGAAATGGACTAAACACTGACTGGACAAAAATATATTTAAAATTAAAAACATCTATTTTATTATTGACAGAAAATTGTTTACGATTACCTACCACCATATTCTTTACAAAAAGTTGCTTTATCCTTAAACGCGTCAGTACAAGACACGATAAGAATAAAAATCTAAACACAAACAGCCATTACTAACCCTCGCTTCTTCACGTTAATTCAACAACACTTGTAACAGAAACGGATGAAGCTCTAAAGGAGGCTGTAAAATATTATTTTATGCCCAATAAAAAGTTATTAGAGTTAAACAGAGATACTTGAACAAAAAACAGGTGTAAGTAATATATTCTGAACCTTTAAATGTGTTTTCGGAGTATGAATTTTGATTTCTTCGGTACTCGAACGAATTCTAATACAGTCATTATGGGTAGAGGAGTGGTATATTTTGTGGTTGTAATATTAGGTGAATAGGTATTATTGTTTTACATGATTTAGGAATAGAGATGATATTAATAGATTCCTTTTAAGGTTAGATTTAGTTAATAAAACCACTTATTTCATTGTATTCATTAAAAGCATACCGCAAATATATATTAGTACACAATTCGCACCCCCAGTGGAAAAAAGGCATAAGTGATTTTACGTTGAATTGTCGATTTTAACATATTTGAAAAGTACGTTTGAAGATACATATGCTGAATTTTTTTCATATTTTTCTTGATAAATTTGACGAATTTAGGCAAGAAATCTTGTTTTATGAATTTTGAATACGGTATCTTTTTTCTTAGGGATAAATAGAATAAACGTTTTAACGCAAAAAAATTGTTGAATAATAAGGGGTATTACACCTTATGACGTTTTTCGTTAAATTTTAATGATCAAAATAAACAGTAACAAATATTATGATTCAAATCCGTTTCTTTTTTTTACATAGCTAGTCTTGTATTCACGAATACGGCTTTTTTTTGTTTTATTAATCTTGTAACATTATATTATAAATGCACAATTGCACATACTTACTAAAAAAAATGTTGAGTGTTTAAGAGGTCATAATCTTATAACTACTGTGTTAAATTGGTAAAAAATCGTGAGTTAACGTGTTCAGTGATGTAATTTGGTTTTGTGACAGACGGGTAAGTCCCATTAAGTATAATTTTAGTATAATATAATCATAATCATACTCAAAAAATAAATTTATGTTCAATTTCTTCAAAATTTTCTTGTGGCCGGCATACGCGCCTTCGCATTACCTACATAGCGAAATTGAACTTTATTTGCTAGGCCACAACAATATAATATGTGACTCAATTCTACAATTTCCTAGCAAATGGTTGCTGTCGTGCCGATGATGATAATTTGATTAATAGTACAAAATATTTTGTATTTAGATTTAGCATTTACCTATTTTATGGTAACTGCGTAAAACTTTTAATTAATAAAGTAATCTAATTAAAATAAACGAATATTGTTTCAGATAAACCATGTCAAAAAGAAATAGGAAAATGATAATGCTATTTGCACAAAAAAATAAGGTGTTGAGAGAAAGGTTTATGAAATCGAAACATTGACAACGTAATATTCAAACTATCGATCCCGACTTTTTCCCTAGTAGTGATTCAGATGATGATTTTCCATTTTCAAGATACGACAGTGCAAAACAATCACTGGCTCCGATTAATCATGCGTCAAATTATTTCGACTCTGTAGATTTAAACTTTTGATCGGGCCCATTTACATCAAAAGTTGACTATTTCAATCAGCATCAACACGATCAGAACACAGAAACCGGGAACAACAACATTTTCATGAACTCTTTGATTAACAACTGTGCCGATTATTGAACATAATAATTTAACTGATATATCATCGACAGTATTTTGTTCTAATAAAAACAATGGTTTTAATTTAGATAGTGCTAGTACAGGGACTCTGATTACACAGACTGCAAATGATCAACAAAGATCCTGTATTTCTCATGTTGATATAGACCAAATAATGATAACTGTTTCCGAAAATACCAATTATACTTCTGACACTCTAAAAAATAATTTAAGTGTGTGACGTGCCGAACATGAAAAATCTGTTGAGATTTAATCCCGAGAAAACGAAGTTATAAGTAATGCTAATCTAAGGGACACCGAAAATCTGGCACAAATGAAATAACTTACGATAATACACATGATCTTACAATTTATACTAAAGCAGGTACAATTAGAAAAAGAAAAAAATACAACCAACCACTCAATGTGAGAAAAGAAGCGAAAAAAAAGAGATAAGAGAGAAACATGGCTTGCAACCACCCTGTCCAGCTTCCTGCAAAAAGATATGTATCCAGAATATATCAGATGATCAGCGAAAAATTATAAATGAAAGCTTCTGGAATTTAAGTGACAAAGAGAGGAAGGCATTTATGCTGCATCATACTTCAGCAAAATCTGTGAAACAAAGAACAGTAACAAGACCTGAATCAGAGGACAACGCATGGAGTATGCAAAACTTTCTTTTTGACAACTTTGGGCTACAAACCATCTAATGATAAACCTTTACAGACTGCATTGGCCAATTCCAAGGAGACAGTTGCATCGCCAGTAGACAGGAGACAGGGAGCTACTCCTCACAATAAAATTGACTCAAATCCTATTAAGGAACATATAATGGGCTTCGAGCCTAGCATATCTCATTATTGGCCGTGAATACGCTCCCAATCGCTTATACTTACCCAGTGATTTGACAATCACTGCGATGCATAAAGAATACTTTTTAGAAAAAAAAAAACCCTCTCACAACGTATCTTACGACAAATACCGAGAAGTGATTGCGGCATTAAATATTTCTTTCGTAAAACTTGGCCACAAAGAGTGTGAACCAAACAACCAAAAAAACACACTTCAAAGAAAGACAAATCTTCAAGAAGACTGTTTAGGTTTCACAAAGTAGTATATGAACCTGGCGTGACTTTTTAGTTCATTTAATATTATTGATGTCATTATTGTTTAAGACATATTTGATTTATATTTAATTATAAGTTTTTTATCATTATTTTAAAACAAAAGATACAGGCCATGTCTGAAAGGCCCTATTTTGTTAACATATCGATAGTCAACAAAAAAAAATACAACTAAATACCTTTTAATAAAAACTAGCCTAACAGTATTTTGATTCAAAGAGATACAAAAAGTGATTTCTTTTTTGTTGACTAGTAAATGTTTCTTGCATTTAATTTTATTAGAGTTTAATATTTTGGTGTATATAGAGTTGCGAAAATGGCTCATTTTGTTATTTTAATAATTTTTACAAGTTAAAGCTGAATATTTAGACATTTATCAAAAAAATATTAGTAACGGTAATCTTCACAGAAAATACATTATATCTTGGCAGTTATTGTTCAATACTGTTTTCTATGTTACAAACTTCAATTGTATCCAAAGCTATGCTGATTATTTTGGATATAATAAAAATTATTTGATACAAAATATGAATTTGTTTTTTTTCCATTAGTCGTAAATATTTAGCCTCAGGTAATATTAGTCAATATGCATGTAAAATTTCTATAACAGATAATGGAATAAATCATTATTATTGTTTACTTAAGGTCTCTCAACAAGCCTTTAAACGGAAAAAAGGCGTAAGTGTTGGATACTTAATATAAACAACAAATTCAATAAAAGAAAAAATGCAGTAGTCTTACTTATACTAGCAATAATTGACAGTGTTACAAGTTCATAATTGCTTTAACTGAACATACTTTTTAAAATATATTTAATTTCACGGGAAAGTTTGGCTTAAGTGTTGATGCTTAAAATACCATATTTTTTTAAATTACGAAAAATAGCATAATAATTTATTTCGATGATTCCAAATAAGCTAGAAACATTAGCACTAATTTAAAAACAACACGCAGTGTAATATTTTTTTCCCTTTTGTTTGATATAAGAATCTTTCCTCTACGATCAAAGACGAAGTAAATATTTCCATAAAACCAGTTTTTTGGCCGTACTGAAAAATTGACATTTCTGGCTTATGCCTTTTTTCCACTGAGGGTGCGAATTTACGGCACGGGTTTACACTATTCACGGTCATGCCATTCTACCAAACGTCGTAGTATTAAGCCAAAATCTATCTTACCTAAGTCATTTAAAGCCGCCAAATAGCGTTATCGAAAATGCTTACCTTTACAACTACATTTTACTATGACGAACAGGCCCCTGCCTATCCCTTCTAAACATAATTCCGTAATGATATTGTTTTCCTACATTAGATACATTATCCATCTCTCCTTATTCATGAAGCTCTAATCTCTTAATGAAACACAATTATCATGCTTTAGCTATTACAATATCATTTAGTGTTCTGCCATGCGCCATTAAACAACGTATTAAGATGCTATGGACTTTAAAATGGCTCCGAATAAGTTTGTTTAATGGCTCAGCGCCGAAATTATTTATCTGAAAACTTTCAATCTCTGTTAAGTATTCTCCTTATTACTTCATCAAAATGATATAAAACAGAGTTTTAGGCGAATCATTAAGGTAAAAGGCCTAGGTATTAACTAAGGAAGGCGATCTGAGTATATTTGTCTTTAAAAGAAAATATTGTAATTTTTTACAAATATTCTTTATTTTTCACAAAAGATAAAGCATTTTAGAACATAGAGTTAGAGTTCCATGGCGATCTAATGGCTAATAGCGACATCTTCTATACAAACATAACTCTTATTAATCGCAGAAAAACATAACCACTAAACAATGACGATCAAATAGGTACTATGTTGTATCGTAACGATACAAAAAAACCAAGCATGGTATCTAATATGAAATGGCAAGTGATGTCAATTCACTAATGTGTTGAACCATTTCTAGAAATGTTGCCACATTTTCTGTTGTATCGTGTAAAACATAAATGTTTTTTATTTACAACGGCAATTTCAAACTATTGCCATCATTGTCTGAAGATTTTGATAAAATTTAATAATCTTAAAAGTAAAATAAGAAACTAAATCCCTAATAATAATGTTTTCATTTTACGAAGTTGCATTATGTTCGCACAAAATCAACATCGATCATCTCCGATACAGGGTTCGTGAACCGTCAAATCTCTCGTAATCGCTGTAAAATGTAAATGAATACAGAATCTTGGCGTCCGCTGAAATCGATAAATTTATCTTTTCATTTAAAAGCTCAATCATAATTATACGGCATTGCAGGATCCATTCATCAAATTCTTATTCACAAAAGTCGATAAGTTAACGGTTTCCATTTTGTAAATTCAATTTCAGTACTGTGACACCCGGCCATAGTGATGTGCAGATAAGATGTCGATATTTTACCGCTCTATCTTTTTAACGCTTTTTCAATCTGCTGGCAAAAAAATATAATATTTTATCACGCGAATATTGTTAGGTGCGAACTAAAATGGAGTGAATTTACAGAAAAATGCAAAATACTAGTAGCTTACGGGCTTAACGCTTTGCTTCAACAAAAGCGGGAAATTATGAACACGTGTATGAAAAATGGTTACCAATACGAGAGCGACGTTGTGTGCGTGCGTTGACTACTCTATTTTCCCTACTTGACTGTCCCAACTCCCCTTCCTACTTAACTTCTCATTTCAAATACTTATGCTCGAATCATACAAAGGATCTTCGCTCTTCCAATAATCGACTACTGTTATGTCCTTCTCACCGCTCTGATTTTCTTCACTCTACTTTCTTTGTTCAATCCATTCTGCTCTGGAATGAGCTCCCTCTTGAATTCAGGATGGCAAAAAATCGTAATTGGTTCAAATCAAAAGTCCATGATCACTTTTATCGGCAAACTTTGGCTAAATCTACACAACGTTAAAAGCTTTGTAACGGGCAGTTTTCCTCTAGTATTTAAATATATTTATATATATAATAATGTATGTATTGTATTATGTAGTATTTAAATATGTATATATTGTATTATTGTATATATTATATAATGCTTAATATATATTGTAGTGTATTTATTCTTCCTATAAAAAAAATGATTTTCATCATAATTTTCAGTGCATCTACCACGTTTGTTTCTGCATCACCTAAAGGTTGACTGGTAGAGAATGCCATCTGGCATTAAGTCCGCCTATGTACACTGTGCATGAAGTATTAAATAAATAAATAAATAAATAAAAAAGTTTTCAGATTACTTTTGTGTAGCGGTAAAAGCGAAAATCATAAACATTTTGTGTTTGCCCGTAAATGTCCATTACTGGAGCGTGGGCGGCGGTGGCAGGCGGCAGGGGATACGGTTGTATTGACATGATATAACGCTCCTTACACGGATTCTCCAGACATTCCTTGGAATCGATACAACAACAATGTTTAGCCCTGTACGTCCGATGTTCACAAAGGAAATCCAATAACATTTGCTATGTTTGTTAATGCTATTTTGGGAACATAACAAACGGTTAAAATAAAACTGACTAATATCTACAAAGTATTTTAGGATCCCATATTGAAAAAATATCAATGTTATCTATTACTTGTTAATTCATTTGCAACTTACTTTAATTTTCTGAATGATTATAATATGACCTATTTTTGTCATAAAATAGTAAAATCAACGTATAATTGGCGAATGATATCTTTCACAAATACTAAATAGCATGCACGTAATTGGATCGATACTTATAGTGTCGGTGTAGCCCCTCACTAGCGGCAGCATTGCGGCATCGTTAATCAGAGTCTCCGTTGTTAATATCACAAATATTTATCTTTGGCCGACAACGTAAATGAAAATGTCCATTGGTAGCTCACCTGAGCGTTATTAATTATAACGAAGAGTCTAAAGTACCAAGAATGTTGATTGTTTAATTTTATTTTAAATTGATTATAATCCTTCTTTCATTCAGATATTCGAGACAAGAGAAAATACTTTGGTGTTCTTCAAACATCAAATAATTGACGTTACAAATATAAGTGCAAATAAAACTGTTTTACATTTAATATTCTAAAGGATATTTACTGTCTTTGCTTTCAAACCAACAACTTATAACAAATTGAAACAACTCTATACTCGGCTTAAAAAATATATATTGATAAAAAAAGCTTTGACTAATTGATAATGTCTATAATTTACTGTTTTTTTTTTCTACTCTTGACTGTATTCTATTCTGGCATCAGTTTCCGCCTACTCTGATATTTGGTGATATGAAACAAGAGTTTCAACGCAACGCCAAAAAACTTCAGCTATCAATAAACATTTTAAACAGACCTTTATTGGAAAAAATAATCCTATACTAAGTTTCCTTAACATTCAATCGGGGTCTTTAATCGATCATTGCCCGTCTGAAATCGAAGCCTAAGAAAAAACAATTACGCAAATTGCAAGTATTCCGAAGCTAAAACTCTAACTCGATTGACATTTAAATAACAGAAAAAGAGAAGTGTATTTTCAGGAACAAGTTTTCCCGATAAATCATTGAAACAGTTATAATTTAAGTGAAATCTGATTATGTTGAGGGCCTGAAAGAAACATCCGAGTTAAAGGTGCCAGTGAATAAAATTGGGAACGAAGAAACGACAGACCTTTGATATTTAAGACTTTTGATGTATACTGGTACTTTGTGATATGTTCGTTATTTAGGTTTGAAAAATATATAAAGACATATAATAATAGGCACAAAACTTTTTCAAATAAAATTATATTACCAAATTTTCGATGTAAAATGACGATACCGAAATCACAAAGCACATATGACCAATCCTAAGAATCTACCTATTTATAAAAATACAATCATACTATACTCATCGATGCCTAAAAACATTGTGCAACAAACATCCAAATTCATTTAGAATTTTCTTTGCTCAACATATGTAAATGTAAATGATGTGATTAAGATTTTATAGTTTTACAAAAATATGCTCCAGGCGAGGCTCGAACTCGCAACCCCGGCATTCCTCACACGACATACTGCTTATAAGTACCGTGCGCTAACCAATTGCGCCACTGGAGCTATGGCGATGCTCGCGGATTAATACACCGCCTTCTTTGTCTCATATTATAACACGCTAACAATGTGTGCAAAAAGCAAACAATAAAGCAACATACATCACTTTTATGAACTGTTTTCATTGGATAGAGGATAATCGGGCATGCGGCTCACAATGCGGTTATTATCATGTGAGCTGCTTGCCCGATTGTATGATGAGTTGTACAAGAATCAAAGGACATCTCTCTCAAGGTCTCGTACAAGCATTGCTCACCTGTAAAACAAGAGTATGCTCGCGTAATATTTATAAGACACAACTTTTCCTTTTATCGACATGTCATTAAATTTAAAAAAAACCATTTAAAGCTGATGTACTGATATTCATTTGAGGTTTCTGTCATACAGCCGCATCATGAGCTCATTGTTTTTCGAACGTAGTCGGAATCACCGATAACATCCCATGAGTACAGTCGTTAAGTGTATAAAGAGTTGTACCTTTGCACAAACATAAATTTTATCAAAAGCCATATTATTTACGAAAATCGCTTCTTAAACTGTAGCCTAAACACAGCTAATAGCTTTTAGTAAACAGTAATATAATATAAACGCTATTAAGAAAACTGTTTAGAAATATTTCGTTCCAAGAATGTTTTGGAAAACAGTGCCAAGTTTGGTGGCAACAAATCCGAAGCTTTTTATCTTACACAAATTGGGTCACCTATATCCAATTCATGTCAGCCTGGAAATGTTCTGAGCTAAACAGCCTAGTGTATTAGTTAACTGTTTTCCGAAGGTTGTTGTCATACGTCACTATTTTAGTGACGACTTATTGGCAATACTCGCCATGTATTGTTATAAAAGATAAAAGTAGACAGTGCGTAAATAATTTTCTAGATTATTTTAATCAAAGTCCATTACAATATTTTTGAGTGCGCGGATATAGTCACCACTAACTACCGCTATGCGCGATGTGACGTGGGTTCGATCCCCGCATAGGACAAGCATTTGTGCGAAGTCTGCTTGTTCATTGTGTGTGATTTAAATGTTTGTAAAACCCCGCGGGACACAAGGATTAAATTCTTTATTGCGGGAGTCGTTTCATTAAAGAACAAAATGAAAAATATATATCTAAAATATACCTACGCTTTTTTTTGCTAACTTTTTCTGTCTAATACTGCTTTACAGCAAATAACCAAACAATAATTATAATAAGTGTACTATCGTGTCTGCGCCTCACCGTTACTTAATCTATATCTTAGCCCGAATTAAATTTGCAAATGGAACCAAAGTTAACTGTGGAATTGTACTAGAAATTGATTAATGCCCTCGGCGAGATCAAACAATTATCGAATTGAATTATAACAGATATTAGAGCACTTTCACGATGTTTTTCAACGGATTCCGTTGGAAGTTGTTCACAAATTTCACGGTGACATTTATCTTTATTTGGTAGACAGCCGTGACGTTGATGGGAGCCGGGAGAACAATGATAAATATGTAATTTATTTATAATCGACAAAGCTATACTAATGCCTAAATCGTTTTGGAAATAAAGGTTAAATAGTCACAATGATAAACAGAAGTAGTCAAAGTTATAACCCTATTTGGATTGTCAACGTTATAAAATAACAAGTGAAGACGATATTTATGAGAAAGTGTACTATTCCACTACTTTGAAATTCTGTTTTTTTTTACATGCCTTCAATTCCGTAACATAAATTATACAACACCGTGAACCAATAAAAACAATAAAAGTACATTAAAACCTGAATAATAGGTTTTAACACTAAGGCATAAACAATAAAGCAGTCATTACTTATTTTCTACCTTTATTCACCAAAAACGAATCCCAGTAAAAGCCTAGCGGATAGCTATCAAAACGGTCCATGCAAATGGATATAATCCAAAAAACTGAACACGTAAAAACATTAAAGGTCTATTTTGCTGAAATAAAGTCAATGGTGAATTGAAGGGAATAATTTTTCATTTTGTGCAAAACAGTCTTTCAATTTAGCCCTTCAAAGTCCAATTTATGTCAATTTGGTATAATTAGCTATGTGAAATAAAAGACTTAACTATAACATATTTTGATTTAGTACTTAACTTGTATATTACCTCTTTCTCTATCTTATATATTTATATAACACTATTTACATTACACAAGTAATTGAAAAAACCCAACCGTATAAATATTGTCTTAAAAAGATCTTGTTTCTCTGGTTTTAATCTCATGACTTTAACATAGAAACATATGATACTTTTTGCAATATAAAGCGATAGTTCTGTTTTGAATTTTAGTTACAATTTATACTTAATATCTACTTAGATAGAAATTTTGTTTTAATCGTTTTAGAACATTAACTATTCATCTGCCTAGTAACTTTCGTTAACGTTAGTTATGTAGTGTAGAATATTCTCACACAAATTTTGAAAACTAGCATTGGGTTTGGTCCTTTGAGACACATCGCTACGCTCAGATTCCCCGCACCCTATAATCCGTACGAAATTGCAGACGCATCACGCCAACAAAACATACCCCGTGTGTCCTCTAAAACAGAAGACAATCATTCCGAACGTGACAATGTTACTAAAGCACAACTTAATTTTTACTTTACGATGACGACTGATTTTCAGAATCCATTAGAGCCATTTGCGATTCAAAATGTGTATCGATGAGATCCCCTCGGCAAATGACTGCGCTGCTTATTTTATCAATTATCTTTGTTTTTTCTCAATCCAAAACGATTTGAATATCGTCTTACCTTTAAACAAAGGCCGAATAAACTTCAGGGACTTAAGTAGCGATCGAACTTCGCTTTTATATTTCTGTCTAAATTTGAAATAAATACAATCTGCATAGTTGGCTGCCTTTGATCTTGCAGACAAAGGACTTAATGTTGTAATCGAAATATAATTACATTTCCTTTGTTTATGAGAGCCCCAGGTTCCGGTTTCGAATATTTTTATTATCATTCTAACATTGGAATACCATTTTTTTCTGACTGGATTGAATGAAATTCTTCGTTTAGTGATGTCATTATTTCATAAGCATATCTGAGTAGAAACTCCAAACAGTCATACATGTTACGTAAACAATAAGACAGAATAATCACTTGTATGTACGTCTAAGTTCGAACAACCACGTAAACTCCGGTATATTTTCGATGCACTTTTAAAAACAAAGCGCCTTAAAGATCGTGAATAAGACAGGCGCTATGCGGTCGCGTTCCGACACTTTATATTAGAACAAGCGTGGCCCAGATAGTTTCGCTTGTACGTGGAGATGTCGAACAAATACTCATGCATTTTATTCTGTAGTTTTAACAGAACGAGATAAACTTACTTTTACATTGGAAAGCAAGTTGGTTTAAGGTGAGTAAGCATTATCTAAGCTTGTTAGACACGTTTACATCAGCGTTTGATATTCAATCTACAAGATGGTTTGTCATGGTTGCGTCACATAATGTGTGTGTAAATTGTTCATGAAATGTAAAGATTGCCGTGTCATTTACTGTTATCTTCACACAAATACTGCTTAGTACCAAAATATACACTGTCTTTGTTTAGATTCAGTTAGTTCCTTCCTTTCACAGTATTTTTTTTGTTTGCAAGAAAACTGAGTCACGAGTTCGCTAAACTAATATCAATCTTACATTGGCATTGTATTGGAAATAAAATTAATTAAAGAGTAAGGACACTGGTTTAAACGAACTGAAGCAAATGGCAATAAAATACGGCCGAAGTCCGTAGGTTGACGAAGCTTGCCAGAGATAGTACACAAAAATAAATGTTAAATTTCTGGTCTTTTGCGGCGTAAAAATAGTAAGGACCAAGCTCTTCACATAATGTGAAAAACATGCGGCCAGCCGCTACTCTGTCAATGCGAAATAAGACTGCACTTTATTTTTAACATCGACTGTAAAAACAAAATGGTGTTATTTGTTTTTCATTAGCAGTGTTCGGAGTGAAACAGGGTATGGAACGTCGATGGCACTCAGATATTGTACTCGAAATAACTGTATTGTGCTGCGGGTTTGTTTGATTTGTGACTTTTTGTAGCAAAATTGGTGCAAAATTGCTTGGGCTTTATAATTATTTGTAAATTTTTATTCAAGACTCGTATTTTAAAACAAGTTGATTAATCCAAAATAATTCTAATTGAAATGTAGGTTTCATTTAAACCTGAAATGTTGATGGAAATATATAATTCAATGTATACATATAGCATAAATAAAAGCATCGCTCAATTAAGAATTTAAGTATAATAGCAGACAAGATTCTGTTACTGTTTTAATAAATCACTCAGCGTCGTCCTCCCACAAATCCTTTAGGCAGTATGAAATGCAATATAGGTAAATAAATAGACGGGCGTATTAAATAGGGAAAGTTTCAGGTGTAGGGCCCGAGTCAGACAAGTAAAGGGCTGCGCTTAAGAGCTCATTCCGCGAAATTAAGCAAGGGAGTACGTCTAAGTCGTGCGGCTTAAGGTTTGATATGCAGCCCAAAGGGTGACGAGGAGCGACTTTAACTAACACTGTTACAATATAAGTGTTATTTTGTATCCTCAAATGTAAAACATCCTACTGTAAAAAAAATTGTGTGGCGTGCATGTAAACTTTATAATGAATATGACAGATTGTGTGATATTTTCTGCTGCACAATAAATTCAATTAAAAAGGTTTTAACTTCAATATTTTATCCATGGTATCATTTTCTTTTACAATTGTTGATATCAATTTATTTGGCTTTCTATTAACTGCACCTTGTAGTAATAACTTAAATTTGCTCATGCTGTACATATAAACAGTTATATTAAGGAAGCTGGAGGTCTGTTCATAAAAATGTATAGATATGGAATATGGTAAATGTGTGTTTTCTGATAAATAAAAAACTATTTCTTCATTTCAATTTTGTAATTTATTGTACGTATGCTTTGATTCAAATCTTTAAATTCAATTTTAAATCAAGAGTATTTTACCTTTGTTTCCATTTTGATGCCGGCCATTACTAATAAATCATGTTGTAATGTTCCAATTTACATCTATGTACCTTTATATCTTACTTATTCTATGCCGAATTAACAGCTTAAGAACGTTCTCCTCATTGTACACTATGTAATTAAAGTTAGTTTAAAAATCTTGGTTTTAAATCCTTTTATTATTCAAATATTAGTAACCAGTTCAAAGAAGTACCAAATTTACTTTTCTCCGCACGCTTTTTCCTACAATATAAACCACATGTGAAGGCAACAGGACAGAAGCCTTAAATCGCGTTAGTGTCGAGCGAGTGTTTATAATGCCCACCCTCCTTGTTACAGGAATAATCGAGAATAATCAGGATTGAACCGGATTTGGCCAGTTTCGTCTAGTGAGAGCAGCAAAAGTGGAAATAATCGATATTATACGACTTGTATTAAATGGACTGTGGTTATAGCAGTTGCTTTTACAGAAAAAACGAAATGACTTCTTATTTCTGACGTAGTAGATAGACACTACATTTCTCCTGTTATGTCCAAGGGTGAACACGAGTTACTCAACATACAGTCTACGCGGTGGTATGGAGACGAGTCAACCATACAATCCCAAACTAACACTACTTACTTCATACAATCTGTTTTCACAAACATTACCTTTTACTTTAATAATTTATGTTTTAATAAAAAATAATAATAAAATAAAAATATACGAATCCATAACCAAATAGGCATGCATACCTACCCACTAAATTGATAGGCGGTGTTCCCCGTCTGGGACATGCGGTCGTACCTAATTAAATCGCGCTCAGTATTACCGGGCGATTCATATTGATTGCTCGGCATTGTAATAAATATAACGATACATTTTATGTCCCACATAAAGGTTTTTGATGGCCGCGGTCGCGAATTGAAACCGTCCGTGTTCAAAAATTAATTGATGTGAAAGCCGCTTAGCTGTCCGCGGTGAACGCCACAGATATTTAACGGTTCACGTCACCTACATAATAGATCGAAGGATCAGTGTAGAATAATCCACAGCGTACAGCCATACATTAGTTAGGTACCATTGGAACAAACACTTTGCCATCATAGGACAACTATAAGGAAAAGAGTGTAAATGATCTTAGACTTGCTACATTTCAGGACAAATGATATTAAAAATTACGGTTTATATTGAAATTTGTAAATGCAGCTTTAGATTTCACAAATATTTAAAACTTCAGGAGTAAGAACATTTCCAACTGGAGTTTGAAGATTCAAAATTTCCCTTTTACTTTTTAGATGGCAATAATTAGAACGATTTCAGATTGCATACAGAATATATAAAGCGATTTCCACAATATGATGATTAATATTGATATTTTGTTCTCATTGATAAAAACCTCTTACATTAGGATACTAATATATAACTATTCCAAATAAAAACTAAAATATCAAGCAAAAAACTTACACGTATTGCCTTTAAGTACTAAGAATTTAACGCTTGGTAAACCGTCAAGTTTTTCTTAAGTTAAAATAAGTAATTTTTTTTACATTTATTTGACTTCATAAGCTCGGGTAGCATTCACTTAAATAACTTGTCAGCAAAATGAATGAACATCTCACGTATTTATGTAATTACATTCTACGGCTACTATTAATATACATCGCTAACTATTTTATTTGCAACGTACACATCATTATTAATTTAGCTGTCAACAAATTATGAATGTTTGTTTAATTGTAACTGAAATTTGAAAATTAACGGTATTTTTCAATGTTAATAAAAGTGTTTCTGTTGGCTGTTTATTTCAAATTATAAATCATTTGTTTAATTTCTGCAGAAAGCTTATCAGTCATTGAGTATCTAAATCCATAAATTACTTATCATATTACATACATCTATATTACATACTTATCTTATATAGGTGGAGCTTACTTAGTGTAATTGTAATATATTTTATGGAACTTATATATATTCCTTCTACTAATTTCTGTTATAGTTTGGATATAACATATATATATATTATAAACGTATTTCCTAAACTCGAGTCCCGCAACAACACAGGTATTCATTCCAAGAAACCCCGAGCACACTTTGGCCCACTTACAAATCAACCAAAAGTACGCTTTCCCAAACTTGAGTCCTTAGATCCGCAGTAATTTTACCTCTAAATCAAATCCGCGAAACAATACGAATTCCGTCCATAAATACAAACGCTACATACAAACAAACAATACAGAAAGTATGGAAGTTATGAAATTATATTATTCTCAGTAAACTGGTATAGAATACTAATGGGCGACTTCGCGGGCTGGTATCCAATCACGTCGGCTCCTCACGATTGTAAATCAAGTTAAAATAAATAAGTCTTAGGTTCGCAGTTCGAAGGAAATAAAAGTATTTTGTTTTTAAATCGGCTTGATACAAAACTTTTTGCAGACCGAGAACCATTTACTGTAGTTGTTAGATGTTATTCTGAAGTGGTCAAACTTTAGATAGCACATCAAGCTTTTGTGTTTAGATCAAGGAAGAAGGTAATATACAAACAAACCAGCACTAACAGTGCGATGAGGCAGCCACAGGGAAGTGAACGCAGCCCATATGTGTGGAAACCAACGGATCTTAGTTGCCTGATAAAGTTAATGTCGGGACCGGCTGTGCAGTTGCCACGATTATTCACCGTATGGCTGACATCTTGCCTTCTTGAAAGGTACGCATTTCAGCTGCAAACGAACACATTAACAATGTTAAAATAATATACTAGTGACCTGCCCCGACTTCACACGGGTAGCACAGTAATATAGCTTACGTTACTTAGGGATAATGTAGCATACTAATGAACAAAATCGATATAGACTACCAAAGCCAAAAAGGAGTAAAAACTGAGATAATTAATACAGAAATAATTAAATCTTCAATCCTATTAATTTTTATAATCCTTCGCACCTTTTTATCTGCTTAGAGTTCCAAATTTTTCTCGTAAATAAGCTGTTATTTGAAAACTGAACGAATAGTTCGTTTACCACCAAAAATAAGAAGCTGAAGAAAAAAGAAAAAACATCCGCAAAATAGTCTCACATACTTCCAAGGTCTCGAGAAATATGAAAAAGGAATTCCTCAAAGAAAATATATCAAGAACTGCGGTGCCGTTACAACTTGCTACTTAAACTGTAACAAACTTATCCCCATTGTTTCTCGTCCCCACTTCCATTGCTTCCGTGGATGTTAATTTATACAATTTTATGTATATTTTGTTTACTAAAAATAAATGCAGATTTTTCTTAATCTTATTTTTTGTTTCTATACAGAATAGGGACACTATTTGAAGTTTATTTATTTATCGTCAATGATTTATCTACTAGTTAATATTTATTTGTAATATCAATGGTTTTTTGTTCATTGTCAATTTCTCACTTATAGAAAGTACACAGCGCTTGCAGAAAAACAATAACAATAATTACAAGCTTAATATAGTTTACAACAATTCTTAAACTATGAAAAGTGTGCCTTAAAATAAAAATAAGATTGAACTGATAAACTGAACAAAACATTTGGTAAATTTGAAACATTTTTTTTTTGTATAAAATATAACATATAATAACATATTTTTGAAACATATTTGTAATATCTCCTTACCTATTTGATTACACTTTCATGTATTTTATATTACGCGAAATAAAGGCCATATTAAATTAAAGTAAACAGTAAGTGACGCTTTAAGTAAAGTAAGAGTATAACGTGCGTACAATACTTAAAACAAGAGTTGTCACGATCGTGAGTTTTGTATACTAATCTCTTGCAAAATTAAGTACCAGAAGAGCTGTAAATTATAAAATACTCTATGAAACCCATTAAAATGTTTCCCTAAACGATAATAAATTCTCGATGTGTGTAATAACAGTGTGACTACTAGCATTAATTATATTTGAGCAAGTTATAATGGTGGTAACATTACTCGGACTGTAACCGATGTTTACATATGCATTAGCGCCCCTAAAATAACCGAAAGCTGTGTTGTGAGTTTATGATTACAGTAACTGTGTGGAAAACAATGTTATCGACATTAACATGTTTGCTTTTTGGAACAGAGTTTGTAAACGTATGCTGTAGGTAGAGATACTGCAGTGGGTACTCGTGTGACCAACTGATTGTATCTACATTTTGGCTGTTAATTTTAGGAGCAACTTGTTTTGATATTATTTATATAGCGTAGAGCGTTCCCTGTAGGAACAATGTGGAAGGACATTTACAATTATTGTGTTTACTTAACGACTGCCCTTATTTATCATACTGATGATAACAATGTCTTTTAAATTTTTGTATACAAATGCGAACCGAAAATATATTGTAATTATTAAAAAAATATATATACTTGTTGAAAGTTATAATGTCTGTAAAAATCCAGAGTTAGTCCTATCCATACCATAGCAAACTACTGCTAATGGATATTAATACTTTCCTCACAAGCCCATTCAACAATTGAAATCATCCTGACGGTTCTTTGTTTAGACTCTGTACATCGTAATAAAATCTTAGCACGTCCCGTTTGCCAGTGAAATTGTAAGACACTTTCACATCAAATGTTTCCTCCCTTCAAATTACATAAGAACATGACACAAGTTGTCTCCAAATATAATATTCCCACGACTGGATCGCAACAATACTGCCAACGAAATGAACAAAAAGCCGGAGGTACCGCAAAAAAAGTTAAATTAATCGAGCGCTCCCTCTTTATAAAGTTTTAATCAAAATTGGATTTTTGTTCGTACAGCGAAACATTGCGAGGTGTCAAATAGGTTTCGTTACGATGACTTTGAAATTTTGGAAAAACAACGACGATCTTTGTTTGTTTTTGAGAAAGTATAAAATAGACATTGTTAATTAATTCTGTACTTGTGTCTTAAATTCGAGTAATATCATTCTAATATTTTCCAGTTAGATCCTATGTCATTACAGGTATGTCGATCTTTATTAGAGACAATTCTAGTTCAAAACTAGGACTGAGTGTTTCGGGTTCAATCTAAAGCTGTCAATTCGGTCCCTGTATGTATCTATACGACTGTAATTGTTTCAAAGGTTTATTTGTAAACCATTGTGCGTTAATCTATACTTAATATTATAAAGCTGAAGAGTTTGTTTGTTTGTTTGTTTGTTTGAACGCGCTAATCTCAGGAACTACTGGTTCGAATTGAAAAATTCTTTTTGTATTGGATAGTCCGTTTATTGAGGAAGGCTATAAGCTATATAACATCACGCTACGACCAATAGGAGCTGAGCATAAGTGAAAAATGTTGCAAAAATGAAAAACCGTTGAAACTAAAACACGCGAACAAAGTCGCGGGGGACAGCTAGTAACTCAATATATTTTACACATAATGCTATTAATTTAAAACTGGACGAAAGGACCACGTCAAGTAAAAGAAACCGTATCTTAAAACCACAAAACTTTAAAGTAAACGGTAAAATATAGCCAAAAGTTTGATTTAAATGGTTTTTCTTTGGTGTTTAGATAACCTCGGGTCGTTGAACCGGACTCTCGATTTAAGAAACGAAACGAAACTAAGCGAATGAGCTACAATTTTTTATGTTTAAGTAGATAATGAGTAAGTTTGCTAGTTTTCTTGTAAAGGATTTATAAGTCTTATGCTTAATAATATATAAGTCTTAGCCGATAACTTCATAGACTAAACCCGTGTGTGTTTAATGTAAGTATATTGTTTAATTTGGCAGAGTTAATCAAGATAAATACATAACGTACGTTAAAAAAAACAATTCGACAGCATTTTTTTTTATTTTTTTTTCGCGTATTGCCCAAAATTATGGGTCAATTAACAAAAATGTTTTTTACCACATTATATACCATTAAGTTTCTTCGTCCCGTACATTTTAATTTTTTTGTGGATACAATTATCACCACCAATGTTCAACGGTAAACCTCTACATTGAATATAAGTATCGGAATACAAGTAAATGTGTACTATGACTTTATAATTGCTTTATTGTATCCGCCAAATGTGAGTGAATCATAATATCCGATACATTAGCTCAGACAGCAGATTACACAGTGCGAATTACCTCACTCGTAAGCAGTTCCGTCAGCGATGGATTGCTAAAAGCTAATTAGCATTGCTAATTCTATTCATATGTCGTGCCAGGATTCCACTGAGTGGAATTATAGTGATGTGCCGCGCTCTGACTCGAGGGTGAAATCATTAAGCTTTTTTGTAGGACGTGCGAGGGTTGAAATAGAATTAGTCATTTAGGTACTTGTAGGTTTTTTTTTGTTCAATGTTTTACTTTACTACATATTATATGTGTAGGTATATACTATTATTGCTACAGTAAATGGTAGCTGCGGCTTTAGGGAATTGAGTGAAAGCTATCCTGTGGTTAATTCTCTTAATGGATTTTTGATCTTTTATTTCGAGGATTCAATATAGTTGGTTTAACTAATTTACATACATAATTAAGTATGCATTTTTCGTTTTGGGATGGTTTCTGTTGTAATTCATTAGTACAAATACGTTTTTCGATGTTCGACAGTGAAAGTTACGTACCTAGGTTTATTGTTTAGGTCCTTAATAAATTAAAAGCCTATAATAGCACAGCTCTGCTTACAACTTTTGAAATGTTATGCTTGATGAGACACATATAAAATATGGAGGTACAAACGCTTTAATTTAAAATCTAAATCTGTTTTGAAAACGGTTTATTTTTCGCTTCGTCACTTAATACGTAACAATAAAACAAACGCCTAAAACGCAAAACTCGAAGTTAAGTGAAAATTCAGTAAAAAAACCAACCCTTTTTTATTATAACTCAAATTTAATTAATCCTTTAATTTTAAAAGGGGAAATGTGTATTCTGTGAAACCTTTTCCTTTTATTTTATTTAATAAGAAATTAATCCCTCGAAGAAGTCTAATAAGTATTTGAAAGAGTCTTATTCTTATATTCATCTAAAATATCATGATATCTTTGTGTAAATAAGTGAAACCTATTAAGATAAAATTAAACCAAAGATCAAATTCGAAATCGCTTTGTGGTATTTCATAACTTTGTTTGATAAAGGATAATTTCCATCAATAATTGTCTCAGTTTAAAAAATCTTTTCTCCTGGCTGGAAATTTTAAGAGAATATTTTCAGACGATACAGATAATAGCATAAAATATTATGAATTATTATGTTGTATTTTATTTAAAGGTAACCCTTTTTAGACACTCGGTCAATGTAGGTATGATGAAATTAGATTTGTAATGTTCTAATTAGTACCTAGTGCTTTTTAACAAGATTTACAGAATATATCCACCATACATTTTTTTATGGATGTTTTTGCCGCACTTATATCGAGCCTACTTCTATTTGTACATGATTATGAATGGCCTTTAGTAAATAGGTAATAAATGATCTGCCAACCGGCAGTTTTGATTGGGGCCCAATCAATAAAACAATACCAAGCACACCTTCAGATCTCAACGTTTCAGTAAATTTTATTTAAAATTAAATATAACCTAAACAGTGGAGATAATAAATAATATGCTTAATATTATCAAATCTGAGATAACTTCATAGAGGACGAACTAAACTGAAATAAATTCTCGTCACGCAAAACTTAATAAATCCCAACTTAATACAAGCTATTGAAAATAGCAACTTGTTTCGTATTTGAAATATTTTTAACTGTAGCAAATGAATTTGAAATTCACCAGTCGTCGTGGTGCCGCAGAAAATCGTGAACGAATAAATAAAAATCAAAATGAAATAATAAACTGGAGGCAACGTTCTGAAAGTTGGCCGTACCAAGAACTCCAATGATTTTCGATTTGTAAAGTTTTAAAATTGCGCTAACTGCGCTGCTCTGCGCTTTCTGAAGCGATTTCATATTTTATTCGCTAACTATTACTGGCTGGTAGTTACAGGTGCGGGCAGTTTATTGCCGCTATTGATTTTAAATGACTTTTATGTTTAAAAGTCCGTGTAATAGAGAGCCGATTTACTAATATAAATTTTTCTGACCTTTTTAAGAAATGCCAATAACAATATGCTACAAATGTTTGATAGCACCAACAACATACAACGTAGCCACATACTTATTTAAGTAAGTAATGTAACCTAATAACTAATGCACCTAAAAGAAGTTATGCTTTTACGACACCTTCTTTTCCTAAACCATGAAATTGTGTAAACCTTCATTTTCTACTACAACGCCATCAAATGCAAACCAAAACGAATAAAATTCCGATACCCGATACACAAATACAAGTTACCTGCAATAAGTAAACGGTACATGTTACAGGTAACGTTGCTGTGACAATGGCTGTCGTTGCTGCAACCGATACGCGAACAATGTGCCTCATAACTTCGCTACTATCGGCTTCCTTTGTAAACAAAAAGATGTATATTTGCATTTATGTTCGTTGTTCCAAGATATTGTACTTATATTAGGCCGAACGAACTTATTCATAAGCTTACTTCCTTTAATAAATTTTAGTAATCAATAAAAAACATTCTCAGATGTGTCACAGTTACTTTCAAAATTATGTAAATTATGTACACTAGTTTAAGAGTTAAGACTAAATTACTATCTTTAATAAATGCGTGTCTATTTAATAAGTTGAATTTAATGTGATAAAATTACACAGAATACTTAAAGTAGTAAGTAATCAAGTTAACAAGTTTCATGAATAAGTGATTGATATTCTGAATGACTGGCAAATAACAGACAGCCACTTAATAAATAATTTTATTCGATCAATTTTCCGTTCCCGTAACAAACATCTATTTTCCAACTGACTGACACAAGTACACAACAAAATATATTTGTAACAAAATGGGCATCAGTTAATACAAAGACAGCGCTAGCTTATTGCCACTCCCTTTCAGGAGAATTTTGGTTCAGTACAAAAATAATTGAGTTGCCACCCTTTTCTATGCCTTCTTTGTGTTCCATCCAATCGTTACAGACACGTATGACATTGTGTAAAAGGTCAACTCCGTTGTAATTATTGCGAACGCCATATTGAGCGGGCTTTTTCATTTGGGCGCGGGATCGGGCACGCCCCGGACCATTCATATCGCAGATTAGATATCGCCGGTATATTGTGTGAATAACTCGTATATTTTCCAGTTTGCCCGGTTACCCGGCTGCCCGGTCAGAACGCCGATGAGCGGATAGATGATAATCCTGTCTTTTGGATATTACTTTTTTGGCGTATATTTTGATTTACGATACTTTCCGGGAATAAATGAACTTGTATTTTCTACGAGTTTATCAAATTAGGATTTATTTAGGTTTTGACGTGAGCGGTAATATTGTGGGCAGTACATAAATCTTACGTTAGACTCAATCTTAATCTACTGATAACAGAGTGTAAAGAGTTATTTGTTTAGTTGTATATAACTCATGGAAAATCCTTAACATTCTGTGCTTTAATTTACTTAAAGCCTTTGCACGACTATGATCCGAACTACTGAACTTTCAAAATGTTTTTGCTTGACCTAAACCTATAGTAACGTCATAGGCTTGATAATAATCCCAAGAAATATAAATTAAAATGTAATAAGAAACATACACAAGGCAACATATCAGTTAAGGCAAAGTACAAACGGAATCAGGTCTCGGCAGTAGGATGCGCGTGATTTATGCGAGCGGTACAGCGAGCAACACATGTGCCGCGATAGGATTACACGTTATGTGCCGCTGTGAGGTAACTGTCTTGCGTATTGTGTGGGAGACTGTCCCGCTTCAGAGGGCTTGTTTGAATAGGTATTACCATTTAAACTATGTATTGTAACTATTATGGATGTGTCGCGTTACATGTGTTGAGTGACACTGACTGATAGTTTTTAGGTTTTTTTTTATATTTACTATCTCTGGAGCAAGTTTCAACTAAAAACTTTGATTAAAGAAAATGCAACTTTGGTCGTCTTGAATACATCGAAGCTTATATTTTAAAAGTACCTATATCACGAGTTTCGGTTCATTCTAAAGAGCCCTGATTTTCAGGTAATAGGTATCTTAATTAATTTCTTCATTTTCTTTTATCACCGCCTTTTATTTTCTTTTTTGCTTATTACCTTTTAAATTGTATTTCAAATAACAATGTTTACAATATATAATAGAACAATAAAAACTCATTATTCCAACAAAACATTTACTTTAATATTATTAACTCAAAGCAATACAACTTATTGGATATTAGTTTGACCACTAATAAATATAACACGATTAGTCCGTATGCAAAGCCTTTTAATTGTGTCTGTATCAGCAATAATTAATTGATGCTGTGCCTTTTTCACACTGTTTTTAAGAATATAATAATGAATTGGTTAAAAAACATACACACTATTAACTACATATAAAATATATATACCTATTTTAAGTAGGCCATAAATAATGAATAAGAAAACCTAATAAAAAAAATGTTGTTATCATGCTTATGAAGAATATATTAGTATTGTGTAATAAGAATATTTAGCTTAACATTACTTATTTCACGAATTTGGAGGTATGTTCTACGTGTGAAATTCCCGGCTGGAAACACTTGCACGAGAAATTTCTACTATGCTTTACCTTTACACAAAACAAAGCAAAAAAATATGCGCAAGATTATCAAAATAAAACCAGAGGAGAATATTACGTTTCGGTAATATTAATTTGGGCACACATTAACTGATAATTACAAGCAAAATATAATGAGAACATAGCTGAGAGGGAACAATGGGAGTGCTCATCACCTCTTATTGTTTGGTACGAACAAACGGCTAGGCACAGCATCCGCGGCTTTGAGGGAAGGGATCGTCTTATACCGAAACGAACGCCACAAAAAAGTCCTTGTGTTCATATCTGTTTACGAAACAGAATATGCATGGATAGCGTATTGGTATACGTTCACGCCAACTAGCACTGTGTGACGAGCTGGAGGAACGAACCCAACAGTTTCTTCAGTGAAAATTCCGTGTTTTCAACAAATTGATCCCATATAATTATGCATATATGTGAAATAAGACGTGTCACGTGACATGGGATTTGAATATCAGCCCCCCTAGACAAATGATATTAATAAATGGAAATGACATTTCGTTTCGATAAGTCACGTGACTTGGACTTGCCACTTCCATACATTTGAGCGATTCGATCGGCATTATCGCTTTTCGAAATGTCACTTATCTAGATGGCCTGGAGAAAGGAAGTCATTTTTAAATAAAATATAACAATAAAATAATTTGAATAATAGTGAGTCGCAAAGTTAATGTAAGTAGTTCATCTATTAAGTGCTACAAAATTAATTCTCGTTTAAAAGTCTCACAGTTATATTATATAGATTTTAACAAAAGATCTAAGCAACTTTTGTTGTTGATATTACTTAAATAGAGTTAAATTATATTTATAGGCAGCTATCACGATGTAATTAAGTAACGAGTAAATACACCCTAACTTTGAATTCAGTAAAGTTTTGAGTTTAAATCTAAGCCTTATTTATAAAAGTTTAAAGACGAAGAGAATAAGAGTATACGCATATAATACAAAAGTAATTGCACCCACGAATTGCGGATTTTAAATAATAAAAAATTGTTATCCTTTATGTTTCATATTAAAGACTCTATTAATATTTTTATTTTGTTTTTTGCGTATTGAATGTGGCGAAAATAATATATATTTAGACTGACTAGGACTGTTACTAAAGTCATAAAAAATTAAAGGTCGTAGTGATAACTGAACTCTATGTGTAAGCATTACAGTTGTTTTTTTCTTAAAACTCGTGATTGTTTACATGTTTTGTAAATAAATTGAGACCGCAGTATAGTAACGATACATAGATATATAAGTAAGTCCGAAGTTGGTACTTTATAACTTACTTTATGTCACGGTATGAGTTTCTCTGATTTGAAAATTTAATTCTAAAGATACTTGGAGATTGTGGCTTAAATTCCGTTTTTCCATGATCAAGGTTTCCCAAAGTTACGGCAAGAACTATTCTGCTATTAAATCCTAGCAACATAGTAATAGGTACTATTCAATAATGGTATTTATTTCTCACTGTAGCTCGCTACGGTGTACAAACGACTGTTTATCATAGTCACCCTACGCCGTCTGCGGCGGAAACTGTAAAATGTAAGGTGACGCAAATTACTTTGTCTATTTTATAATTTAACATCGGCCTGGGCTTTTGTTAACGATTGAGATAACTCATAGCGGTGTCACGTGGCCCGGAGGAGCTTTCACTAATTACCTCGCTGTGAGAGAGGCCTTCTACGTGTGTTTTAAGGCGATTTAAAGTTTGAATAAAAGGTGTTCTGTACTGCTTATTGCGTTCCTCATCTTACTGATCTATTTGAAATATCAATTTTAAATTTCTGCGGTTCATGGTATTCTATAAAATAGCTTTATCTTAATTCGTTAAAATGTCACACCATGTAATATTTGATTAAATATCCAAACATTTGACGACCTCCGTGGTCGAGTGGCGTACACACCAGTCTTCAAGATGTCGCCCGCACTGAGGTCCCGGTTTCGATCCCCGGACGGGTAAATGTAAATAACTATGTTTTCTACATTGTTTCGGATCTGGGTGTTTGTGATGACTTCGTTGTCTATGATTCCATAGCACAAGTGCAATAGCTACCTACTTACTTTGGGATCATAGCAATGTATATGGTGTTTTCCATATTTATATATTTATTTAATAGGTGTCTAATCAGGGGCTGAGGCTTCCAAGCAAAACTACATAAGGAACATAGTTCAACGGAAGCCTAAATAACTCAGAAAGATGGTAGAGCAACGTAACACAACGACACACAAATGTAAAACATTTTTCAAAGACAGGGATTTCTCAGCATGTTATGCAGTATGCACTTTTGTAATTCCATTGCTCGGCGCGCATCGTAGGCATGTATGGGAGACATGGCAGGCCAGTAATGTATGTCAAAGGTGAACATCAAGGTATGCAGCCGAGTATGTCAGGCGTATATTTAGGTTTAGATATTCTATTAGATGTTTGTGGATAGAGGTAAGGATGTAACCAAGATTACTACATAGATTTCGAAAATCTCAATTACCTAAAAAATCTCAATCTCTTTCAACATAAATTTGAAAATTACAGCTTGTCTATTAATGATAAATAATAATTTAGTAACAGCTGTCCTCAATTAATGCAACGAATAGTTCCAAATTTTTTGCGCCAAATCAAATTGTGGTAATACAAATGGAGCCATCAACAAAATAATTATGGCCCCGTCGGCCACAAATCCCGTTAATGAGATAAAGATGATTGTCAGCCAACATTCAACTATTAATGAAGTCGCGTTTGAATACTGTTTAAATCGGGGATCAATCAGCTTTCATTGTCCGCTCAACGCAGTGGAGGGTTGAATCGCCGAATAATTCACGCACATAACACGCGTTTGATTTTGTCCATATTCGCTATTGTTGTTTATAGATTGACTGAATAATCGCTTTTAAATTATACTTCATTTCAGCATTTCAGTTTTAAATTTGATTTACTAAATTTCAATTGCGCAAAACGACTGCCAAGGAATTATTGACTGTTTCTGTTAATAATATTTAAATAATGAAAAATTGCTCTGAAATCTATGTAAGGTTACTTCTACAATCCAACTAGATACAAAAATTACTCCATAAAAATATATTTGGTGACAGACCCGAAATTATTTTTTCTACAAACACAGACAAATAAACCACCGTAAAAATTACACCTAAATCAAAATTGAACATAATCGGCCACAACTCAGCATTATCATTGAATAATACTCTATCTTAAAACAATTAAACTCGCGCTTAACTGGACGCCAGCTAATAAATTATATAAAACATTAATCTAATGCAGCACCGGCGTGATTTATTACCGAGGCAACAGGTGGCATAATAAGGGTTAATATTGGAAAAATATAACCGATTGTATTTGAAATTTATTGTTACAAACAATGTATTGTGATGTGTGGGGAATGCAATATTCGTGGGGTTATAGGCCGGGAGTCCCGCTACGATCACATCGCCGGATAGTTGGCATTGTGATCCTAACCTAACACGACTTGGTCATATGGACATTTTTCTATAGAGAGCCGCGTAAAATATGTCATGGTTCGAGTGAATAAAAAACTCCACTGAATAACTTTATTAAATAGGCCATTCTCAGCAATAAAATCGTGTACTATGTGCTAAACATAATATAGCTCAAAATAATACATACTATAAACAATAGGAATGACAATGTCTTAACGTGATGCAATAAATATTAATTTAAACAATATTAGCTATATATATTATTATTATTCGAGTTTAAAACTTTTACACCATTATATGTATAAATATATCGATGTTGTTTATCAGGTTCTAAATTCAAATTCTCTATAGAGACATCAAACAAAAACCTGCTTAACCTTTTCTAAACACCGTCGAGTTTTTTTATAAAAATATAAAAAAATAAGGCACTTACTTAAGCTTATTCTAAAAAGAACCATAAAATTAATTTAAAATAAATAAATATAATGTTTAGACTAGGCACAAAAAATTCTGTTATTTTTAGCGGGTCTGCCTTATAAGAACTTAAGTAGAAAGCTTTGCTCTACACAATATTATGTACTCAGAGATAAATATTTAATGGTATGGGGTAACCAAACGATTAAATTTCGAAAATTCTACACTATTCTAGTTTATACGATGCAGAATAGAAGAAGGTCAATGATACAGGCGATAATGTCCAAACATAAACAAACTATAAACTTTATGGCTACTACTACTCTCAAAACTTATATTTATGAAAAAAAAAACATATTTTAAAACGCAGTAAACAACACAATTTTATTATCTTAAGTTTTAAACCATTTGTATTCAAATTCCCTAACATCGGAATACCAGTGCGAGTCGCGCCTCCATTATGCATGGGCGCTATCTTGAGAGTGTGACAGGTTCTAAATCGATCAGAACTGTACCGGGTGGAGCAGTCCCCAGGTAGTTCTCACAATATTGTGTCAAGCCGAGACGTGAAGCCACATTACCCGGCCGTGTTATGCATTTAATAAAGCCGTAATACCTATGGTAATATGACGGAGGAGCTGCCACCACGAAATGTTTGCGCAGAATGTTCACGCGCAAATAATATGGAATAAGATAAAATAACCATTGCATCACAATGTCGTATTCGTCATTGTATAAGAACCTAAATCGGTAACTAAAAAAAATACTTAGGTGCCTTTAATTAATTAAAAATAAGAGATAGTCAACAATTGCCAAGTATTAGTAAATATAAGTTTTTAATAGCATTTTTTTTTTTTTTGTACAAAACTACACATTAACCATTTTCAGACTTTAAACATAGCATCATGCCGAGTTTCGTGGATTTTCGGACAAAGGGTTTTGATTTTTTCGGAAATGTATAACAAAAATGGCATAAATGGCTGTTTTTCATTGCACTGACATCAAAGCTTGAATTCTTTTTTACATCAAAGGTACGTATTATATTATATTATTTATGATAGTAATTTTATCATGATACAGCCAATCATAACTGAGAAAAAAAATACAGACAGACAACCAAGTGATCCTATAAGGTTTTTTTTATTCATCTAAAGTGCGGAACCCTAAAAACAGCCATTGGATGTATCCATAAGATACGTTAATTAGCTAACTTCATATTTTGCGAGTGAAATCACTATAATGTAGTGAATCATAGATTTTATTAAACATTCCATGTTATTTAGTACCTATTGTAATCAAATTATCATTTAAAAATTTATTTAAAGAAGAAAAGATTTTCGCCGCTGTAGCAATTTTTTCATAACAATAAAATAGACTTGTCATACTGATTTCGTTGGGCACAGCTCGTACGTCCCCGAATGTCGCACGGAGCCGCAATATCTCAACCTGCCTATTTGTGTTCACGTGCTCACGTGGCCACTTCGCAACACAAACACACAACTTTGATTAAGCACGACTCGCAATAACTTTCAGTAGTGTGACGTATAAAATGTTCGTACAGGTCTCTATTTCATATAATTGAAGGTTTTAAAAAGATTTTTAAGTCATTAAATTAGCTAATTGTAAGTCAAAACGCTTCAACGCAATTTAAGAAAGATTTATCAAAAATGTTCACAACAAATTGAAACATTTTAAATGACAAACTTAATTCATTTGCAAAATTATTAGAATTTAAAACTAAACAATTTAGACGTAAACTATTGTTGCTTTGACTGAGTCAAAACTTAGCTTTCATTGAACAACTTAGCCGTATTCAAAAGATAAGTACCAAACAATACAAAGCCAGACAAATTACAGCTTCACAGCATTTTTTGTGGCTCGCAGATAAAACATAGATTCTAATTCTTGATTATGAAAACAACTAAAAACAACGCTTAGTGAAATAAAGTCATCTCGTTGATTACAATTATTTTTACAACACCGACATTTCCACAAAAAGCGAACATCAAACACTCCCATAAAACTGTGGCCCGAAGTCTAAATACGAAACTTTAACGCAATTCTCTAAACAAGAATACAGAAACACGAAAACACAACTTTCTGTTATTACTCTTCTTTATTTTATTATCAAAAATGTTTACGAGTCATTATACAAACTCCCGTCGTTTGGAGGCCTTGATAAAGATAAATTTGCTCGGCAATTGCTTCGATGATTAATTATCATAAACAACAGGTGGAGCTTTTTATATTCCGCTCTAATCCCGCCTAGTTACCTGACGAATATTGTTTTAAAATTCGCCAGGGAATGCCCCGTCACTCTCCGTGAAACCTTTGTACACAATATGACATTTTTTAATCTTTTCAGAAGTGAGGTTGATTAAAAATTCGTGTATTGTTACGATTTTTGACATCGGACTGGGAATAAAAGAAAATTCGATGTGTCAGGTGATTGGTGGTAGCGAGTCGCGGGGATATGGCGCGCGTGGATTGTAAGCGATGGTTTGCAGCTGTCACCCGGTACCCGGGTATCACGGGCTGACACGACTAGACATCAATCGTGGACCTGAAACATGTATAATAACGAGATTGCCGAAGGGCAGTGGGCGCGCGCTTCGGTGGCTTATCGACGACACAAATGTTGGAAATTTCCTTTGTCTAGAATCGACGGTTTTTCCGTTCGTGTATAGTCGAGAATCTTTCGTCTACGATAAGCAAAGATTACACTGTACATTTTGAAAATGGTTAATATATAAAATTTATTAAGTATTATTAATTCATCAACTAGCTTGGTTTTCAAATCTGAAAGTGGTAGTGGTATGAAAGTTCTTGGTGTACCAAACTAATAAAAGTCATAAGATTCATAAATCGTTCTCTATCTAGAACCAAATTTATTTTAATATAAACCCACGATTGAATACAAATAGGCGTTAAAATCATCTTCTCCTAATTCATTAAGCTCATGTTCGGCTAGGTTAGTTACATATTAATGAGTTAAGTGGTACTTGACTCCCACTTCATGGGCACAATAACAGCCTTATGTTCAACTTGACGTGTGAATCATAAACACTTAGTTGTGCTGACACTGGGCTGGAAGTCTAACAAACTTGGAATTAATACGTACGAGAACATACGCTTGTTTCTAGGAACTTGCCAAATGTACCGACATTTCGTTTTTCATGTTAATCATACATATTAAATGGAGGAGTGAATTGAGCTTTTGGTATTTCAGGGCATTTATAAAGCCTTTATGTAGGCCCAGATAATTGCCTCTTTGGTTCACTGGATAGAAACCAGCTCCTCATATAACATAGGGTGAAGTAAAATACGTTAATAAGAACCTTAAAATAAATTTGATATTAAACCTGGAGGGTTACTCTTGAATGAGTTTCAGTTCTAATATAATGTCAAATGAAAATTGTTATTGTCATTCACTTAGCAGGCACACAAACAATACAGAGTACAAAAAAATACTGTCAATGTTTAAATTCCAGTTAGTTCCTACAATTGGCATTTTTTTCAAGAAAACTAAATCACGTGTCGGCTAAACTAATATAAATTTTGCATTGGCATTGTATTGGAATTGAAATTAATTGAAGAGTAACCCTCCAGGTTTAATATCAAATTTATTTTACGGTTCCAATTGCTCCACCTATTGCTTCAATGATCAACGCTGGACATAAGATCCCTTCCTGCTCATCACCCACCACGCCACCACCATAAATTCACCTAGTGTGCTCTCATGACTTTTCTATACAAGTTAATACAATCAACCGTACTAAGTTTTAATCAACTTATATAAAAACACCATATTATCGTAATGGCTCACCGTTAGGCTACGATAGTGTACCAAGAATTGAATTTTAACAAGGGCGCTTCATGTGCCGATGAATAAACGATTTCGGACGGTTTATGTGTTACCCCTCGGATTATGGCCCCCATGACGCTCGCTCAGTTTACAAACATGCACGTTATTTTGTTGTTAAGATATTCCTGAGTCAAATGATGGGGTATTACGGGGTTCTTTATTGAAATTATTCAGCCTAATGTTATGGAGGGAAAAATTGAATGTGTGTGCTGGTTTAATCATCCAGATAAGTGGATGTGATCGAGATCTGTGGGGATGAGACGAGTGTGTAAAGGTCACATTTTGAAGGAAGAAGGAAACAAGAGAATGATAAGTCATCGAAGGCTTTTATGGCTTGTAGTAATTATATATTAACATGCTCTTAAATACTTTGCTTTTATGTTTGTTATTTTTTTAATCTTTTACGTACAAGTAGTAAATTAGACATAAACAGTATTCATAATTATGATTAGATAAGGCCGGTTAAAGAAATAACCATCTCCAAACATAATAAGCTCAGGATTGAAGTAAAGCTTCTATGTTTTGACACTCATTTTACGATTTTACTTGTTCCTAGTGCCTACAGTTCATACTCAATATGCAGGCCCAATAGTTT
Source organism: Diachrysia chrysitis (assembly GCA_932294365.1). Classification (NCBI taxonomy): domain Eukaryota; kingdom Metazoa; phylum Arthropoda; class Insecta; order Lepidoptera; family Noctuidae; genus Diachrysia; species Diachrysia chrysitis. Next base: position 12,637,863 of record OW028656.1, on the reverse strand, counting down.
GCTTATTTTTTTCTCTAAGGGTCTGAATTATTAGTTAGCTTAGTATAGGCAATAGAGAGTAAATCAAATTATAATTGTAATTTCAGATGTGATTTTGTCAAGACTGTACATTGTTCAAGTAATGCCATCTGGCTTTAATAGTTACGATTTACAGAGCATCTCAGCTCTACAATTCAATTACTGAGTCTCCCAAAGGGATCTCTATGTGAAAAGTTCAATCAACCTACCGGAGATGTTATAGAAGCTAGCTCCTTTAATCTTGTGAATCAAATCTGGGTACAATGTTCCAAGACACTACAAATAGCTATCCTTTATAGTTTCTTCATAATTTACGTCAGTATTTTTTTGTTCTCACCTGCTATTTGTTTCAAATAACCTTAACTATATATAGGTACATACACAAACGAAATAATAAAATAAACTAATCTAATTAAACATAAACCTAAAATATGCCTATCCTTTTTTTTAAACATCTTCACCAGATGGATGTGAAACAAATGAGGAACGCAATAACAAATTATGTCAACGTTTTGCTTTGAATTGCTCATAACATGGGTTAAAAAAGTTTAATCTCTAAGTATATTGTTTTACTATGCGTTGTAATTCATCCTAAACATTTACCTAATTATATAATAACGTAACGTAAAAAAGTAATAAAAACTTGTGAGTAACATGGTATACCTACTTTCACATAATGTACTTATCCCTCCAAAAGTTAGATATTTATAAAAAATGAGATTAGTTTATAAATCTAACCCTAACTTGTTATTGGTAGCCACATAGCTGTAATTATTTAATGCATGGTACTAGCTTACAAATAAAAGAACCACATTCCATCTTCATATCGCAGCCACCTCATTCTAGTGTAAGTAACAGTGCTTTGAACAAAGTGCCTAGAGGACATAAAGTCTTGGTGAAATAGGTTATGTAAATGCAAAGAATATAAGTTCATATCAACATCGCCGATGCAAGCCGCCAGGTTGCTATGGAAACACACTGCTGCATATTTTGGACGGCAACACGAACAAGCAAAGGCAATAAATGAAAGCAGTTAAAGAACTTTTTTGATAAACATAATTACAAAAGAAATTGGTATACATTTTGACAATACTTTTATCAACTTTTTTTCCATGATAATTATTAAGTGCAGGCCGCATTAAAGGTAATAAATAATGCTAATGATACAAGAGCTCCTAGAGACATAAACCATAACAAAAAAAGAACACGCGCTCATTTAGACAAAGATAGCGTAATTGACATAGTTTTAGATTTCGGATAATTAATTTATTATTTATTTATTGAAACAAAACAAACAAAATTCAATATTCAAAAAAATACTATAAGGCACATTTATAGGCGTCGTTTTTTGTAACTATCACACACCTATCAAGATATAGTCGTTAGATAAATACATGATTCGCCAAAATATAGTTGAGTACATATGTAAAATTAGCCAAGGTTTATATATGGTTATGGTGTAAGGTTTATATTCACAACCGAACAAACAAAATATTTGTATGAACATATAAATATTTGTTCGTTCAGAATCCCAGTGTTAAGCAATTCCACGAATCAGATTGTTAAATATTTAATTACGAAGGCATACGTTTAACTATTACCACTACGCAGCTACAACCGAACCGCGTCTGTGAGCTAATCCCTCATCAATGTGTTATTTAGATGAAACTAGACCAAAGCTAACTTATTTCGAACAACACTGGCCTGCCAGAGAACCAAAATATACTATCTAGTTAAAACACGACCTCTATAAAACACAGGCGTTAAAACATAATTAATATGTAGCACGAGACCCGAAGCTTGTTGTTTCAACATGTTTGAATAAACTGAGCTCCGAAATTATACATACGTAATGACTTTGTAGATTCTACGCAAATTACTGGCAAATGTTGCGTATGTACATAATCCTAGAATGTAAGTCCTCACTCTGACATATAGAAATACTTCACTCGAAATAAGAGCGAGGTAAGTCAATTTAACTTACTTATAAGCCGTCTCTTTCAATTAAAAGAAAAAAGTAAGTTTTACTTACTTTTAATAACATCTAGAGTTTGTTCATTCACGTAACTTTGAATGGAAATCCAGTATTCTTATACTTTAATTTAACGAATTGAGGAGGCTAAAGAAATGTTGCTTATTCTTAAATATTCAGGTCCATAAATAATTTTAATTTTAACGAATAAATCTATTACAAACTCCCCCGCAGCGTTGGTCAGTCTGTCTGAACGTGATAAACTTATTAACTAACGCAGTGATTAAAGAGAAAGGTTTGTGTGTATAATTCTTTTATGTTTTGTCTCAGCCGGAGCGGGTCGCTATTATAACGGACTTGTACTAGTTTTTAATCTAGATCGAAGACTAAACTTGCAAAATTAAGTTGATGTCCAAGAGCTGTTGTCCTCAGCACCGGCCCCAACTCCGACCCCGTATCTCCCGCCCTTCAGCCGGCACTTGTGTCGCGAGCGTCTCTTGGCAAAGCACCACTATAGTTCTTCTCAAATTGTGATTTATTCGCGACAAATGTCGAAATAAACCCTCGCCGCCGTTTTATATTGCAGGCCCGTGTGCTTGCGTTTTATTTACATCCCACTTATAAAGAATTGGAACAGTTTGCAGAATACACAATTTGTAAATACCAAGCTTTTTCAGGGTTATAAGACCCCAACATTCTCGATTAAAACGTAGATTTACAAGGACTTCTTGTAAACTTAACGGCTGAAAAATTGTAGAACGACTTTTACTTTAGTTTACTTGACTTTATATTAAAATAAATATAACTTTAAAACTCAGTTTTTAAGTAATATTGAAGTTTTGCACAATAAATATAACCTATTGGTGATTTAATGATGAAATTTTATACAAGACTGTTGAGTTAAGATTTCGAATTAAAAGTTTATTTATAAGACAACATCAACGGTAGATTTACTCTCTCAACAAGTTGTGTCAAACATAGAAACATACAAGATGCGCGGGAAAAACATAACCATTCCATGGCGTCGCGCGTTGTGTAAATAGGGACGATCCCAATTATAACGATTTTTGGAACACAAAACAAGCTGCGTTCTGCCTTATGATGTCTAATACGTCACTATATGCATATTACTTCTTATTTAGCCGTCTAATTCAAACGAAACTGGAAGCTTTAACTAGTTTTAGATATTGCTAGGCGAAAGAAGAACTTGTTCACACAGACAGAATAATACCTACAATGGAATTAAAACAAGTATTTAAAGCCTCATAAGGCACCAACAGTTTAGGTGTGTATCTACCTACCCTAAGTTTTATTATAGCTATTGGTTTGAATTTTTACGGCCAGGACGTAATAAAAATTTTAAGGCACATTTTGTTTCTCGTAAAAATTGGCTATTGCTGTTATTTCCAAACAATCAAGTCAGGAGCTTGATATAATTGACTTTCTGGTCGTTGGTTTGTAGTATGATATCCTTAAAGTCAACAAAGTAATTGGTTTTAATAAATGTGAAATCAATGGAAATAGGAATTATTTCGGCATCGCTTGATCTTATAAAAGTAGTCATAGTGTACTATACCAATTTGTTTTTAATGGCCGATATAAAAATACATCATGTGTTATGAGACGTAAATACTGAACGCGTAGATAAAGTCACAAATATCAAGTCCTTTTTGTCTTCGTGGAATCTTCTGAAATTTAATAAATAATTTCATATAACTTCGTAATTTTAATTTCTTGTCTTTTTCCTCCTTTGGTCCTTGTGAACTCTTTGAGCGATAAAATAAAATTTGATTTGGTAAACCTGATCACGATGTGATTCTGTGGGAGTTTGTTTATATGTCGACCGATAAACGTACATTAGTTTAAAATGTTTTTTTTTCCAAGCCCATTTAGGGCTCAAATCGATAGCAGTAACGATTACCTAATAATAGTGCATTGTGCAATATGAATTCTTACAAATGGCTTTGGCTTTATGTAGTTACATTTCTTGTATCAGTTATTCAGTTTACTTTATAAGCACATTTATTTTTATTACAAACAAAATCATAATTTCAAAATTATGCCCAAAATGCAGCGTGAGTTCTTTTGAGCGCTTTACATCCACCTCGCAAACCTACCACGTTACTTGGCACAGCGATCCTACTTTAACTACCTCTGTATAAAACCTATGCTCCCCTACTTAAAATGACTTGAGTATACTTCAAGTTTAATAATGACTGTTAAGCCGGCTACCTCTCCAGGGCGTACTCAATGTTAAATGAACTAGCGGTTGTATAAAACGTTAATATCACAAACATGCGGCCGCATCCTAGCCCCAATTATGGCGAGCCAGGATCGCGCTCATATATATTTCAGTATTTACTCGCGGGGAAACAAGCGGATTTCCCTAGAATAAAGCTAATAATACCGAAGTATCGGGGAGATGTGCAAGGGGTGAACGGTAAGCGGTTTAGCATGGGATCTGTATTGTGTTTAGAATTGGCTCGTATTCTATGCTAGGAGCATTTTTGTAGCGCTGCAGTTCTTTGCTGTAATCCGTATGGACTTTCGAGGGTTTTGGAAATGTGTCTTCTTCGTTGAGACTGACAGACTGAGATTTACTCATTTTTACCTTACCATTAAAATTAGATGCAAATCTACACTGACTGTGACTTTTATCATCCCTTCTTTCTATTAGTTACTTAATCTCCAGAGACCATAAACATTTTTGAATTTGACTTGTGATTCTCGATATAAGGCTCTTCTATATCGTGCTTCATTACATGCTTAATGGTTGAATAATTATGAGTGAAAACTTAATTGATTCCATATGATGGAACCAACGTTTCTCTTACATTGCTTGCTAATTCCCGCTGCCACTACCGCTATATCCCGTCTCCTGCGCCACGGTGAGCTCCCAGTCGTCAATCCCGATCGCCCGGGGCGAGGACTCGTTGTTAACTATGACAAACACAATTACCGACTACACACAACGCGTATATCAGCTGCGAGTATATCCAGAACAAGTGATTACGGCCAGAACCTATCATTGTAACCGGCTCTGCTTTATTGGACACTCATCCAATTTTCGCTAGGCAGGAGTGTGTGAGTACTTTTATATTTGCATACGTGTATACTCTGTCCAAACTTTTCATATACAGGCTTAGTAAACTAAACTTTTCGTTCAATATATATAGTTTGTCAAATGGTCATACTTAGTTATACAAAAATTTTGGACAGATAATACATCAATTCAACAAAAAACGAATTCCAAGACAACCTTTGCTACAACATTATTTATGTTTATCTGTTCTAGTTTAAGTAAAGTAATAAAAAAAGGTAAGTAACACCTCAAAAGTACAATAAATCAAACACGAACTGGCAGACAATCTTCACGGAGTATAACATTACCGACGTATGAAACGTTCGCGTATCAAATCTATGAGAGGTACGCTGTTGGAATGCCGAGTGCCCATTATATTAGGATAAAATGGCAAGTAAATAATATGTATTAATACATACGGTCAATTAATGTAACGTCCAGTTATCCTGCTGTATGGTACATAGCAATGAGGTAGCTCGATGTTATTTACTTTCTGATACCGTATTATGATAGTTAAGAAACAACTTTTGCTGTATCAGATGGACAGAAATATAATAGATAAAAACACAGACAGATACGGGTATCTTAATAGCATCTCTGAGCTATTTTACACCAGAGCAATGATGGCTTTAAGTGCTGATGATGATGACATAAAGTAAGATACTCTTCAAACGTTTAAACTAAGATAGGTCTTCAAATGGTCAAATTTGTGATTATGCCTTGCCTACCTTATGATATATTAAAAAAAATATTTTAGAGAAGCCTTTGTGCCACAGCTTGACGCCTGTTCCCGATCTAGTGTTATGTTATTAATTTTAACGCTTTATAGATTATTTTTTTAGTATAAAAGAACAGCATAGTATCGTTTGTTATTCTATAACATTGTACTAACTTCATAGCAAATACCTGTTTCCTTACTGTCCATAACAAATGAGATTAGAAGCCTTAAGACACTTAACAGCAATCATTGTCATAGCTTGCACTTAACTACCATGTAAGCATTATGTGAAGACCATTACCGAGGTTCCACACTAACTTTGTGCCTTCTATGCAAGGAGAGCTGCAATAAGTGTTTCCTCTAAAGTAAATTTAATTTTAGATTAATTTTAATAAAAAAAATAGAAGAACTTGAGTGTAAAAACGTTTTACAAAGCAAAAGATAAATGAATGACAAAACCAATTCAATGCTCCAACATTTATATGAAGTTTAGTTTCACCAAGTTAAGTCATATCAAAATCCTACAACAGTATCAGTGTACACAGAATGGGGACAACATAAAACAAATCCTTCGCATTAAATAAGAATTATCAAGAAGCCGAGATCCGAGACAAGTGAACAGCAAAACGTCTAGCCATAAGCCTGTAACCCCCAAATAAATAAGGCATAAAGGTGGGATCGTGACGGGAACATTCCTCATAATCCGGGTTATCTTTATGAAAACTATTCGCTGTCTGGCATCTGTATGCCGCGGCCGACGCCAACCAATCCGTCAGCGGGGCCGGCGCGTGACGAGAATCCTTCCCGACTACATAAAGGTTAACAAAATAGAAGCGCCACAGACGTCCCCGGAGAAGGTTGTGTGCTGACATCACATCATTTTGGCTCAAAGAAGACTTAAAGATTGAAAGTGCTAAGATTTTTATGATAGTATAGGAAGACTCTCACTATCATTGATCCGATTGCTATTAAGCAAAATTGATTAATATATTCATAATTTTCAATTTTAAAGTTCTCTAATACAAAATATGTCAAACTTCAATTTAATTCCACGAATAAAAATTATCTAGTGTTGTTAAAATCAGCCTTAAGACATTTACGTCTGTATCAATTTACTTGTTTGTTCGAAGTTTATCTGACACTTCCAGTAATATATTCAGTGCCATATCCGCGCTGTTATGAAATGTTACGGACATACAATCGTTATGCTACGCTATTGACTTAGATTCAATGACGTCATTTGCTGGGCATGCCAACCTTTAGGAACATTACAGTATTATGTACCACTTTATGTTCTATTTTTAGAGGTTCTAAAACACACATACATTATGTATTTGTTTGGATTGAATCATAGTTTTTATTTCTATCGTGCATTATAATTATGGGTCAGTTATTATATTCTTTTTGTAATAGGTATGGTCCAATATTGAAAGTTGGAGGTACGACACTTGGCTTTAAATTATGTATTTTATAACCCTTAAGTATTCATTGTAATCGCTGTATCCCGTAGCGTACGACATACAGCATGCACCGGTGATTAAAGAAATTAAAGTACTTAACGTTGTTTCAAGAGACTTTGATATATTAAACTACACATGAGCGGAATTCATAAAAGTGACACTTAGTCATTTGACTCAATTATAACTACATAAAATAAATTAATATCAGCCCATAAATATCCCAATACTGGGAATAGGCCTCTTCTTATGTAAAGAAGGCGCGAGCATTGATCACCGCTCAACAAAAGTATAAAAAAAAATAACTAAGAAATAAAATAACGCAGACAGTTGATGAATTTGAATAAAAAACAATATGCTTTATATTTCAAATAAACAAATGCAAATCTCATTAGCAAACATTTCGATAAAAACAAATAACTTAACGTTCCAAGCTTGTATCTGTTTCCAAAGTAATGTCTCCTTTCATACAAACTTACTGGTAATATCTCCCTTAGGGCGTGTACATAACCTAGGAGATACAAGGGACTAGTAACAACACATAAAAAGTATATAAGTACCTATAATAAAAAGTAATGACACTTCTTGTAGCTTAGTATGGAAGCCATCTTGTAAACGAGACATTCGAAAGTATGTAGGTATGACAGTATACATATATCATTAGTACTACTGTACATGGGTAGGCAGAAGTGTCGCCAGGAATCAAAATTTTGCATACATCAATAGGTTTTAAATTAATTTCAAATAATATGTAATAAATAATAGTAGATTGAATAAAACCGGCCAAGTGCGAGTCGGTCCTGCGCATGTAGTGTTTTTTATATTGACCCGTCCGGGGAACGAACCCGGATCAGAGCTGGTCACACCCTGAAAATCAGTGTGTACGCCACTCAACCACGTCGGTCGTCAATTTAAACTTAAACTTGAACTGTAGAAAAAAATTACGTTTGTCATACAATTAACTAGTTGCTGTTCGATGTTAAAAGAATCCATAAAAGGTGCTTATTGAAAAAGATGGTAAGAATCTTACAAACAATTTAAGATATTTAAATCAAAATTGCTTGCAAGAGTTCGTTCACCCGTCGTAAGGCTCGCATCCCGCGGTACTCCTTAAGCATAGATCCATCACAACAAGGGCTAGAGCAATAAAACCGAGTTCGAAACATCTATATTTTGAAGACATAAAACTTATATTTGAGCATCTGGCTGCGTCTCAATATCTCAGCTGGCGTCCAGGACCGAATACTTGGTGTTTTTCTCCCTTTTTCCAATTTCCCGGGGCGTGCTCGCAGCACCGTATTTATTATTATTTGTTTTCAATTGCAAAGTAATCTACGGACTGTGCAGCTGCCGGCGTAAGATGAGAGCTGTGTCCTGAGTGGAGGCCGGAGCGGGGACGGAACGCGCGTTATGTAACTCTACGGCTAAATCACGTGTGGTTGTGTACACGTTCCACAATAACGACTTTATTTATATTTTATATGTGTTTTTACTAATAATGTTGTAATTGAAGCGTAAAAGTAGTGTTTAAAACTTATTCGGATAAATGTGAAAATAGAATTATTGCCAATCTTGTCTTGAAGTGAATAAAACTTTCATGTAAACCTGAATAAACACGAAAACATGTTTTGAACTCGAGTTAATCATTTCAGTTTTTATACAAAACATTTGAAATCTTTGTAGGCTACAGATATTTCATAGCTTAGTAGAGTGCTTATTTATTAAGAAAGTAAGGTTACTTTATACAAAACTTGGTCTTAAAAAATTCAAAATGCTTCAGAACAAAGACGTAGCTTCGGTCAGATCCATTAAAAATTATTCTCCGAGAGCTTTATGTTAAACAGTAGCGGAACAGAGACATAAAATCGTTCCTATTGTAGTGTCACGTCCTACTCAACCCTGCCTATTACGGAATAACGTGATTACAGAACTGTGTCGCCATTTCTAAACTGTAAACTACTTTGTCAAGGGAATACAGGCGTTAGGCATCAATGCATTAGCGATCATTTATATTAACAAATCTCATGTTGAATTTTCGATGTATGTACGCAATTTTAAACAAATGGAATTAGGTATGTTCAATTCTGTATATTTAAATACGAACTGTTTCCCGTGGCTCCACCTGCGTGGGTTAACGCGGCGTAGCCGATATGCCGAGATATCCTTTATCAGGCTCTAGACTATCTGTGTAACAAATTTCATTTAAATCAGTTCAGTAGTTTTTGCATGAAAGCGCGACAGACAGAGTTACTTTCGCATTTATAAATATTAGTAAGGATTATACATAACACAAATAGTCCAAATAGTTATCCTATTATACTCATACAATAACGAAACTCCGATTTGAATTTTATTTTCGAATAGATATTAATTCAATTATTATAGCAGGTCGACCTTGATTTTCGATTTTTCTTATTTGAAATTTATTAAATATCGAATAAAGTATAGCACCGTGATTAATATTTTTTATGTTGGCGCTAAATTTTGTTTAACATATTAAAGGTAAATCGTGTCTACTTAGTGTTAGTCCATGTTAAAATATTAGAATATGTGAATGGCTAATCTTGCAGATACTTCCGTGTAGCTTCTATTTATATATGATAGTAAAACTTGCTAGGTCCCCATTCCTCGCCTCTCATCAGCTTATCACTAAAACCCCTCCCTAAGAGACAGACTGGTTCGAATACGCCAAAATTGAGCCGTCAATAGGGGCGAGAAACAAGTGATTAAAATGTGCCTCACCGTGGTGCCTTTTTATTTATGCCAGGTCAAATCTGGATAACTTCTTCTTTTCTCTTGGCTTTGTTCGAGAAACGAGATTTATTTGCAAATAAGCTAACATCACGGAGATTATTCTTTCTCATCCAAAAGTTTGAAGATTTTTGTAAAATATTTTCGGATTGTTGAGAAAGTTTTTCGTTGGAATTACAACATTATTTACATAAAAACCAGCATAAAGCAAACTCTGTATTAATTATGTAAAGTTTTAATTTATTTGCAGTGCGATTCATTTAATTATATTACTATGAAAAATCAATGTTTCATACAAAAAAACATGTAAAAATCATGACAAATAGAAATTTAGAACAATGTATGGTAAAGATCCACGTCTCCTGCATCGAATTATCAAGAACACAAAGCGAGGTACTTAGAATATGCTCATAAAGGAAGAGATCACCAGAATATCAACAGATAATGGAAGGAGATTTTAACACAGAAATTATAGCGAACAAGTTTAGCCGTGCTCAGTGAATGTTGTCGCCGAACTAGTATTATCTGCACAACTATGCTGAAACTCACACCGCGGGGAAATTTGTTACACTTGAATTTTAGGCATCTAGGATATTGTGCTGTTGATTCTCATTCCGAATTAACGGAAATTTTACATCCTATATCTACTATTTAAAAAAAACGGACAAGTGCGAGTCTCACTCGCGCACCAAGGGTGCCGAACCAAAATTTTCTTATCGTCTTTATTCGTTAATTCTCCAAAATGAGTATTCTGATTCTTTTGGAAAAACGACATAAATGTATATATTTTTTTATTGTGTCGACATAGAAGCTTGATTCTTTTTTATTTTAATCAAGGGTCAGTATATCTTAGTATTAGATATTAATTTCAACATGATATCAAAACAACTATCTAAGAAAAAAAAAATTGAGAGACGGACAACAAAGTGATCCTATTAGGATTCCTTTTTTCCTTTTGAGGTACGGAACCCTAAGCCCTACTACTAACCTTAGCTCAGATTGATGTCAAGTAAATAGTATAAGTACTTGTGATGTAGCACATATTATTATATCGAATTTGTGATCAGTGATTATACGTAATATATAAATTCATCCATTAAGGTTGGTGTACAAATAAAAAATGTAATCCAACACCTAAAAGAGCTAAAATAATATATGGATCCTATATTTTATTATCCTCGGCGCTAGTCCAAAATCTGACTTGACGCTTTGCTATCTCAAAAATACATTAAGTTTTATATAAAATATCGTCACAGCATTGATATTTAAAAGCTGTCTGTGCTGTACGTACTCTAGAATAATATGGCTGGACTCCACAGTTTTACGAGATGTCATAAATTCTGGGAATACTACACGATCGACCATCGACGATACTCTGCTTTATAATGATGTAGTTGCTAGCTAACAGCAGAAAATAAATAATAATAACGTGATACAATGTTGTAGATTACAAGGACGCAAAAAGTCAGAACCTGGGAAACAAATATTATTCGCGATTATTTATTGTCAATTGCGTTAAAGATATCCATTAAAAGCTATCTTTGTTATATAAAGATATTACTAAAAAGTTTAGTCTAATATTAAAAGTTTAGATAGAATCAGAGTAGTTAGAGCTCTTGGCTCAGTACGGTTTAACCGATAATAAAGGGTAAGCCGTACTCGCCGCGGTTGGTCCGAGGATGGGTGACCATTTGTATAGCATACCAAAACTGTTCCGTACATTGGAAAGCACGGTTAGCCGTTGGCCTGACTGTCATACGTCGATATTTGACAGTCGTTAATTCATTACAATTCTGACATGGGATACTGGATTACCCAGTAAAATGGGTTGTGGAGGTCAAATAGGCAGTCGCTCCATGTAAAATGCGGTATTCAGCTGAATCTGGTAAGACTGCAAGCCGAGCCCAAATAGCTTGGGGAAAGGCTAGGTAGAAAGTAGAATTAAAGTAGTGAGCCCGGAGGGTAATCGGAGATCTTGACTCTACCTATCCTTTATGCATGGCAGGTATGGTAGGACAAAGAAGTTGAAGCTCTTTTTTTTAACTGTTTCTTACTATCTGCGTTGGTTTATCCTCTGGAGATTACCTCAGACTTTTTCCTACATAAAATATAGTAAATCTAGACTTTAAACAGACCTTGACCTGTGCTTGTATGTGAGTAGGTTTGTAAAAATAATCAATAATATAAATAAAAAATACTAACAAAAAAATGCTAAAGATTTTTTATATATAACCTGTTAGGTGTCCCACTGCTAGGCAAAGGTCTTCTCCAATTTTCTCCAGGCTCGTCTTTCTGAAGTCCCTTCCCACCAATCCGGCAATTAGCGATCGATGTCGTTTCGAACTACCAATGGGGTAGGCCGAATCAGACGCTCGCTAATAAAGAATAATGTTCATAATACATGACGGTCTTATTACTCAGTGTAGAGAATGATGTTTAGTTTTAAAGACATTTTTTCCGAAACGTTACATAATAGTACGATACAATAGACAATTCTTTATTCAGCACGCACATACATTTACAGAAATAAACCTAAAACGTGTACTTAAGTAAGATATCAACGCAGTTACATGATAGAGCGAAAAATAGTGGAAATATCATAAAGTATTCCCGTAGCTGCTATTATAGCGCTTATCGTAAGATCTTGGGTTTCTGAAGGCCACAGGCTCGAGATAAATATCTTATACGTTACGAGAATCAATTATATAAGGCTTCGTACATTTAGTCTAGTTTGTTATTAAATGTGGCTGACGAGCACTTCGGTAAGACACGGATTTATTAGATATACTAATATGCATTATTCTACAAAATTATTTAAAAACTAATATTCCTACATAAAATTTCGAATTGACTTATTTTAATCAGGAACGAGTACCTAATAGTAATTAACACAGTAAACATTCAAATTAAGTTCAGTATTTTCAAGATGTCTACCTACTTACCTTCCAGACGAAACTATAAGCGTAAAGTAGAGTAGTTTACCTTTTAATTTTACCTTTAGTTGTACCTAATAAGGTAAAATTATAAAATCTAAAACACAATACTTAAGTAAACTTCAGCTAAAGAAAGTCGTTGATTTTTTTATGAGTCTAGAAGTGCTTAAATTCTTAAAGACACTGAGACAAACTCAGTATTTTAGATCCCTGACATTTCTCATGATTGAAGATAATGTGAGATCCCAGATTAGACAGGTTAGCTTAACACAGGTTTTCACGAAATTGCCGTAACAGCTCTTGTAAACACATTTTACGAACACATAAAAGTCGTATACGAAAACTGTCTGGCAATTGTTTTAAATGACACTGTCTGTACAAGTCAGTTTTATTTTATTAAACAGAGGAGTTATTTTTGCAGTTGGACGTTCATTGTTTAATTTGGTCTTTGTATTTCTCTATCTCTTTCAATTTGTGTATATTGCAAATTGATTTTTAATACAAATTCATTAAATGGTTTTAAGTAATTTGCCGCTTTTATTCGCAACTGCTCGATATTTTTGTTCGTTTGCAAAAGATATTTTTAAAAAGATTTTTTTATTTTACAAATGGGTACGAGAACTACTGACCTGATTTAAGTAAACAAACATGATAAAACTAAAAAAGCGTATAAACTAGAGCCGGCGTCGTATCTCAAAGTCAGACATCATCCAATACCCCTGGGCACTTCACACTAGGGCTGCTACAATATAATCCGATGTTTTACGCGAAATCAATAGGTCACGCGCGTAAAGATAAGGCTGGGTGGCAATATCGCCGGACCCATGTCAGCTCCTTGATATTACGGCCGATATTACGCAAGCCAAGGCTTTACCACCTCCTTACAAGCGTGATGGTTGAAAGAAAGAACGACCTCTGAATACATTGCTGGATTAAAATGAGTCTATTCGTGTTATGTGTATTTAGAGTACCGGTATCTCTTTATGTAATATATAATTTTATGAAACCAATTTGCATGATACAGCGAATCCTTTCTGTCGGTCCTTTTTTATTTATAACAGCTACGTTTCCTATATTTAAAATAAAAGAAGCTGTATTAGTCTAAAGTTATCCTCGAATTCTGGAGTATAATAGTAAGAAATACAGTGTACCTTAATACGCCTTGTCACCTAACATTTATGTTATTATGTTGGCAGAACTGTTCGCGTGCTACTCAAATTTTCGTTTGGTTATTTTCTTTTCGTTAAGAAGCCAGTTTAGATTGTAGATTTTGACATTGCACGCAATCGCAAATATTACTTACAGGTAAGAAAATATGTTTATTTATAATAAATAATATTTCACTCGTTTTTGTTATATTTTTACACAAATTGCAATCTTTAAAGTGGCTATTCTTAACACGGCTTTAAAGATTAAACTTAATGGTTTGCAAGTGTCTCACTTGACGCTACCTAAATAAGCCTACCTTTTTAAAAGTAAATAAATTTTATTATTTTTGTTTGTGTAACTAAAATTCACAAATTTTATTAAAATTCAGAAAGCTTTCTCGCTAGTTTAATTTTGGTGTTTGATAACATTTTGCCCAAAAATTAGACTACGAAGTACCAGGTGCGCATAAACCTGAGGAGGTACAACTTGCCGCGTTATCTTTTCATCAATCAATCGCTAAGCATTTATTTAATTTGGGAACACTCTCGCCTAATTCTATTACCGCCATGATGGATGGACTGCCCGCTGTTTACCATCATGTGGGATTTCGTAAACAACGCCTGGACGTGACCGAAATATAAGAAATAAGAAATTTTACCGAAAATAAAATTTGACATCCTGTTTACTTAGTAGCGGGCGATTTAAGTGTGTTTATATAATATGATACTTTGCATTATCCTTTTGTTTCACACTATCTTAGTGTCCTTGAAATACAAGAGTGATCGATCTGTTTTATTTATTTTATTAAGAGTAGAAGAGTAGTTTTACAGCCCATACGTGGATTTATTATTTGCGACCGTTCATTGACTATTGAACTAAATAAATAGTTAAGACACAAATACTTAAATTATAAAAATAATTTGAAAATATAAATTTCATTTGACATCGACACAATTAAGTCAACTTTCAATTTCGAAATTAAAAAAGTACATTTGATTATAATCAAAAGTTGGCGTAAGGGTTTCGTTCAACAAAACGAGTTTCACGTTAACGGGAACAGTTACTGATAACATCTGCCTTTGAAATCACATCAAATTTTAGTTGATAATTTGATTTCAATCAAACAATTGCAAAACTTTTGCTTCGTTAACGCCCAGAGTTGTTGTAACTTCTGATTTATTCACAATTCATTTGTTAAATTTGAATTTTTGATTTATATAAAATACAATCCGTTTATTTTTAATAGATTGAAAGTTAATTCGGTGGAATTTTGCTGATGTTTGTGTTGTATTTGATGTAGCTAGAAGGTACCATCTTAGAACAGACTTAATTGATAACAGCAAAATAATTTTATTTTCTATTTAAATTTGATAATTTTCTACAAATCCGAGCAAATCTGTGTTCTTCTTAGTTTTATTTCGAATAAATTGTTTTTATCTTTACAATTGGTTAAGCCTGGCTAGACAGCTAATTATTTTAAAAAGAAAAACACAAAGAAATCTATTTGTAGCATTCAAAATGAAAAACAATGAAATCTGTTTTGTTGATAATGCATCAACAAAACTAAAAGTCCCCAATTCTGTATTTGATTTCTCAAAACTTCATCATTCCCAACCTATTCACAATTAATTATTTCACCATAGATATCACATTAATATTATCCTCTTGAAATCTTTTTAATGTATCATCTTCATCCCCGAAGCAGAGACTCATATTACAAAGCAACAAAAGAGAGAACTAGGTCTATTCACCAGTGGCGCCGCCCTGCGGCTGCGACAAACACTAAGCTAACAAGTTAATTTGCTCGGCGCTGCATCGCAATCTGATTACAGCGCTGTTATTAAATTAACTGAACATTATACCGCCAAGAATCCCTAAAATACCGATAAATTAATTTTCCATTCTTGTCTGGCCTCATTTGGTAATTGTGATTTATTATTCGCTTTTGTTCAGACTATGCGTTGGTGTCTATTCTACCGACCGCGCCGAATACGGGATTAGACTCTTTAGTTTTTGGTCGCTGTAATTATGGGTTAGATGGCTTCTGCAGCTACTATTGTACTGTTGAGCGGTTTTTGCTACAAAGGGATCTCCTACGTAAGATTAAAGGACATTTTTTTAAGCAGAAATATAAATTATAATAATATTTCTACTACTTTTTGTTTATTTGTCAGGATCAAGTTTCTTGAAGTACCTACCTCAGACGTTAAAGTTGCTAGACATAATAATTATCGAAGCCCATTTCAGAGCTTAGGGAAGAATAATATATGGTCTAAAACCTCTGTATACGTGGCAGGTCGGCAGAAGGCGGTTGCCAGGGCTATCGACTACATCCAGCACTATAAATCCACGGACATTGTTACGCCCCTACAGATAAGGCGCAAAACACAGATAACAGTGCTTGGATTGATCTTCAATGAGTGGAAATTCATTTATCTCGACTAAACCTTTAAGTGAAGGACTTTAACAAGGTAATTTAAACTTTGTGTTAAAGCAATAAAGTTGGTTTTATGTTGGTATTTCTGTGTAAAGGTAGAGATTAAGGGGGTGTTTTTCTAGCATGGATTTAAAGAGGGTTCATATACGATTTTGTTAAATTCGATTTCGTTTAGTGCTCGTCTGTTTCTTATAGTACGGTGCACGATTTTTTATTAAAATTATATTCATATAACTACCAAATTGTTGTTAAATCTTACTAAGACAGCTGGCGACCATCATTGAAACAACATTTTAACAATCAAAAGCAAAAAATAAATATAATGTGTTGTGTGAATGGAACGACTTAATCACATTAGTAAAACAACCCCTTAAGCCAAGGAAGCACATAATTTGTGACCGCTATCGACACGAAGATAAAACCGTTCGATTCGGCACGACTTTAATTTCTTTCCCGACGATAAATGCCCTCTTGTGCACCTCCTGCTCACATTGCATACGTTAGAGTGGGATAGAACAAGGTTTGTAGACAAAGAAGTTTAGTTATTGGATCACAACTAAAAGGCAAGTTGAATTGTGTTTTGTTTTTTGGGTAAAGTGTTGATTGTATGACCGTGATTATACGTTCCTAAGTTGTTCAACTTACTGTTGATGTTTACTTTCCTAGTATTTTTAACGTAAACCTGATATTATTATGAACGTTAAACTTTGTTTATTTGTGTGTACATACTTCTGTTCGTAACATCTTCATGTAAATATATATAACTAGTAATTATAAACTGATAAATAGAAAAAGTTTCAAACTAAACTTTTTGTTTAAACTGTAAACCAAACCCAAGACCGTGCGGTCATCCTCTCTTTTACCTCCAATTCGTTAATCCTATACTGCCATCTCTACAATATTTTCGTATTGATAATCTTGTGAATTGAGTAAAATTATTGTTCAAACGACAATTTAAACGAAAAGCAAACGACGAAGATCTCGCAAAGAGCAGATCTCTTGTAAACTGCTCCTCAAGTGGGAGATTATTACAACTGTGACCGTCTAAACTACACGTTACTGTACTCATACATCTAGTGTTCTAGAAACTTCTGCAAAGTCTTATTACACTCAAATTAGTTCATTTAAGTCTCGGGTATTATCCTAAATGAATCTGTAGTGAAATTCACACGACGTTAATCTTATAACAACGAAAAGGATGGGTGTTCGTGATCCTACTGTATGTAGTCTACATATATTATATTAGCGTTGCTACTTTAAATACAAATACATAAAATATATTTTAAAAGTATTTTTTTTTTAAATAAATACTATTTTTTGTTCAACAACGGGAGAAAACATGATATGGGTACAGCTCTACCAACGTTAAATCAAATAAAAAAAATCAAACTAAATCTGTATTTGTGAGGCACTGGCCTAAGAAAATAGTAAAACCTCTTTCAAGCATACTGTTAAATCCTGGAAGAAAATAAAACTCTTATCATTGCTAGACGTTTAGGTATTGAGACAAGTCAAGCGTAAAATATTATGAAACAAATATTTCATACCATCAAGTTATCTATATTACAGAAATAAAAAAGTTAAATATTTTTTTTTCATTGGTTTTATTACATTTTGTGTAATGTTGCATCTAAGATTATATATTGTGAAAACATATTTATTAGAGCAAAAACTTACAGAGTTCTCACATGACCTTTGCTAAACTTAGTAACTCTCTCCCCTTTTTTATCTATTTATCTTTTAAGGAGATTTAAAGGAATATTTATTTTTTTAAATATGATTCCGCACACAATACATTTTGTTTGTCCAGTTGTAATTGACACTCAAGATCACTAAACTTGCTCCCAAATCTAAAACTTTATCATCTTTTGCCCCTATTTGAGGAGAGCTATTTGTAGAGTACATTACTCTCCTATAAAACAGTAGACAACAGCTCAGACATATAACCAGGTAGACACAATATAGGTTATGTAGTGTGTATTTGATAGAACGAAGTGAACATTAAACAAAGCGGCTGGCCACTTGCGGCGCTGATTAAATCTGAAGTGACGCGGAGGAATGACCGGCCGTGTGAGAGCACGGGATTTGGATGGCTGCCTGTCACACCACACTGTAACGCCTAATTAATTAATAATTGAATGTTTGAACATATATAAAATAAAATACACAATTTCTTGTCCTCAGGACCCTTGTGTATTCGAAGTAAAAGTACTCTGTGATTCGAAGTCAGGAAACAATAGAAAAAACAGAAACAAAACCTTCTACGCTAAGGATCGTGCGGTATAACTTCATGATAAAAAAATATCATTTAGTTGATTGTTTATCAATCGTCTACATTTTTTAGATTGCAATATTCCATTAAAAGCTAATAAAAAGTCAAGAAAACTTCCCCAATTTTTCCCAACATTTGACACAATCATAAAAACAGGAAATTTATGTAGAGGAAAACGCTTAATAATTAATCACAATAAATGTGTGTAACACATCGGTGTGACATGAGGCCGTTCTCACGTTTAATCTAGGAGCTGGTACCTGGCGGGGTTTAATCTAGACTACCTGCGGTCGGCGGAGATATGGCCTGCCAGACGCCACGCACCAGACCAGCTAGCCTCCTGTCATAGGTGTACTAACCACTGCTTAGACGAACAACAGAGACCAGAATCTGTTAGGAATTTGATGCATTTTGAATGATAGATAGAAATTTAAAGTTTCAAAAATATGTAGTAAAAAATAATTTAAATTCATTTGAGAGATCCTTAAAATTATTGCGACAGTTTGAGTCTGAGTTTATGTCTGACTGACAGCTTTGTTTGAGTAATCTGTATGTCATTGTTTCTATTCGTTTATCTTTTCTTTTAAATTTTGAAGATAGAAGTAGGTACCCGATAGTTTTATAAAATACACTAGCGGCCCGCCCCGGCTTCGCACGGGTTTCAAAATTAACAATTATAATTCACACACATTTTTACACCTTGGGTTACATTATTGGAGTATTAGTAAGGATTCCTATTTTTTTGAAAATATAATATAGCCTATGTCACCCGGGGACAGTGTAGCTTTCCAACAGTAAAATATTTTTTCAAATCGGTTCAGTAATTTCGGAGCCTATTCAATGCAAGCAAACAAACAACCAAGCAATCAAATCTTTCCTATTTATAATAATTATTATTAGTATAGATTTTTTTATACTACGGTATCATCACGTAATGTGTGTATTTAGAAGATACCGTTCGTTGATGTTAGTTTTCAATAAACTAACGAGTTGCCACATTTACCGTAAATAATGAATTGCTTTCTGAGATTTACGCAAATGTTAGACATTGAAATAGAATTAATTTGGAACGGATTCCGACAACGAGACAAAATTCGTAAATAACGAACACATGTTTTGAGTACCAAAATATAAATATTATTTGAATAATATAACATAAAAAATCATATTTCTCCAACCTTTTTGTCATGAAATAGGTCCCACAATCATATTACCAATATTTAGTGAGCTGGAACGTTTTCAACTCCTAATCCCAGATAACTTATGAGGATCACTCAGCTAAGTGGCCTCTGATAACGCACGTCTCCGAATACACAATTAGTCGTTAGCTGCACCGGAAATGACGTCACCCAGCAAATGCTCCGCCATTCGTGGTTTAATAAATCTGCACACCTAAGACTTGGTGTTAGTTTAAATTGTCTTGTTTAAGACGCTCTATATCACTATCTTAAGTTCTATAAACTCATACAAACGAAATTAGACTCTGATCTTCAAATTATAGAGTTAATTTTGCCGTTTGTCAATTTACAACAGGGTTAGTTGAAGTGCTTTAATGGATTCCAAATACATTAGTCTCCGTACTTGCCTTGACATACAAACGAAGTGAAAATAATTTATTAATACAGTGCGGCATTAATCAGAATAAAATGTGGCCATTGGCAAGCTTCTACTCACCATTTAGAATTTTCAATAAACTTGTTTAAAGACGCGTTTGCAAAATTGACAGGCATAGAACAGAACTACTTCATTAACACGGGTCATACACACAAGTGTAACACGGTTGGTTGCGGTAATTATAGTCAAGTAAATTAATTTTAATACATTGTTGAAGTAAAACTTCTTTACCTATCTACATTTTTGAAGTAAAACTTCTTTACGCACGATTAACTTGGAGAGTTTTATATTTTGTTCAATACATTAAGTATTCTACGTATAAAGTGAATAAAGCTGGTGAAGGCGTGACGAGAGCGTTACGAAAAGTGTGATCGGGTAAGGCGAACAGAAATTGAGAGGGAGATATGAGGAGGAGAAGGAGGATGGAGGAGGAGGAGGAGTCGATATAAGAGGAAGAGGACGAAGTAAGAGGAGGAAGGAGGAGGAGAGGTGTAAGCTGGTGAATGCGCGACGAGATCGGGTGATATAAGTTAGTGAAGATAGAAAGATTTACGTTTCGTATATTACTGTAGGGGCAAGAGAGAGAGGTACAAGCACACATTTTCTTTCCCTCTTTGTCTCAAAGCGAGTTACGTTTCGTATAAAAAGAAGTTTTACTTCAGTCGTGTGGTCTAAAGCACACATTTTTTTTGTTTTTCTTATTGCTGGTCATATTTTATTAAATAATACTTAGATACAAATACCTACGTAAGTGACGGCTAGGCACTGAAAACATTCAATAGTAGAGATATGGTGGACTGGTTCTGTTAGTTATGATAAGACCACACCTCCGGACTAGATGAAGTAACCTGAGTGTGTACTTCGGTGTCTGCTACTGAATTTCTTCACGCATATAACTATGTATTGTGCGTGTTGTGGTTCAGGCTCGTTTTGTTAGTTATGATAAGACCTTACTTAAGAACTTAATGAAGTGACCTGAATGATGGTGTTGTTTGAATAAAAATTAAACGTAATCAATTCTTTCAAATTAAATGTATTATGTATGATGTATTGTTTCAAATTATATATAGTAACAAGTAGAATTTCGAAAAAAAATAAAATTCTTACAGTGAAATGATTAATGACAAAACCAAATCAGTACCAACTAGGAATTCGTAGCATGGTAAAATATGTACCAAATAGGGATCCATAGCAAGTCTGTATCGGCACCAAGTATGGATTCATACCAAGTAACTATTCGTAGCAAGTCAAAATCCATACCAAGTTACGATTCGTAGCAAGTCAGAATCTGTCCGTACCAAGTAGTGATCTATAGCAAGTCAAAATCCGTACCAAAAGGGATTCGTAGCCAGCCAAATCCATACCAAATAGGGATTCGCAGCAAGTTAAAATCCGTAGCAAGTCAGAATACGTACCAAGTTACGATTCGTAGTAAGTCAAAATCTGTACCAAGTTACGATTCGTAGCAAGTCCAAATCCGTACCAAGTTACGATTCGTAGCAAGTCAGAATCTGTCCGTACCAAGTAGTGATCTATAGCAAGTCAAAATCCGTACCAAAAGGGATTCGTAGCCAGCCAAATCCATACCAAATAGGGATTCGTAGCAAGTTAAAATCCATAGCAAGTCAGAATACGTACCAAGTTACGATTCGTAGTAAGTCAAAGTCTGTACCAAGTTACGATTCGTAGCAAGTCCAAATCCGTACCAAGTTACGATTCGTAGCAAGTCAGAAACCGTACCAAGTAATGATCCGTAGCAAGTCAAAACCTGCACCGAGTCAAAATCCGTACCAAAAGGGATCCGTAGCAATTCAAACCCCGCACTAAGTAACGATGCGTAGCAAGTCCAAATCCATACCAAGTTACGACTCGTAGCAAGTCAAAATCCGTCTGTGCCAAGTAGTGATCCGTAGCAAGTCAAAATCCGCACCAGATCATCAAAAATATTATTGTCATTTGAAGATAAACAGCTAATCTTATCTGTTAGATATTAATTGTATTTGATTTTGTCCCGTTTAGTTTCCAAGTGTACCTAAAATAGAATGATATTTGTACAAAATGCAAACGCGCCCTAAAAAATTATTACGGTTTTCATCTCGATCTAAGTTCGACACAATGTGTATATTTCTTTTGTTAGCTGCTTAAGATTCTGGACAAGCTGTTGCAAGCAGAAAAATAATTTAGTTTGCTGTCAGTATACATGGTACTATAGGAAATAAAAATACTGAAAAGTAAAAGCTTAACGGAAATATACGTACAAAGAAATTTAAAAAAGAATATTTGTTTCAAAAAATGTACGAAGAAAAATAGGGATTCTGCTTGTACACGGCGTGAAAAATAATTATTTAAAAATGCAATTGCTTCTTAAAACAGTAGGTTCAGTAGTTCAGAAATGTAACAGCAAAAGGTAACAAAGGGAAATCATGTACCTATCTATCTCGGAGCGACTATTATGTATTTACTTACTAGCTACACCCGACCACTGAGCCTTGAGTTGCAATGCCACGTTAACAAAAAATGTTTAAAAAAATAGAGGACAAACGTACAAATATTCATTCAATATAGAAGATAGATGAAATATAGAAACACTGTAGTTATAATACATAATTAATTTAAGCCCATCTTCGACCAAGCATCGCCCATAGAATACAGAATTTCAATGGTTTCAATAAAGCATTAAGAAAATGCAATAACATTTTATAAAGATTCAAAGCTCGTCTACATCCTTGCACATACCCTCTATATTTTGTTAACATTATAACGTGAGGAGGAGTCGGCAGGCGCAGTAAGCCTGGTATAATTTGCGAAATGTGGGTCAAGAATTGCGGGGTCAAATTCTAAGAAAAACGTATCCTCCCTGAATTCTGCGTTCGTTAGATGTTTTTAACAAATAAGGGTCTTATGAATTTCTTTGAGAATGTAAAGAATCTCAACGTAAATCTAATTGTAAAACCGGGTTTCATTACTGAAGAAGGATTCATTCATGATACGACAAAATGTAATAACGTAATTTTTACTTAAAAGTCCTCTCAGTTAGGGTGACATTTATACTGTGGTTTAAATTCACGAGTCGGATGCCTGGAATCAGGTAATGAACTAAGTTTATTTTTATTTGGTTTGGTATTGAGGTAGGAAGTTTCTGCCTAATTTTGGGACTGTTCAAGTCGTTGCTTCATCTTCGGCAGTATTATTTGAATACGCTGTGCCATTATAAAAAAGAGAAAAAAAAACTACATCTTGTACACGTGTTTAGCGTTAAAACGTGTTGTGGAGGTTAGGCCGTCGCTTCATGTAACATACTGTATTCAGCCAGCCAGAAGAAAGTATACGTGATTAAAGTTAAACATAATTAACATCAAGGTTTTTTCTTACAATGTTAAGTACTTAGGCGGTAGCATTTATACAGTGTTAGTATCTAACGCTCCTACATGCCACGATGCAATAGCATGCTCTCTTAATAAGAATCGAAGTAATATAAATAATGGTCATGAAATACATGCCGCCAGCAAACGGTATCTCTTCACCTAAATTATTTGCTCAAACCGTTGAAACTGTGTCGAGTTGTTTTCTCACCAGCAAATCCTTGCAAAATGTAAACTAGCGTAATTTGTTACTCTCGGACTCGAGATCGGGACGCGTTGATTGCGAAACACCAATTTATTTATTGTCGTTGCCTTTAATCCTTGGATATATAGCTGCGGACAAATCAAGAAGCTTCGAACATTCCAGGAAAGTCCAGAATTCTTCGTTTTTCCTTTGTTTTAGTATTCGATAAAATTACTACATAGTCAACAGTGCTGCTGAACGGCAGTCATACGATAAACGCATTTGAAAAGCAATTACTAAAACTGTTTAATAAGCTAATTTTAGTATGAGAGTAATGAGTTTGTATGGTTAACCATATTTTCAATTGTTTAACTGTCAAGTTGATTTCTATTTAAATTCAATTTATTAATTTAAAGTTCATTTCAGTTCTATTTAGTGAAAAATATTATATTAAATAATGCAGTCAACTGGATATAATATTGTTTTATTTTTAGTTTATTCCGCACTAAGCGTTTAACTTTTTGTACAACTCATAAAATATAGCAAGAAAATTATAAAACTAACTACATTGATTATAATTAGCAGGGATATAGACCATTTAAAACCAAGAGCATTTCTATAATAACTCGACTGCATAAAACAATCTACAACAATTTAAAAAACAAAATAAAAGTATACAATTATATATAATAAGTGTAGTATAAAGTCGTCACAAGTTTAACAATATCGACAGTGCCAATAAATAGACGATGAATTAATAAAGTTTAACTCCGTCTTAAATTGTGATCAAACGAATCACGAAACAACTTAATGAGTGGGTTAAGCCGATACATTGGCAAAGATATGAAAAACAAACACATCTTACGTTCAGTCTATTATCGGATCAAACGAATATCGATTCATCCAGATTTGAAATAGGTTTGGTTGAAATAGCCTTTATCGTCGGATATTTAAAGAATATGAATTGAACAAACAGAGACGAGCTCCTATAATAACTAAACGGTCTACCTTTGTTCATTCCATTTAGGATCAGTGTTTAATGTAAATAAAATAGGGTCCTTAGTGAAATTATCAGTTTTGGCACGTCAGAATGAACCGCAGGGTTCAGTACAGGTTGCTATCAAATCAACAATACGCAGCCGGCTTGATCAATAGCCAGCAGAAAGCACACACACAACAAAACAGGCAGTGAGCGTGCACTGCATACTAACAATCCCGTTAATTAACCAAATTAGTTTGCTTACCCTGTACGAAACAAGCAATTCCCGGCGAACCGTTCTGCACCCAGCTTTCAATAGAAAGAGACAAATATCCCCTAGTATTGCGCGACACCAAAATAAAACTAACTCACTTCAATTTAGTTAGATGTCCCCGTGTGGTGTGGAGCGGCAATAAAATAAAAATTTCAAATTCAACGGAGTACGTTTCAGTGTTCGCAACGAAAATGTTTCAATTTCAACGCACTCGAGTATCCCGCATTTAATGCATCCAAACTCCTTGCAGTTTCCAGAGTGATGAATAGACGCAACAAATTATTAAGTTTGCACGTTGATGCACTGCTCTGCGCTTTGTTACGAACGCTGCTGTTGTACGCTGTGGCATTGTTTTTATTTGTTTATCTTATAATTGGGAGCTGCAGAAGTATTTAGTTTTGCTGACTGTTAAGGGTGTTTGCAGCGGAATCTTTGCTGATTTCGGGTTTTTGTTTAAGCTGATATTGTTTTGCTCTGTTTACTCTCTCTGCACGAACTGTTATGTATTTTCAAAGAGTTTGTAACGAGTTAATATATTTCTCAATAATAATGTAATTAAAAAGTACATTCTACCGAATACAGGATGTAAATAAACGATCTTAATTTGCTTCACACATACGCACGAGTGACGATCCAGTGAGCCCAAAACAAATCAACGTCTTATTACACGCTTATTTTGAGAACAATTTTAATATAACTGGCATTTTAAACATAATCTTGTCGAATTTAAATGACACCATCAAATAAGAAGTCATTTGGACGAGTGAGCTCTTTAATTTGGCAGCGTTGGAGGGAGAAATCTGTGCTAATGAGTCGACCCAGTAATTAGTCATTTATTCCGAGTCAGTCAGTTACCTTCGAGTCAGTGAGAGTTGGGAATATTTTCCACTGTTTAAGTTATACCTCCCTTTCGCATACGATTTTCTGTGGAATAACAATGTGGAACAGAATGCGAGATGTATGCGTAGATATATTCTCGTTGTTCAAAAGTACTTCTTGTTATTTAACCGCGAATTCTGATTGTATTAAAATAGCGTATTCTGTTTTACTTGCTCTGTTTGTATTACTATTAATAGTCTTACTCGCGTCTCTTATTTCCCAAGATAGACAGCCAACATCTAGCTAATTTGCAAAACTATTTTATCTTCAGCTATTAGTTATTTTAGTTTCACAGTGGCGCGTACTCTGAGGATAAATGTTAAGAGAACATTTTAATTTTAATCAAAAATATAATTAGCATCTGATTTGAAACAATACTTATGATGTGGTATAAACATTATTTAAGCAGAAAGAGCACGTATGAAGAATCTAAGTTAGGCAATCCAAAGACGGCGAGATAAATGTGTTGCTCGGACAAATGTGAGTGAAGACGACGAAAGGATAAACTAATATTTTTACCCTTCAACGAAATGTCAGGATTGGAATGTTCCAGCATTTATAAAAGTGTATAAGTCAGTTCTCTTGAGGGACTAAGTCGGGCCTACAATAGTAGGATTACGAGGAATTCGTCGCGGCTCATTGAGCTGGTCCTCGGATCCTCGAGGGCGCCACTAGCGTGAACTTCAATGTATCGCGACATAGACCTTGTTATGCATTGTTTGACTTACAAAGGCTTGTATTATTTGAGTTTCATCTTTTTTGTTACTTTGATGTTTATTGTTGAAGTATGAGTAATATGTTTTGGCATGTTGTCATTTATATAAATAGACATGATATTTCTACTTTACCATTTGCACGGGACATTAACCTACTTGTGAGATCAAATGTATGTTCGCGGGACTTTCGAAACGGAAAGGACTTTCAGGATATAAAGAAAAATCAAACAAAATAAACTCAAATGTAACAATATGAGAGCCATTAAAATAATGCATTTTCTGTCGATTGGTACAATTGTTGAAGGACCTTTTACCCAAAGCTAAGTGCACGCAACAACGAATCTTCATCGTAGGGCTGCTGCTAACAGTGAGGGAGTTTTTTATGTTATAATATAAACGACGTGCAGGCGGACAATGTAATGACGTTTCCCTGATTGTAACACCATTACCCATAGAAATGGAGTTGTGTTGCTGTGGCGTTTAAGATGGAATTGGGTTGTCCTAATATAATTCACTGCGAGACAGTCTAAACCAATCAGTGCTCTTCTGAGTGTAAAGTTACTGTAATCACTATTTGTTCCGATTTCCCGTAGCTACGTTATTCAATCAGGAACAGAAATCCGATACCGACGGAAGATCTAGTACTTCACCAAAGGCGCGTTTTTCGAACCACGTTCAGTATGACTATAGTTTTATTAATATTACCAGGGGTTACAAAAAAAAAACAACTTAATATTTAAAATAAGTAGCAGATCAGTCGATTTTGAAATATGTCGAAATAATGTCATAAACAAGGGCGCTTGCCACGGCGCGGCGGTGTCAACCCTAAACTGTCTACTGGTATGCTTTTAAAGACAATTTGCACGTCCCGCATAGAAAAATGTTCACTTATGGATTTGTCTATCGACTAGACGTCCTTTACTTGGCATAGTGATTCATTTTTATGACGGGTTTGAATATTTTATACGAAATTATTCTACGTAAGGTATAAAAGAATGTTATCACATGAACACTCTGGCTTCCAGCTCATGTCTAAACGTTTTAGTTGAACGTGTCATCGGAGACATATGATTAAAACCCCGAAATTGATTTTAACGTGAATTACATCACATTATTATAATTAAAAGCCAGGTAAAAAAGACCTTGACTTTATTTTCTTTGTACTGCCTCAGCATGTAGACTATTATATATATACAGTTGTGTAAACAACAGGCATTAAGCAGAAGAAGCAACAAAAGTAATTACAATGTACGACCCGCCTTAAGCTTTGTCTATTTGTGTTTTGTTTTGAATTTGTTTAGGCGTTGTATTTATTTAACGTTTACTGGTAGGTAAGAGGTGTGATATTATTTAAATGGTAAAACATTAGAACACAAAATTTCCATTCAAAGTATACGTATTGTTTGGTCAGGTGGATAAATATGCCAGTCAGCTATCGAACTCCGTCACATCAGAACACTAAACCCACTTCGGACCTTAATAATAATGAATTATCGTCTTACTGAAGGATGGTACTTGATCCGCTTTTTACACCACTACCACCGTAAAACTTACCTTATTCTTGAAAAAATAAAGTATTTTTCCGTTCTAACAGAATTATTTTTAACCAATTGTCTCGGGTTACAAGTTTTACTTGTTCCAGTTGTGCGTGGGCATGACAGCGGTGTCATGATCTATGAAAGATGACCTGTACCTACGGCGGACATGTTGGGCGCCTTTACACTGCTGTCTAGGAGGTTCGGGTAAACTGGTCTTTGTGATCACATTTCTAAGGACCACGATAAGTTGAGCTGTTTTCCGTCAGAATTAGGCGTAAACGAAAATATCGTGTGACGTTATTTGAGTAGAAGTCTATTGTCACGTTAGTGTTATTTGCGATAAGAGCAGAATAACAAGGGGAATGATATATTAACTCTAGCACTAATCAAACTACATTTACCGAGTCATATACTTCGTTATAAAGGACTTGGGGGTTTTATGGATGTAGCTGAGTATCTAGACCACGAGAGGCGACGCAGTTAAAGTCTAATAACGTCAGCATAATAGTCGAAGCTTTATAACTACGGCAGCACTGAGCGGGCCGCAGGTGACACTTAGCTAACCATAATATGAAGCAACCGATAAAAGTAATATGAAAACAATGTAGGGGTGAACTTCCTGGCGTTTCAAAAAGCACAAGAAAATGTATTATTCAATTACTTCAATACTTTTTTAGGCCGTCAGTTAACCTTGTAATCACCAACCCGCGTTCTACATGGTGTGACAATTACACCTCGTTAAAGGACGTATTTATTTTCATGTTGCTGTAAGACTTTGGACGTATGTCTAAAAATATTTTTACAAACCGGAAGGTTGCATAATATCCCAACTAGACTGCAGGTCAAACCCGACTACCTCAAACTACCGGACCACTGTCAAGTTTAAGCAACATATAATGAGAAAATCGGATTCCTGAAACTCCACTTAGGTAAGTATCTTAAGAGATTAGATTAACTTACCTTTACTTAGATTAGTTTTCTTGGGTTAGATTAAGAAGCACCAAGTTTACCAAATTTTCAAGTATTTCTACACAGATTTTTTCGCCAAGTTGGAAGTTTGTTTTCCAGCCACATAATTATTGTTTCGTGAAATCTTTCCACGTTAATACTTTATTTTTTTAGTTATTTACTCAAGAGATTGAGAGAACAACGCTTTTATCATAGAAATAGAAGTTAAAACCGAATTTCTAAATATAATATCTCTCTAACCGGATTATGTTCAACATATCATTTGGCATTAAGCGACTTCAGATCCTAAAACATCAAACCTATAATTTCAACTTAAGAAATTTATATACTTAACAGACTCATTCATACACCATGTAAGGTTTACAAATACCTAACACACATACTACCTCTATACTCTATCACTACATTTTAAGGAACACCTCTTAGACGTATATTTTTAACCACATTACTTACACTAATAGAAACTCCCTTTCACATACCGACAAAAAAAAATCTTTTAATAAACCGTAATCTATATTTCAACTAAACTCACACGCGAAGAGAATTGTGTTAAAATTATCATATTTTCATCCCGCGAATGAATTTTAAAAGGGGAATTCAGCCAAGACAATTTTAATTAAGTCCCTGAGAGCTCATTATCTCCGGCGTCACTCCCTCTGTGCGGATGGAAGGACCAAGTTTTTTTTTAACAAAAATCTTTTATGTTAAGATAACGTTATCTGGCACAAATGTACCCAACTTATATCTACGTAGTCACGTTAAGTTTCTTGAATTCAATTTTACTTTTGTAACAACTTGTAAGTGTTTTCAACTTTGTATTATTTACTGCCCGTTAAATGGGTTCCGGATCAGGGCAAGAGCTTTTTTTTTTCTTTAGAATTTGTTGTATTTACATACATAACCTAAATATTTAATTAAAAAATTGTACTGCAAACAAAATACAGTGATTCTCTCATAAAGCCGCTTATGAATATTAAAAACTTGGCTTTTTACACGTATTAACAAAAATTCATACTTTATCCGCTTCACGAGGAAATAATTGATATAACTTCAAACGGACTGCACTGGATTCACTTTATTCGCGAAGGCTTAAACATGACAGGCGATTTAAGCCTTAAGCGGTGATTTATTTTAATAAATAGAAAGGGGATTACTTAAACGAGTTTTTTCTTAAATTAAAATAAGTTGTCGATGAAACCTTTTCGCCCTCCTTGATTCAATTTAATTAAACCTTTTGGTTATACGTAGGTATTCGTTTTACAGTTTTATTGGTTTAGTTGGTTTCGGTTTCAATTCTGAAATAGAGCAAGTTTATTGGAGTATTTCATTAAGGTTTTTATTTGCTGTACTTGAAATATAATGTTCTACAGCTAGGTACGTGTTAATTATGTTAGTACTGAGTAACCGTTTGCACTAACAATAGTTTTTATCCAAAATTAAATAATTTACAAATACCACATTGTTACCTATTTCATGTAAATACATCACAGACTTTTGAAACCACTACGCAAGCTTATCGTTTCGTAAAAACACTTTAAATGACTATATTTTTTATACAGGATTCTACGGAAATGTGTGGTCATATTTGAAATATGATATTTTAAAAGTGTTGTCCAAGAAAGTAATAGTCCATTCGTACTCATTTTGATCAGTTGATGATAATTTTGTATAGTAAGGCCAATTTTTTATTGGGTAATTGACTATAGTTTCTTTGAAGAAAGTTGTTCACTTCCAAGGGCAGAAGCAATATTTCAAATATGACCAGACATTTCCGCAGCATCCTGTATATACATATACAAGAACACTGGATACATTATTATGAAAAGCCTAGCTTAGTATTCAGTTTTCTAATCATAAATAAGCCTAATCTAGTCTCCGAGGACCTCAAAGACAACGTACCGTCGTAAGTGAAAATTAATTGCTGTGTTTAGATATTATAAGTAGGTACTGTCAGACGAAGAGATCTTGTTCGAATACTACGGATTAACATGATTAATGGGGAAACGACGAGCGTTTGTATTAATGGTTTTATAATTTGAATATAAATTTATAACTATTATAGTGGCGAATGATCTACAATAATAGGTATGGAAACGAACAAAAGTTTTTTTTTAACTAGTACCAACTTAGACTACAGGACATAAAACTATTACTAGAATTTATTAAGAACTTTTAATTTTGGTTTAGCCTATTCTAATATTAAATGACATTGAACCTAAAATTGTGGGTTTATGAGGTCTGACAACTGGCTTAAACTTCTATACATATAGGACACAGTTGGGATCAAGTTATATTAAATAAAATCTATTGAAAAGGAATCCTTTGTGTGTTTTTCGTCTTTACTATTTGGTTAGGATGGGTTTTTATTAATAATCTAGTCGGCTGTAGTTAAATTACATTAAAACTAACTTGCTTCTTGAAACCTATATAGTCCGTGTCTATGTCATTGTCATTTATTTACTGGCTATCAACATGTCTAATACTAAGACAGAACGTTAACAATATGTTAATTAAAATAAGGTTCATCAAATAGGCATTTTAATTATTTCAAGTTTAATTGAGTGAATTGGCAATGGTAGTGCTTCTAGGGCTAAGTAACTAAATGGTCCTTTACGCACGAAGTGACACAATTAGGGTCAGTATTCGTAACTCAGGCCCTTAATGAGTCCTGTCCCTGATAGACAGGGATCACTGAAATTTGTAACTGACCGCGGATATAAGGACCAGAAACAAAGTTTGTTGTTACGAGTACCGACTAAACCAGACAATTCGGATACTATGGGAAGTAGTTTCATGAAACCCATGTTACTATCACTTACAAGTTTGAATTGTTAATTTAAATTGAATACAGTTCGTTTCTTTTACACAATATTTACAATTAGATACAATAACCAATGGTTGTTTAGTGTATAACATCATGGAATCAATTAACTTCTTCCAATAGATTCCTGGGTCACAGCTACTAAACTTATGCACTATAGTTTTATCTACATCCTGATTCATACTAAAACACCCATTCAACAAGAAGCACCTGTAAAATATAGACTGCAACGCATCTAGGACTAAAAGACCAAGTTTCCGTTACATAAAGAACGTTATAGAGATAGACGGTAGTAGCTTCACCCATTGCCGTGTATTGTCCATTCGCGTGCACATAATGCTGATGATACAATAACTGCTATCGTGGAGTGCATCTAAAAGCTTCGGCCACGTTTACCGTCTCGTGCAGTACTCAATCGCCTTTATGTCGTCCGGTGTCGACGCAGATAAATATTCATGCAGCTTTATAGCCGACTTTATTAAGTCACCATGTCGTTACGTCCAAATGCATGTGTTGGGGTCGTGATTAAAAATGTTGTATTTATATTGGTCAGCTTGTAACATGTTACTGAAATGAAAAATACACTCTTTTTTAGGCCGACAATGCTTTGTTTTGTTTTTATTGACCGACACTGTTTTCGTTCTAGAAAGATAATTGCATTTCATAACCTTGTTTTGATAGGATGTAGGATTTTTTTTTCGCCTTAGTAACTAGAACTAACTAACTCAAAATCATAGAAGAAATAACAGTAACTACATAAACATCACTAATTAAATGATAAACACGCAAATATTATTGTTTAAGTATTCGAAAGATACTATTATGTGTTACATTTTAATTGGTTGACGTTCTAAAAAAGCGAATTCAATTTAATATCCCCTAATAATATAAATCTGAACGTTTCTATCAATACAAGTGAAGTACAGTTACAACTAAATCCGTCTGTCAATTAGTCCGAGTGAACTCAAAGAATATCACAAAAGAGGTTTGTTGAAAAGTTTTTTTAAAAAGAAATGGAAAAAGTTTGCTCATTATAACAGGTTTAAGGGCGGGCATAGAAAGGGGAAAGTTGCTTGTAATCCGAGGCTCTTCTGATTTGTTGAATGTTAAAAACAGATGTTGGTATAACAGCCTATAAATATTCAGCCCTAAAAAATAACAATCCGGATGAAATATTGTTTTTTCATTATAATCAAAAATTGCCTTCTTTCGACAATTTATCGCAAACCTTAGCGTAGCTTGTTAAGTTTATGGACATGATTGAGAAATTCAATTAGCTTTTGGCACTAATAAGGGCAGGTATCATAACCGGTGTAAATGTAGGTTGTATGTATGTATAAAGTAGACATTAACTAAATATATACTACTAATAGGTAAATATTTTTTACGTTAAGTACAAATTATACTTGGTATATGTAACTCGTAGACACATTGTATGTAGCTAATAAATTAGGTTATAATACACAGACGTAAGGAGGTTGAACTTCGCCAATGTCAAAAAATAAACATAAAATATAATCACGACACCAATTAAATAAAGCATTGCTTTTTGTTAGATAACATTTAATTTTAATTGGTTTTTAGAAATTTCGATTTTAGTAGTTGCAGGGTTTATTATTTTATTGGGGTTACCACAACATAATTTTAGATTGCAGTAAAACTAAAGTAAATAACGAACGTACACACTTAACCGCTGGAGACCTATTGTTGGAGACTATCTGAGACCCGTCAGGAGCAGCCCACTAATCCCACTCCGTAGGAAAAATAACTTTAATTCCTTGATTAAGGCGACACATTTGTCTCTTGACGTACGACCCGGCTTAAAGTATTTAAACTGGAAATAGACATTGGAGCAGTTACAGTTTTCAGACAAATATTTAAGTTATAACTAGGTTATATATACAGCGTTAGTTTTCAATAACCAGTCAAATTTTAGAGATTTTTCGGAATCGGTAACATTTTCTATATAACAAAAAAACTATTTTTTAATATTCTGCATTCATTGCCACCACTAAAAAGCGAACTTGTGGATATTGCAACAGCATAAATTTAGTTTATCAACCTAGATAGGTGACAGTTAGCATACAGATAAATTAGGCGGTGCTTGCACGCATTCTTTGCATTGATTCCCACTAGGCGGTCAAATAAATGCACTTACTTTATTTTATTAGACAGAAATATTTAGGATGCACCGTCAGCCTGATCTTTAGATCTTAATTTTAAATTCTGGCCATTCATTGAAACCGAATCTTGTAGTATTGTACAGTACTGACTGATTTACATTTCTTTAAATACAGTACTTTTGTTTGTGGACCCAAGGACCAATGTAGAGATTATGGCAAAATTGCTACACCTTTTATAATACGTTAGTAACGGTTATTAACGTAGTTATTCAATTTAATTCGACAGAAGAATAGGACAAAAGAAAATATAAATAAAATACGCTTACGAGTCTATTAAGACTTTAAATAACAAAATTATGTAATGTATATTCAGTATGGAAACCAGTATCGTATCCAGTACGATACATTTCGTCTCGTCCTTCGGTACGAGTCAACAGTTAAATGCCTGGAGTTTCGCATCAAGTTAATATATTTGCTACCCTCGCTACGGTCCAGCTAATGAATTAGTTTGGACTATGAGATCAAACTCGCTCAAATAATTAACTAGTTCGTATGTTTGAGTATCTGAGTACGGTTATTCTATTACTAGTAGAATATTATGATACAAACGAACTAAGTTCAATTAGCAGTTTAAATTGTGTTGTACACTATATAAAGTATGACTTTGTTATCCAACTTTTCCAGAAGGAGGGTTATGTTATACCTTTATATTCACTTTTAAATATTTTTACTTTTTTTGGTTAATTTTTCTTTAGTAACTACGGTTTAGCTCTTTAATTTTAACTTTTCTATACTAACATTTTCACATAACTACATTAGGGATGTACACATGGATTTTTAAAACAGTGTAAAAGGCGATTTTTTTTTATCAAAATATTCGCTTTCTTAGGGTTTTTATGTATTTACACTAACACGAAGACTTAGATACCAGAATTATGTGCAGGTGTGTTGTTACAGTGTATGAGCAACATAAACAAAAACGTACCAATTACGTGGAATGTTAACACGCAGTGGCTCGGGGCGTGTGACGTATTCCCGTGATTAGCGCCCACTCGCCCTGCGCTGGTCACTGACATATAACGCTGCTTACAGCTTTTTGTGTAAACCTTGTAGATGGCACAATAAATACCATACTTTAATATAACGTGCCACTATTTAGACGAGCGTGCCTAAATGCGAAATGAAGGTACGTAAAACCAGACAGAAGAGGTCCAAAAGTTTAACGACCTGAGGTTTTGTAAAGGTCAAATAATATTAATTTAGTTTAAAATACTTTGAAGCAACGATGATTGAACTAGTAATTATGAATTAATTAAATAAGAAATACCTAGAAGAAAATAAGATTACCGAGCTTATAGTGATCTGTATAATATTATAATCTTAAACTAAGACCACGAGATACAGGATAATGGATATCAAAGAAGAAAATTAATAGCATTAAACCCACGTTTTTCCTTATACACAAAAAAATACAAAACACAACGACTTCTCAATTATAAAGGTGGGTAAAGAAGCCGCTCTCTTTGACCTTTTAGAGGACGGTCAAAAGGACCAAAATTTGTACGGGTACGTAGGTACTATGGTATTACTCTAAAACCGTTATAGTTGTCTAAAATTCGCTGTTGTCAGTCACACTATAAAAAAATCATTGCTCTGTTACGACCTAAATCGGTAGGTATTTACTAGAAAATCTTTTTCAAAACATGTTCGGTCAAAATGATGACACAGGAACATGTTGTATATAAGTCCAAACTGTGTTCGTCGGTGTAGGAACAGAACAATTTGGCTTGGAACACCTGGTGAAATCAATTTTCTGGTACGCGCGCACATACGGGCGGCCGTGTTTTTGAGCATACGCCTTTACCGACAAAATATAAAAGCTATTTATACGCCCACTTTAATTATATGAGGCTGATTGAAATATCAAATTGTTTTCATTATAATGCAAATTGCTGATGAAATAGTTTTACAGAAAATTATCATAATTACACAAATATGCACAAACGCTCTTTTATTAGTATTTGTATTGTCATCGGAGTTAACAAAAGTACCTACATTTCTGTTTTTACTTTAATGATAACGAATATAAATATGTTGCATTGTATAATGTAAATATTAGCACCACATATCGAACAGAGGGAGCTTTCTTTTCAGTTTTATTGCCGCCGTTATCCTATTACCATCCTCATTGCCGGTCGGGTTCACATTCAGTGACGGTCCAAGGACGACTATTGTTAGCCTACTTAAGCTTCAATATAATACGTTTTTGTTTGCGTATTTATAATGTCCAATAAACTAGCGAACTCTATTTTTGTTTGAAAAGTATTTTTTCAGAACTAAGTCTTTTTTTACAGACTTAGAACTCTTTGTCTTAAAACAAAAGTTAGTAATATATTTATTTTTAAATAACTATGCAAAAAAATCCTTA
This sequence comes from Diachrysia chrysitis, assembly GCA_932294365.1. Classification (NCBI taxonomy): domain Eukaryota; kingdom Metazoa; phylum Arthropoda; class Insecta; order Lepidoptera; family Noctuidae; genus Diachrysia; species Diachrysia chrysitis. Next base: position 12,601,187 of record OW028656.1, on the reverse strand, counting down.
GTCAAGCTTCTTATGAAATAATTAAATGCGAATTAAATAAAATAATCTTTCCTTTTTAAAACGAACGATACAATTCTCTCTATCATATTATTATTTCTATCTACATAGTATCCAAATTGCATTATCTTATAGTGAATACGTAATTTCTATTGAAACCGAGTAAAACTGTCTTCAGTGTTAGTCTCCACACTTAAGCCACGGACACATCGGCTTATGGCTCAGTGAATATGTACCGAAATGTGTGAGTTGAAATGCCGGTGTATACTAGGCTTTTGAGGGCAACACCAACATTCAGCAGAAGAACGGTTCAAGAGTGATGTACTAATAAATCCTAGAATCGCAAGTAGAATATTGTAATTTAATTCACAAATGTTAAAAGGAACTGACTTCAATGAAATTTATATGGGACCACCTCTAAAGTATATCTAAAAATCTAAGGTACGATGACCAAAAGAGTTTTTGAAATCGATCCTGAATTGCCGGAGACATCACGTAACAAACATACAAACAAAATATACCGTAGAATTGAATAGAAGTCCTTTTAAAGTCGGTTATAAAGTAGAAAATTTACAGACTTCATCGAGTCTGGTTTCTTCGGAAATATAGAGGCAATTGGCGAACCACTAACAAACATCAAATATTCTCACGTGTTAAGTACACACAAGTCACGTTTAAATAGGCAATGATAATAATTATTGTGATGGTTAAATTTTTCGCCATCTTGGAAATTTTGTCTTGATACTAGTTTGATTTAAATCTAATAACTATTAGTTATTGTTATGAAATTAAACTTATTTTTTTATTTTATTGATATTTTTCTTTGCTTTTAGTAGCAAAATAACATATTTTAAGATTATACTTTTTATTTATTTATTTAATAAGATCTCCCACAGGTTATGCGTACAATTTCTTTACATAAACTTACTTAGGTATACAAAGCTTACGCACTAGCCAATTATGGGGTAACCAACTTTCTCCAAAGCAAGCTTTCTTTCTTTATAAAATACACATATATTTAAATAGTTGGCACACTCATTTTCTAGTTTATACTATAATCCAGTTTATTGAACCAATTTTATATAAAACCTTGAAAGTTTAAAAACCTCGGCCCACCCTTCGCTAAATATTGACAGTAACTTTCTTGAAAGCCAGTTAACCTCTTGTGCACGCCGCCTTAACCACGGTCCGCATGCTTTTAACTGATTGCCGACGTTTCGGGGCTGATAGCTTAACCCTGCGAACGCAGTTAGCTATCCATGTAACTTTTCAATTTAGATCGGTTACATTGCATCTTCATTGTGGCTTGCTTTGAGAATCTTGAGAGTCTTGAAACCAATTGTATAATTATTATTATATATAACGGTATATTATATATAACGGTAAATATATATTTACCGTTTCACTTTAATTTTAAGTTTAAATGAAAAATGATCTTTAATTTTGATCGACTTAATTCTTTATTGTATATCTATTTCCTAGCGATTGAAAAAGTTTGTAGCGAACAAATGTTTTATGAAACCTATTTTTGGAAATATAATTTATTACACAAAAATTGAATACTCCATGTGACACTGACTAAAAATCTACGAATAGCAGTATTATTCAGAAACGGGCATCTCGTATCCGTAGCCCCGTGTATCGAGACACCGTATCTTAATATCACGTCAAATACTACAATAGTGACACTCCTCCCACTTGCCTTTCTTTTGACGTCCATTCGACCGAGCAATTCGTTCATTGTTCTTTTCATTCACTCACTCCCGGCCGTTGAATGAACGACTCTGTTGAACGGCCCGGCTCAAAGACAACTCTTTTGTAGTTCGAGATGAAAAAGCTACGATTGGAAATGTCATTTTATGTTCTGTCCGTGTTAAAATGGAGTTTCTACACTTTTTGTAAGTGAAAATATAAGTGTGCAATTGCTGTTGGAATGGAAGACTTCCAGTCAAGTATTTAATTATAGGCAAGCTTTGTTTAGTGAATAAGATCTTGAGTATTGGATGAATCGAAAGTCCTTTTTTTGCGTTAGGTGTTCTTCACGCGTGACAATCGCCTTTGTAACATACTTACAGTTTAATTTATTGATTAAAGTGGGAACAACATTAGATACCGAAGTACACAGGTACCTACTACTTATTTAGAAAAACCTGCTTTGCGGTTACTAACGGCGTGTAATTAATAACGTTAAATACTCTAGTGCGAGTTTAGTCGCACATTAAAGAAGTACATGACATTTTCAGTTAAAGCACTCATTGAAAATAGTGCATTTGCACCTTATATACATCATAAAGTTGGTGATAGTAAAATAATTCTTCTTTCCTGCTTGACTTAAATTTGACGTTTTCAAAGGTTACATACTCAAAGGTTCTCCGCCTTTGAGTTATGAAATTTTAATTTAAATTAGTCTTTCATTGTACATTAAACTTGTAGTTCATATCTCTACTATACTGTCATTTGTTAAGTAATTAATCAAATAGGGTTGTGACAGCGTTGTGTGTATTAATGGCTGTTGGTTGGTTTTTTAGCTCATTTCCTTTCGTTAGGTTTAAATCTAGATATGAGAAGAAATATATTATTGGGTTATTTCGGATTACGTAAGCCATGGGTTTTGTGACCAATATTCCCCCGTTTCTTATTGCCTGTTGTCGGATAACGTCGGAATATGAGAAGGAAAAATGTGATGATAGATACAACATCTATATATATAAAAGAGAATGTGAGTATGTATGTTCACCTAAAACTCGAGAACCCTTAACCTAATTGATATGGAACGTTGCACACATAAAGGGCGACATGACTACTCCGACGAAGATAGTTACGTTAATGCTAGATAGGTGGCGCTGGTGGCAGTGATTTTTATATTTTGAACCATAGATCGAATAGTAGATTTTTTTAGGTGAAGCGAAGCGCACTGGGCACCATCTATGAAGTAACTTATAAATGCATATACTTATAAACACATCTCAGAAATGCCAACTGCGAGTATATTCTGTATATTCTTTATACGTCATATTACCTTTTTCATCCTTTCGTTGTAATAAATCTGCGGATAATAATAACGTTTCTGCCTAAAGTACTGATATTGATAAACAAAGTCATCGTTTTACGGTACCATTTTGTAAAGTAGGGCAGTTTACACCTACAATGTTTACCCATCGAATTGGATCCTTAAAAATATAAATACGTTAAAAGTGTTTCCGAAGCTCTTGGCTTTTCATTTTCGTCCGTTTTGAAGGATTAGCTGTTCTCGTAAAGTGAGCGAAGCAACCGTTCACGGAGTACGTGCCTCCCTCCATATCCGACGGCTATAGATATTTTTAAATCTTCCTTATAAATCGGGGAGTGAAAGGAAAAGGTATACTTAATGTAAGGGTATGTGCTTAATATACTGAACTGAAGAGACAAAATAACCTTGTGTTTATGAGCTGAGTTTCATTTTTTAAGATATTTTTGTAACGATATTCTTCCTTAATTATCGTAAAACGCAGTTTTTTTTTCGATTTTTTTTTACAGATTTGAACATATGAGGTAGAAATTGATAATTTAGGTTGAGCGTTACCTTTTGTTAGTGGTAACTAAAATAAGCAAGTCTAAAATTATGATTGAGGGTGTTCGCGATTTAAAAATCTGCTATGTTCGCTAGACTCGCATGTGGTCTATTTATCAATGTCCACCAATCACGAGCCAGTAGCTTGTCTCTCATTGGTTGGAATTTACAGATGGACCACATGCGAGATTAGTAAACCTAGCGGTTTTTTAAATAGAGAACACACTCATTAATGCATTAATATTCAAATTGTATTTGTACCATGTCTTATCAAAAGATGAGAGGTCTCTCATCTTTTGATAAGCAGCAGACTTGACTTGCGATTTTAACTGAATTGAGGCAGAACAGTAAAATAAGTATAAAAAAGTTTTAGACGTTTTTCGGCAAACTTTTTTACAATTATTTAATAACCTATAAAATGAAGGTTGCATTTTAAGAAGACGTGACAAATCCATGAAATAAATTTGAAAAAATAATAATTTTAAAAACTTAGCTTCTTACAGAATAATATTAATCATCGATTGTCGATGTCATCACACACACAGCTGTGCTATATATTACATTTATTGTGTGAATATACATGAAGCAACCACATATTTTACATAAACTCCAAACGACATATTATTATTAATAGTCAAGGAATACAGAATGTGGCAGACTGGAACCTTTTTACGCGTACCATCAAAATATTTTATGTGAACTCAAATCCCTATGGGCTAGTTATTATTTTGATGCCTTCCAGTAAAACGCGTCACATAATAGTCTCGTTCGATTACTTTTACATAGCAACAAATATAAGCTATCTAATTTTAGTCTAAAGTTTTTTTTCTTCCATTTTTGTTGTCATATTTACTACATTTTGCTATTTACGTTGTTGTTGCATATTTTAAGATAATTGTATTTCTTTTTTAACATTGTATGTATCAACATTATTACCTTTTTTTTAAAAGAGTAACCTATGGAGTTTCTTGCCGGTTCTTCTCCATAGGAGTGACATTTTGGAACCGCGCAACTAGAGTCATTTAACGTTTTGAAAGTGCCTGAAAAGGCCTACTCACAATAAAAATATTTTGATTTTGATTTAGATTTTTGATTATATTTTTGACGTAACGACTAAGGTAGCAACAGAATACCTATTACAAAAAAAGAAAACTACATTACAAGGAAAATATAGTATTTAGGCTTCTTAAGTTAAGTCAGTTATTCAAATGCAGACACCAATATGATTTTCTCGCGTAGTCTTGTATCTTAGAAATAACCAAAAAATATAAGGACTTCGAAATGAGACCTTAAAACTTGTATGTTCTTAGTTTTTTAGGAAAGTAGGCATTGTCATCTAAATAAAACAGGCTTAATTTTATGTATAATATTAGCCCTATTTATACCCCTGTATATTTAAGTTTAATGATATAAACCAAATTTCACGTTAAAAATTCACTGCATATCCATAACAAAGAATTTATAGGCATAAGTCAGTTTCAATTTGTGAGGTCCCATAATCAAAATTGCAACTGCAACTCAGCCAAAAGTGCAGTTAAACTCCAAATGAATGGGCCCGTTAATTTAATTTAATCGCTTTATTCAATTAATTGCCCACGGCAGCGCAAAAATACAATTTTGCTTTTATTTTTGCCGAACCCTGCTCTTGATGACTCATTTGGCGGCGAAATGAGCTTCCTAGTGACGAAGTAAATCGACTGTTTAAACCTATTAGTATCAATATCATGTCAAAGGGTGGATTTTAATTATCTGTTTTTTATTTCATCAAAATAAACTGTATTAATAAGTAAATACAAATAATAGAAGGAAAAACTTAAACCTCAGACAAGACTCGAACCTGCGACCACTGGTTTGACGCGCCAGTCGCTTTACCAACTAAGCTACCGAGGTCAATTAATACCGTGTATTTTCGATTCTTTTAAAACACGGTTTACTAAGTCGCCTACTCGTAAAATGTATTGCATCCAAACAGTAATATCGTGGTACTATCATCTACTTTTATCCGCATATAAATCCTCATTCCCTTCCCTCAAATTCCAATACAAACTCATCGGGCTTCCCACAAAATTCTATATTTCTTAATTATTTCCGCGTTGACGACAAAAATGTTGGTGTTTTGATCGTTCAGCTCGATTGCGGATGAGGCCATGATAATAACCAGATCGCTTACAATATTCGTGGACAAATTGTCAATAATATCTTTTAGGAAATTTTTGGGTAGAATCTGTAAAAGTATATGTGTCAGCGCAGCAGTCAAGGAATATGAACAGAACTTTGTATTCTGTCGCGGGCGGATGGCTGGTTTAATTAGGAAGGTTATTAAAAGAGTGCACAAAAAGTGTTTTTTTACATATTCTGATAAAACATTTCGCAAGGCTAAAGAGCCACACTAAACTTATACTACGACTCACCTCAAAATTAGATTTCTCGAGCTCATTCTCTCTTGATTGGCAGCACATCTTCTCTGCTTCCAGTCTAGACGCACTAGTTCACTTAACACCGTTAAGTCTTATAGCCACACATAACCACGACTTGGTTCGCTACAACGATCAGACAACGACAAAAATCCATAGCAGGCGATACGATAACGGGCAGGATCAGGTGGAGTGGAAGATCAGGCGGTTGATCTCCACACGCGGAGAATCTGATGACACGTGTCAAACGTATTGAACAGCGACTGGTCGCATACTGTTTAAATGACACATTCAGTGCAACGAGAACGGGAAAGGAAAACAAAATATAATTGAGGGTAGTTTGACTTACAACTAGGTAAGCGCCACCCTATACCGCGCGAACTGTACATATAGTCTGTCAAGGAACTAATGACAATATTGTTAATCTACAATTTTTATTGTACTTACAAACAAAATGTATGGTCATTTAAAGTGCCTCATTACCACAAGACCGTGTCTTGACAGCTATGGTACTTTATATGACTATGACCATATACTTAGTGTAACAAAATTTGTACCCCCAAACAATCTGTTTCATCAGTTGCTTGTCAGGACATGATAATTTAATTTTACTTTGACTCTCGTAATTAAATGAAATTATCAACGTAGTTTATTTGATACGACTAGACGACAAACCACTAGTTGTATGGTTTTGTTTGTAACTTACCTACAAATCAAGCATTTGATTGACGAAAACTCAACGACCAAGTGCAAGGTTGTTCTGAAAACCAGATAAAAAGTTTCAATAAAAAGTGAATTACAGACTGATTAACTTGGGGTCTATTCTACCACAGCAGAGTCGAAGCGCATCGAAGTATCAATCTAAAAGTTCATCTACTAAATTAACCCTTGACTCAGTAACGCTGAGTACTACGATTAAAAATGCACATTATACGGAATTATATCTTTTTTTCTGTCAGAAGAAATGTAAGCATTACGTAGTTGAGTTAAGGGTGTGTTTGCTATATGTGACTTTAATGTAGTATAGTTGACCCTTAGATCCTCTATTCAAGCCTAAAATCTTTACTTGTTTATAAAACAAAGAGCAGTATCATTAAAATCGTTCAGTCAAGCCTCTTAACTTTTTGACTGCAGGTTTATACCATTCAAAACCAATCCTTCGGGAACTTAATTCATTTTGAATTCTGGTGGGCATCTCCATAAACAATGTTGTACATAAAACAATCTGCTGTACCTTCGCGCACGGCGTCTGATTCAATGAGCAAAACCCGCGGGACCGCGGTGGCGGGTGTCTTACAAAATTCCATTCCAAATAAAGTCATTACGCACGCCCGAAATCCCTGGGAAAACTGTGAATAATGACCGGGAATTATACTGTGTTTTATGCCTCCGTCCCACTGGGCCACAGAGGGGTAGGAACGAACGGCGGCGGGGAGGCGCAAATTTTAACGAATTACTGGAAAGATTGGAGCTTTTGCCTAAAAGAATTGGTGTGTGAAATTAGATTGTTGGTTTGGGAAACTTCATATCAGTTTATTACACAAAGAAAACGTAAGAAACGAGACTTTAAAAGGTTCTGGTAATCATAGATGTAGGCCACAAATCATGTTATTTTTATTATCTTAAGCGTACATTGCACAGCTTTTTCTAATAAGTTCTAGCTAGCATGCAAAATATGGGTAGGTACTTTTATTTACACTAGGATTGGTCCAGCCTGATTTCTGACAGAATCCTCTACAAGCAAACGCTTCCAAAACTTGGTGCGCTCCAACTAAAAAGGTTGAACGATTCGCACCGTGTTCGCGGACGTAGAAAGAGTCGTCTCGTGACGAAGATCAATGCAACTTGATCGAAACGTTAAGGTTAACATGGTAAGTTTGTCCACGAAGCTGAGCAAGGTTCACTGACTGTGTGTTTGTTATTATTCCTCTCAAAAATCAATGGATAGTTTTTTTTTAAAGTAGGTCGTTAAAGAGCATATATAGGTTTAAAAGACGCTTTTAATTAATGAGAGGTACTACGATAAATGAAATTTAAGCAATTCCTTTGATAAACCGGTAAGCGAATTCTAATTATTCAACTATGTTTTATGAAACGAGACTTTACAAACCACTCAAAATAATAATCAACAAACGCCGCCGTACTCGTCACGAACGCACAGCTTTAGAAAGAAAGCTAATTACTTAATTTTTGTTCGTATATTTTGGTACAGCGTTATCAAGGCAGACTGGCGTTCAGTTAATATCATGGGTCGGCCAAAGCCAAGTAATTATCAAATGAGATTTTTATCTTCCCTCCTAATATCCTTAATTTAATCACTTTGGTATTAATGCTGATGTCATAATGGACGGAAGGAGAGTATGCGTTTTGTAAATAAAATGAAAAGGTGCGTGTTATGTTGGGTATTTCCTATGAAACAAAAGTCATACAAAATTTAGGTAAAAATACTGTTGTTAGAGCTTTACTGCAAAACAAGATGTACGTCCATCCAGTGTTAATCCAAACATACTTTTCACTGCTCATCATAAACTATCAGATATCACAACAGTGTAATATTATAACAATGTAAAAAATGAAACTAAAGACTCAATCGCATACTCATAAAACAATAGCAACATAACTGTAACACAAATAGCGGGAACAAGCGCTGGGAACAGCAAATTCTTTCCAGAATCCAATATATCGGCGCATCGATGTATCATGCGAAACATTATACATCACTCCGACTTTATCCGTTCTATTCCGGACATCGTATGCAGGATATTCGAGAAACTTCGCTGTGTAAACACACGGCTGGCTGACATGCTCCTAGTTTACGTCTAGAGGTCTGTCTGCGGGACCTTTCGTTAGCCTACCTACCTCTGCAACAAAGAGAAACATCTGACTTCTCCGGTCACCGAAATCACAATACTATTGATCATAGCCTGTATGTTCACCTATATTGTAGTGTAGTATGTATTGTGTATGTTTTGAAATAAGAGTACAATGTTGCATGTAGAGGTACCAAGTGCTGTGACGTAATGTGATGTAAATTGCCAGAGGCCTATATCTAGCAGAACACTGACAAAAGCTGATTTAACCATTTTAAAGTCCGATAATATTTATCAAAATTATTGCGTACAAGAAGGAGAAGCAACAAATACCGGTCAACGTAAACATGAGGAAGAAGGAATGGAAGGCCTTTGCTCTGCAGAGGGATAGTTCAGGCTTAAATAAAATAATAAACAAATTGCGTTGGTAAAGGCATTATACAATATTCAACTTTATGTTGAATACTGTGTCCCAACGACAGAAACAGTGGTGAAAAAATCAATCGGCAAACAAAGTGTTCAGCAATGTCCCGTACATTACCATGCGAGCGTACCCTTCTCAACTGCCTGTTATCAGTATATTTTCACACAGGCTACCGTACAAGTCGTGGCTACCGTCTGCCACAAATACTATCCGCAATCCAAACAAAAACAACCCTTATCACAACAATGTAAAATCCATCGGGGCCGCACGATAAAGTTGGTAGATGCATAACTAGTTGGACCGAGGTTTCCAACAATTTACAGAGTCCGTTCGTGGCGATCGCTGGAATTATGTTTCTCTGAGATATTTCAAAATTTTCACGTTTTTATTGATGTTGTACGAAATTCGCGATGTCTGTATTAGCATATTTCTCTTAATTAAAACAATTCTAACATCATTTTGTTCACTGACTATTGTTTTATCATACACCCTTTATGCAAACTTCAGTCGGGCATTTTATGAGCTATTGATGTCCCACAACTATCGCTATTTCTGCTAATGTAAAACGTTTTATGATTTGCCAAGTGGCAACTGGTCGTAATTCTGACCTAACCCTTCGATACTGGAGCCTTTTAATCTGGCACATCACAATTTGACGGCCTATTATTAGGTCATTTCGAGTAACGTCGTCGTTTCATGAGGTGTCCAATCTACGGCCGGACGGCATTTTGAAGATTAAACTTAATTAATGGATATACTGGGTGTGTTTGAATTTCTGGAGCAATTTATTATAATATTTACGACATGGAGTTCGCTCTTGGAGCTTGTGAGCGATAGATATTAAAACTAATTGGAAAATGGCATAAATAGGTACTTTTCTATGTTATATCGGTTATAAATCAAGTAAAAAAAAAGAAAATAGCAAACAGTTACAATCATTTGACAAAATAATTAGGTCTTATAATTTATTGAATTAGAAATGTTGTGCTCCACTGGTCCCAAATTTCAAAGCACTAAACCACAACAAGGAAATGCAAAGAAATTTTTAATACCATTTTGTAGCTGTTGTAAAGTAAGGATCAGTTTAACGTTAATAAGAGAACATTTCTTAACACAGTTGGGTGTACAAGCCAGTAAGTTAATCACCGTTTTAAGGTCGTAACGTATCTGGCGGCGAGCCAGGTACGCTGATAACAACTCTTGTGATGCAAGTGTTGCGTTTTGTTGTATTTCTCTTTGAATTTACGGCGAAATAATTCGTGGTTATTTACATGGAAATAAAACACGTTCCATGCTTGGTGTTAGAAGTGCCAGTAAAGCAGTTTCCAAATAGTATACTTGAATCACGGTGTATACTATGTGTTTCTTAGTTAAATGTTTATTTAATACTTAACTAATGAGCACTAAGGCGTGTAAAACTGTAATCCTATAATCAACCTATAGACTATGCAAAACTATTGGAAGCATATCTGCTATTTATTAAATGTGTTGCTTACTACATGATGATGTTTAATGCTATGTTTAGTTAGTAACCGTTAGTCATTAAGATAACTTGATATAATCTTATAATGCTTCTACTAATATCATTAAGTTACGCCAACATTCTCGGAGCATACGAAGCTCTCAGAACAACATCATTCAAAGGTACATGGTACCCCTCCACCATAATAATCCTGAGTCATTATGAACGACGGCCCGCCCGTGTTGCCCTGTTCTTAGCGGCACCGCAGCCTTATAATTATCACAAAAGACACCATCCCAGCATTAAGTCTATAGGAACACATATACTAATTGCTTCATCATGCTAAAGTAAAACATCTTCTAAATAAAACCTTTTAGAATTAGCATATGATGCGTCCTGTCGCGCGAAACAGTAATTACATTATAGCTTTTAATTACTTCCCAGCCGTTTAGCCCGCTTAGTAATTAAATACCGACAATTTTACGTCGGAACGTTGAGGAATAACGGAGCTGTCTGAATTGCCAGATTAATGTAGATTATAGAAAATTGTGTATTAAGGCTGGGAGACAATAACAGCTGTTGAATTATTATTATGATTTGACCTTAAAGAGATTCCGTGGGCGTTCATGATTTTAGCAGTCTCTATCTAATTAAAACGCCCATTTAATACCCACTATTTTAAATTAAGACGTATTGAAAATTATTTTAATAGTGACGAAGGTTTTTTTGCTGTAAATACAGTAAAGTAATTTGGAAATAGAACGATAAAACAGGGAGTGTATACAAAATGTATGGTGTATACATCTTCACAGAACCCTCCCGGAGACACAATACATATAAACACACGCCATTCAACAAATAACATTAACTTACTCTACTTTAAAAGCCGAACAAAACGAAATATAAAACTATATCGGCACATTAAATATATTAAGGATAGTGATTACAGTTCGGGGGGCAGCTACAGAGCGCCGCGCCGGAGCTGGAGCGCTTACCTTGGTCCCATGTACTGATTGTGCCCAGTTGAAACCGACTCACAATGGAAACTTATTCCCAGGCCGGCCAAGTTCGCGGACACTGATGTCAAGACACTGGAAGAGCTAAGAAACATACTTTTGATGTTAAAATAGACATTATTTTCATTATTTTTCTTTATGATTTTAATTGAGTACTTAAACAATAAGTAATTTTTACTCAACTCAAAATATAGGGAATATTTATAGGTAAGTTTTGAAAATTACAAATTTTTACTCAACTATAATTGGAATCTGAAATCGCCAACCCGCAATGATCAGTCGTGGTGATCAATACTCGTGCCTTTTCTATATGAGAAGAGGCCTGTAACCAGCAGTGAGACATTTATTAAATAGGCAGTTATTATTATATTTGAAAAAACTGTAACTACAGTGAAGGGGAAAGCTGTACTCACCTTTATAGTGTATTTTAAATTAATATCAGTCAGTTCTTCTTCGACAAAGAAATTAAGGATATACCTACCTACTTATGTAGATATGTATTGACAGTTTAGTTAGGCATACTAAAATATATAAAAAAAAACAACATTTTTGCTATTGAGATGCCAAAACAAAAATTATCGATAAGAGTTTCGGTTCATAAACATTTTGCAGTAAAATAATTTAAACATTTGATCTTTGTACTAAGATTTGTGTAAATTGTAAGTAACGTCCATTGGTTAATCTTCAATAGGATTTGATAATTATTTTCTGATTTGATAGTTTTATTATTCTACTAGTACTACTACTGTCTGTCAGCTATTTCTGCTAGGACTTGAGTGGTCTAGAACCGCTTCAGTCGTAACATAATGAGATGAGACATGAAGGATAACGTCGCGATGTTCGGGAGGCTGTCGCTCTACGCAGCTCTAGATCGGGGTCAACCAGTTCACAGCCTCGCTACTGTCTCGCAGTCTTAATTCAGTTCCGCTGTCGCAGCCGACCGCTGCGGCGCCGCTGCGATGCAACGACGATAAACTTGCGTTAAACTGTTGTTCACTAGAGTGAGGCCGGTTACAACTGAACTTTTTCAATTATTCCTTTTGTAGTTTATTGGATTCGATTTCGTGCTAGCAAGTTATTTGATTTGCAAGTTCCAGCAATACCGTTAAAAACTTGTACAACTAGTTATGCAGAGAGATTGAGGAAAATTCTAGAGATGCTAAGATTGTCTGCACACAAAGCCTTCATAACAAAAGTCAGTCGCTGCTGAGTAAAAACTCTTTTATATTTGAAAAGTGGATACGAACTGAAGAAAGAGTTCTGTTTAAATAAATGTCCAGGATTGACAGAGTGAGATAACATCAGAATTTGCATGATAACTTTAGCTTAGAACACACGAGTTACTTTATGCTTAGAAATATTTTAATTAATTACTGTAATAGATGTTCTAGGTATCCAAGTACCAAATCCAGTTACCCAAAAGCATATTTACAAATATTTCAAGGCGGTGCTTATGGTGCCTTATATAACTAAGCAATTCTTATATTTAGGCTAATGCCATCACTGTACGCTAATCCTTAAGATTTTTTTAAATGTACCACAAGTTGTCCTGCAGCTCTTCTGAAAGTGTATAAACAATATTTTCCGATATTAAAACTGTATTTCGAATCGAGTCTCAACAAAAATTCGATTTGGTAACTTTTGTGAAACGTGGCAAAGTTTAGCAGAGTTCCTAACTTGTCGTCATATCGTGGCCGGAATACATGGTTCGCACGTCTGCAGCTGATATAAACTTTATAATAAACGTGTTAAGGGCTATATTCGTCAGGACGTACGCATATACCCGTTATTATTAAGAAAGATGTGATGAACATCAATGTAAATGTTTAGTCAGTCGCTTCCGACGCTCATATTTATGTTCCTGTTGCTTTGAAATTACACAACATACCCATACCGACGTATGTGTATCAAACCTATATTTAACAAGAAATCCGTAAGATGACACAGTAATGAAATGGATCTTTGCGGTCTCAACTTTGAACTCGCCCCGAAAGTACCAACTTATCGGAGTCAGATGAATTATGTCTCCGTTCATATAAAGGAATTTTATTCACGTGGAAAGGCAACAAAATATTCCTTAAGTAGAAAGATATTATGATAAAAGGCACCCCGTAAAGACCTTTTCTCTGTATTCAAATCCTGTGCGATTTATGTAGAACTCTCTGTCTAACTTCAAATGAAAACAATATAGGCTTTCTTGGAAATCGTTTTGAGTAAATCATAGAACAAACATAAATATATTAAGAATAGCGGCTATGTGTCCGCTAGATTATGTTGAATGGGTCGGCCAGTGTTTGAAATCATGATCCGACCACTTACAAAACATAGTTGGGCAGTGGGCTCCATTTACCGCTGGTCACTCTAACCGGATCGCGCCGGTTAAATCCGGTAAGTGGGGCTCGGTGCTCGAATAAATCCCCATATTATTGTTATTGCCGGAGAGGATCCGCCCTCCTTTGTATACGGCCGTCTCCTACTATTATAACTTGCTTTTCGATTGTGGTTTTGAAACACATCAAGCTTTCTATTTCATATCCCAATTTCGTAGTTTTAGAATTGGATGTTTTTATTTTAAGTTTTATATGACTTTCCGAAATTTAATTTTAGGGCCAGCAAATCCGCGCGTTCCTCCGTCGGACGTAATTTAAAGTTTTCTTCTGTTTCATAGGAATTTATAAAATAAGTTAGTTAAGGAGTATCGCACAAAGGAAGTAATGATAAGGGTATGTAGTGCTACATAATATAAAATTAGAATCTATAAATAAATTAGTTTATTTATTAGTTAAAAATGTAAGAATATTGCAATAAAACACTTTACAATTCCAACGGCACGATAAGACATTTGTAAATTATTTCTTCTTCAGTTTTTCTTCTTCAGCCAATCTCTTTCTGAGTGACTCTGGCATCTCCGGCGGCGGCGGGCGAGGCATCAATGTATATACCTTGAACGCATCGTACACGAACCATTGTAGGCCAGTCAGAGTGCCTATCATAATAATACGAGCGACCAAGCCACGCCAAATGCCAAAAGCTCCCACCTCCGTTATAATACCTCCAATACTGGAGCCCGGCTCTTTATTCAGTTTCGACACTATCGTGTCAGAAGGATGCGAAACTACAGCACACAGCACACCCGCGATGTATCCAGCAGTAAACGTCACTATCAGCTGTTCAAGTTTTGAGCATTCATCCCTCGGTTTGGGTACAACTGCACTGTACAAATATTCCAAAGTCTTTTCGAACGAAGCAAACTTCATCATTGTGTAAGGAACCTGCCGGCCCCACAGCGGCGCCAGGCCTCTGTAGAACACACCAAAGCCTTCCGTGCTTAACATGTGTGGCATCGCCTTCCTCATCTGTGACGTGTATCCAGGTGTGGTCTGCATGCGCACTTTAGTCGCTTCCAGGGGCGACAAAAATATATCAGCAATGAACTCGGCCGACGCAGCCGCAGCTAGGTACAGATAAGTTCTGTATAGATACGCGCTTTCCTCGTCAACCATCTTTGAGTATCTGTACTTAAAGTATTCATAGCCGCAGAACTTAGCGGCGCCCTGCATGCTGTAACCGATAAAAGTGGGCGCCCAGCCCTTGACGATGTTCCGAACTCCGCCTTCCCGTATCGACACCGCAAAGCCTTTGGGGATAGACTTGTACTTGCCGGGGTCCACCTGCAGCCGGCACTTGACCAGGTCGAGCGGAGTCACGAACGTATGCGTGGTGCCACACGCCATGGCGCCGCCCAACGCGCACAGTATAAAAAATTTATTACTGTACATTTTGCACGAAAACTGTTCCACCTCTTCTTTTTTCGTCATTTTGGCAAAATTTGTATTTATTTAGTGGTAATAAAATACAGGATTATATCCTAGAATACTTACCTACATGAAATTTTTAGTAAAATATATGTGCTGCGATAATCACAAATTTGTTATAAATACAATACTGTCATGATGACAGAAGATTTATTTTTCTTAATGACAGGTTGCAAACCCCATAATATTTTATTTACAAAAAGAGTTTTAGACCATAGAAGCAATAAAACGAATATTCAAATTTGCAAAAGAAGGAAGACCAAAGAGATTACCTACTGGATTCGTTCTTGGTATTTCCCTAGGGGCATGGGTAAATCGTACCGCTATCTCAATGTGGGTGATCTATCACGTAATCCTAACTGACGACTCTCCCTCAAATCTTACAGTTTTTCTCTTCCGTCTGAATCGCCACTTGTAAAATTATGCGTAGGTCCTACTTACTGTGCAGGTTGTGCGAAAACTGAAAAGTCCTTTTTAAATATTTTTTTATTTCTCCATATCAATATGACATAGTCAAAGGAAATTTGTTATTTCTCAGAAAACATAGCAGGAAAAAAAGGCAGTGTTAAATTAAAAATTTATTAATTTCATTTTGATCCACTTCGTCTTACAACTAAGTTAAAATAATTCCTTAAATATTCTTTACTAAAAGTATCTAAATATTTTATATTAATTTTATTATTTGTATACACATATTTACAAAACAAATCTATTGCAATTATTTTTGTACTTTTACAAAAAGACTTATAATTGCCAAATAACCATCAAATAACTGTATAAAATACGTCACAATAATTTTGAAGACAAAACCACTGCACGTTAAAAACTACAAATTTATATAAATAATTAATTATTTCATATAATCTTAAAACTGCATGAAGTACAACTAGGTACTTAGTATCAGTTTATATTTACATAAAACTGAATATTATTATGACATGATTTGTTACAAAATATTCCAAAGAAACGTTTTAAATATGTATAGCAATTATAATTTCATTAAAATACCAATTATTTTATTAGGACAGTTTGCTTATTATAATGAGAGTAAAATTCACTGGATTTTCGAACGGTAGAGCAACTAGTAACGTATTGTTAATATAAAATAAATGATAGAATTCTCGCAACAATCGGCATTACGTCCAGTTTTGATATTGTAATCCTCAACTAACTACGTATTATGCATTCAATCTCACACAAATTATTTAATACTGCCGACGAGGTCGGTTTTGCGGTACCGATCCGACTCGATGAGAACATGCGGCAAATATTTTGTGGGGACGGCCATATTGGAATATAAATAAAAAACATCAAAAAATCGCAGTCAATGAATCGATTGTCGCATACACATTAGAAAAACAACAATTCCGTCGGCACATAATATTTAGACACACATTAAACAGAACCAGTCTATCATTTCAATGACACATCAATTTTCGTTGTGTAGTGAGACGTTATCAATACATTCCAATCAGTTAATCTAAACGATTATTTTAAATCGATTGTGTTACTTTCTAATTTACAAAAGAATTGGCAGTCGTTGAACGTTGGCAGTGTTATAAATAAGGAGTATGTACAAGTCTCACTACTGGACACAAAATAAGAAGAAATAGAAGGCTCTTTCCCGCAATATGGAACTCACACAAACATCGACCCTACAGTATGCAAAATGAAACTATAATCAGTTCCAAACTTAACATAGTAATTGAAATCGATGTGTGCGTGGAATCTCTTATTGCGTACAATATAAATTCCCAGGTAACCTATCATAACGTACACCGATATTTTTCTCGAAAACGAAATAATTAAATACTAAAAAACAAACCAGCATCGTTTTAATACACTGTTATGGTTTTAAATATTATTTTTGCGTTAAAGCTAAACAAGCTGAGAAAAGAGTAATAATTTGAGAACAATAAAGTGAATTTGTAATACAGTGGTTTTAGTGAAGCGTTCGATAGGTTCCCTGCGTGGTTCTCACATCAGTTGTATGGCGTTACTCAGGCGTGCTTGGGGGCGATGCGCACGGACACGTACAGCCGCAGCGGCGCGGGCACGGCGGCCACGTCGCGCCGCCCGCGCCGCGCCCGGCCTGCCGGGGACACGAACCGCGCCTCCAACTCTAGCTGCCGCTCCATCACCACCTATATGAACAAAGCCAGGAATAGTAAAGCAAAGTCAGCTTTCAACCTACTGTTGCAAGAGTTGTTACGAATGCAAAGAGAAGGAAACTAAACGACTTTCGTGATGGCATCGCCGGACAGTGGGCGTTTTTCTTTTATGAAAACAATAAAAAAATACAAAGATACAGCGGTTTAAAGTTTTGGTGAGGGGGCTTATGACGCCACGCCGTCGTAAAAATTGTTGCGCATAGTGACGTCACGCTAAATTTCTATTAACTGTATTTTGATAATTTTTCGTATGCAGGAAAAAAGAAAAAATACGTGTCCAATAAAAACTATTTATCTACCTGACGGACATTCAAAATTTTTTTTGGGACATGCCTATTGTTGTGCATTACTGAAAGTTTCCTCATCATAAGTCTCTAGCATTTTTAAATCCTTTGTTTCGTTCTCAAAAGTATCCAAATATATGTACCTGGCTTTTCAAGTGCCTTCTCAGCCTGAGCGCCCACGTGCCGTCTCTCTTGGACAGCACGAAGTCCTTGTCGCGGTCGCCGTACGCGATGCGGTAGTGCGCGCGCGCGCCGCCCTCGGCCGGCAGCACGCGCAGCAGCGGCGCGCGCGCCCACGTCTGCCGCGCCGTCGCCGACACCACGATCAGCTCCGCTTCCGGCTCCAGGACGGAGCGCCGACCTGGGACAAAATTATCATTCATTCTTCTATTTGATATTGTCATGCAAATAAGACTGGTAAGCCATCAAAATAAGTGAAATCCTCCTAAAAAACAGAAATAATAAGATAAAAAAAATATAGGTACTAATTTAATGATTGGAGTCTTCCTTAATTAACGTATAAAAGAATTTGTATGTGGTACTTACGGCGACTGCGTCGTTTGCGTTTCCTGACGATTGTGGTGCCGTTCGCAAACACTATCGCCTCATCGGGAGCTCTTCGTCTACGTCCGTTCACCTACAAATAAGTAATGGATTACAATGGAGGTAAGGTCATAAGTCAAGTCTCGAAAAACTCGGCAAAATAAAACAAGGAAATTTAATATTGGTTTCCCCATAGTAGTCAAGTCCAGTTTTGCAATATTCATGCCGTTTACAAAACCAATCTGTAACAATACTGTCTAGTAATTCCAGTGTATAAACTCACTTTGCAGCTGAAGCATCCCTCAGTGGATATCAGGTCCTTATCCCCGCCGATCTTGTACTGGTCGCGGACGGGGAACACGGGCGCGTCGCCGATGTCGTCCGGAGGCAGAGCGCCGTCCAGCGCCGTGAGGCAGTGGCCCGCGCCCACCAGCTGGTAGCCGGCGGGGCAGCCGCACTGGTACGACTCGCCGAAGGACGAGCAGCCGTACAGGCAGCTGGCGGTCGCGCAACCACCGGCGAGCTAAAAAGGACCATAATATATCGTGTATTCAGAACTGCTTCTTGATTGATTCTGGTTAATTACAAACGATTTTGATTGGATTTAACTATAGTGTACATATTATGTCGAATTAATATATAATTTAAAGTTCACACAAGTTAATACAAAGTAAAATATCGTCTAACTTTTAAAGAAAGAAAGAAATTTTCAATTGTTAGTCAGTAATATCGTTAGGAAACCTGAATAATTTACTTGATCAACTCGCAATGAACAACTTTGTTGATCATTGTTCATTTCTTTTTCATGCCTTGTTTTGGGACAATTACATAATGTACTTTTCTTTCGAACAGCAATCTTTTTGCTTAAATACACAAAAGTTATTCAAGTCGTTCACTATCTACATACCTGCAGACACACAGCATGTCCCGCATCCCAGCCGTAGCCGGCCGGACAGCCGCAGCGGTAGGCGCCGGCCACGGCGAAGCACGGCGAGCCGCCGCACGGGGACGCCGAGCACGCGTCCTGCGGCACGCACACGCCACTCGACGATCGGATCGAACCTGGTACATGGACATTTTTTTTTTAATAATTAATAGGGTATCTTCTTACACTGTGTGATTGTTTGTAGGATAGTTGCTGTTGTTAAAAATATCTAATAAAATAAGTCAACAAATAGATACTCTTGTTATAAATTATGGCATTATCTGTTCATAATCTTATATTTAATCAATCAAAGTATTATTATTATATTATGAGTATTCGATTTTTACTCATTAAACTATTCGATAAAGCGAAATAAGTTAATTTATAACAACGCCATCTACCACTTGACTCTTGAACTAAATGCGTACAAAGCTCCTCATTTGTAGACCGCTGAAAATGAAGATGCCGGCGATACCACGTAGTTCCAAAAATCAAACACCTTAGTTCGATTTTTAGTTTTTTGTTAGACATATTTTTATTTCTGTAGCTTTTTGAATGCTATAGAGTCCAAGTGACATAATTTACCTATAAAACTCAAAATGTTACGTTAACAAAAAAAAAAGCTTTGTATGCCCATAAGGTACCAAGGTGCAATTTGATGCTACGCCGGTATTGTGTTCCAACGATATCACAAGACTGTACCACGATGAGAGTTGTCGTTGACAGATATCTTCAATGCAAATAACACCACCTTTGCATCGCAGTACACCCGATGACGTAGTCGGCCTAGGGGTCCTCCCTCACGTGAAGGAAGCTGTCCCGGCAAGGAAACAAGTACGTAGAATGATTGTATTATGGTCAGTACATACCGGCAGGACAGTCGCAGCGGTAGCCTCCCGCGTAGTTCCTGCAGGGCGACTGGCAGCGGCCGCCCTCGCACTCGTCGCGGTCGAGGCAGCGCGAGCCCGCCACGTCCAGGCGGAAGCCGCGCGGGCACACGCAGCGGAACGAGCCCAGCAGGTTCACGCACTTGCCCGGAGCCGGACATAAGCCTTCCTCGTGGCACTCGTTCACATCTGCGTACAAACACCTGGTTACTTAAACCTGGAAGTTAACTTCAGCAAAGAGAAAAGACTGGGTGGAAGATATCTCTCTTACCGACACAGGCATCCCCTCGCTTCTCGTATCCGTCCTGGCAAGAGCACTCGTAGGACCCCTCAGTGTTAGAGCAGATCTGCTGGCAGGTGTGCGTGCCGCGCTCGCACTCGTCCACGTCGCGGCAGTTGGCACCGTCCTCGTCCACCTCGTAGCCGCTGCGGCAGAGGCACTCGTACGAGCCCTCGGTGTTCTTGCACAGCTGCTCGCACGGCGGCGGCCGCACGCTGCACTCGTCGATGTCCGCGCACACCTCACCCGCCGCCTTGTAGCCACGACCGCACACGCAACGGAAACTAGAGAACAAGACATTGTTGTATTCAAATCTAATGCCGATTTTGTTAAGAGATGTATCAATGAGTTGAAAATCGTTTAAGACAATTACTGTCATAACCGTTAGTGAGCAAAATCCTTAAAATGATTAATAGCAAACTGCTCTAAAATTATTATTCAAAATTTTCTCACAGACAAAAAGGGAAAGAGTCCTGGAAAATATTAGTTACCTACTATAGTTATTACAGTGGTTTTTTGTAACTCACCTGCCAATAGTATTAACACATCTGCCGGGCGCGCAAAGACCGGGCATCGCGGCGCACTCGTCCACATCGAACATGTCGATTCCGTTCCCGATGAGTCCGTTGTTCTCTCCCTTCATGCCGGGTATGAGGCCGGTGGTGCCGCCACCCATATTGATGGGTGAACATAGTTCCAGGCGTTCGGGGGTCCCGGGTTGTGGGCATAGTTCACACTCTGGACCCCAGGCCACGCCCAGCGTGCAGCAACATTGAGCCCTGAAACAAATAAGGTATATAATCTATATATTATGTATATTAGGCTATATATATATAAATCAATTGCAACACGTATGATGGAGCATCGCTCAAGGACGGCTCGACCGTTTGGCTGATTTGTTAATCAATGGTAATTGTCAGCTTGTTGCTTGCATGCAGTTCCATTTGTTTAGTTTTTAATTCATTAATTCATTAAAAAAAAATGCGAAAAATTCGGGGGCAATGTGGAAAATTTAAATTTAGACCTAAGTACAGTGGAAAACACAAAGTTATGTTTTCTCCAGTTTCATCGAAAAGAAGATATGTTTACTTACTTGGTGACATGTGCAGGTGGGGCGGGCGAGGAGGCGAGCGCCCTCGGCCACGGCTCGGGCATGCAGCGGCCCGACACCAGCGACCGGTGGCACATCCCCGTGCGGTGATCTGCACATAAATGTCCGTGTTACCAGAACTAGAAACAAATCAGCTGGAGAGGATTCTTTTATTAATTACGCAATAAAATATATATATTCAAATCGTATCTAACTAAAATGGGTAAGTAGGTAAGGTAGATAAGTACGTTATAACTTTACATTCAACGACTTTATATAGTAGTAACCAGAATAATAATAAACAAAAAAATTTTGCCAATTTCTTTGGCTCTTGTAAATCTTCGTGCGAACATCTCCTAGCCATAAAGGACTTACCGATACAAGCCATTCCATCTTCACTCGGTTCGTACCCCACATCGCAGTCGCAAAGGAAGCCGCCCTCAGAGTTGATGCACACCCCAGGAGAGCATCGCTCAGTCTCCAAGCACTCGTCGATGTCCTCGCATGCATCCGGAGCATCGTGAGGCGATGATGTTCGTTTGTAACCTGTAGGATAAAAATATGAGTTATTAAAAATAACTATGAAATGTAAACAGTTTTGTTTCCGTTATAGATCGTGGTTTGGCTTGTTTGGTTTTGTCTTAACTAGACTTTGAGCCTAGCTGATTTAAAAGTTTATTATTTAAAATACATACATTAATAAAAAAAAACTTTTAGTTTAATTGGACCTTTACCTTGCGGACACTTGCAGATATAGGATCCGACGACGTTCTCGCAGGCGTGCGGGCACACCTTGAGGTCCTGCGCGCACTCGTCGATGTCGGTGCAGTGCACGCCGTCGGCCGCGACCGCGTAGCCGTACGGGCACGTGCAGCGGAACGAGCCCAGCGTGTTGTGGCAACGGAACGTGCACAGCGCGCGCCCCTCTGCGCACTCATCGATGTCTACGCAGGTCTATGGGAATGGGGTCAAAGAGTCACATTGTCAGCGAAACAAATAAAAAATCTTGAAGATCCGCACAATCACATGAGATCACCGTATTCTTGTCAAAAGATTTATGAGGACAGTTCAGATATAAAAAAGGAACATAAGAGTAAATCAATAAATAATACTTAATTTTTAGGAACATTGAAGACTCATCCTATCACAGAGAACGGAAACGCCGTATCAGACAGCAGTTGAAGTGTTACAAACATCATTACTAGATATATTACCTATTGACTTATTGCATAGACAATACTGAAAAATAAGAATAAAGGAACACTATAGACAATAGACAATACTGAATACCGGATGATAATAGTGTCTTCCAGTATTTAGTATTGTCTATAGTCTATATTTCCTTTTGGATTTTACACACATAGGTAACTACATAACACGATGGTTCGTACCTGGTCCGGTCCCTGCGTAAATCCGTAGTTGCAGCGGCACTCGTACCCGCCGGGCGTGTTGGTGCAGGTGCCGTTGCCGCAGATGCGCGGGTCGGCGGCGCACTCGTCGGCGTCGACGCAGGCGAGCCCCGCCGCGTCCAGCACGTAGCCGGCCGCGCACGCGCAGCGGAACGACCCGTCCGTGTTGATGCACCGCCCGCCCTTGCACACGTCCGGACGCACCTTGCACTCGTCTAGATCCTAAGAAGCAACAAGGACGAAACCCAGAAATGAATTGGAATGAGAATAAAGCAAAACAACGCGCGAACTAATGCATTGTGGTTAGGAGATGAAGAATCATAGTATGAAACCAAATCACTGTAACATTTTTATACACAACTCCAGAATTGCATTCTTGTATCGCGGGGGGTTTGAAAACATTTATATCACATTCACAAAGAACACCCAGTATTGCAATATATCAAAGTAATGTGAAATTACCTGAGTGAGATTAGGCCGACCCATGCCACCTTGACATATTCGAAGGAATTCTGGAGAATCTGGTGAAGGGCAACGTTCACAATATCTTCCCCAAGCGGCACCTGTTAATGATAGAAATATGCCAGTAGACATCAAACTTTAATTTTAAACTATTTTTATAAATGACAGATGAAAAGAAAAAAATACAAGACACAAGAAAACAACGTACCCTCAGAACAACAACACTCTGGTCGGCCAAGCTGCAGAGGTCTAGCCTTGTGGCATCGTCCGGACTCGAACTCATCGTAACAAAGCTCTTTACGTTCGTCGACACAGATAGCAGCAGCCTTATCAAATCTCCAGCCCGGAGGACAATCACACACGTATCTAGAAAAAATTATAACATTTAGGAACGAAATAGTTAGTTAACATTCAGTAACTGCTACCTTTACACCAAAATTAGATTTCTTTTTGCCCAGTGATAGATGTCTTGTTATAAAACATACCCTCCATTAAAGTTCCTGCAATCTCCTCCGGCACAGACGTACTGAATTTCTCTGCACTCGTCGCGATCTACACAGCGCCGTCCTACAAGCCTCCAGCCCACACCGCACGAACATTCGTACCTGCGCACAATAGTAACATTTAGTATGTATCTTAAAAAATAATATTTGGCTACTTACTGTCGATTTTATTTGGGACAAAAAAATGTAAACAGAGTATCCTTACCAACACTTTCAATATAAATAGCTGCGTCACCAGTTTCTCACCAGATTTCCCACTCAATACTAAAAATATTACCTCATCTTACGTACTACATTATTGGCCAAAGTAACACTAACCCTCCATTAGTATTGGTGCAAGAAGGCGATCCATCTCGGCCGCACGGATGCGGCAGTTCGGAACACTCGTCCACATCGCGGCAGTGTCGCGCATCAGCTGTCAGCGCGTATCCCGGCGCGCACTCGCAGCGGAACGATCCTACAGTGTTGCGGCAGCGGCCGTTGCGGCACACCATGCCTCCCTCGCGACATTCATTTATGTCTATAGGCAGATAGCATGAATCATTATTTACTTTAATCCGTCCAAAATCAAGATTTCAAATGTAAGATTTTTGATGAGAATAGGCCAGGTCAATTGGCCGCAATTAGCCAAGTTTAAAAAAATCAAAGAAATGACTTTATTAACGTCGCAGGCTATAACTAAACGTTCAGTATAGAATAGGACAGCGGAAAGAAAAGGATTCTTATACTCAGTATTGTTTGAAATGATGGAAATGATGGAAGTAATATCGTATAACGTACCAATACAATCATTGTTGGCGCCAGGCTTGAAGCCCTCGTCGCAGTGGCAGGCGTACCCGCCGGGCAGGTTCTCGCAGGTACCGTTGCGGCACATCGGCCGTGGTCGCGCACACTCGTCCACGTCACGACACGCGTTATCACGTAGCGTGTAGCCTGGCTTGCAGTCACATCTACAGAAAAAGCAAAACTTTAATGTTTAACTTATACTTATTTACTTTCTGCTCGTCTTTGACCTTCAACCTCGCTATCATATTGGTCTTTTTTTTTTCAATTTACAATTATATATCATGAAACTTTGCCAGTATTTGAGTTTAAGTAACCTGTAAGATCCGATAGTATTCCTGCAGTCGCCGTGGTCACAAAGCCTTTCGTCGGCGCACTCATCGACGTCGTCGCACTCGTCGAGCGAGGCGCTGAGGCGGTAGCCGGGCGGGCAGCGGCACTCGAAGGCGCCGGGCAGGTTCACGCACTGCGCCAGCCCGCGGCACACGCCTGGCTGCGACGCGCACTCGTCGATGTCGCGGCACAGGTGCGACGTGTTGTCGTGCTCGTAACTATCGATATCAATGCACGCATATTATAAGTATTAAAGATATCAAAAAACATCAGCTTCAAATTTCCGCGTCAAATATTTTAAAAATATCCAAGGATAAGTTATCAAAATCATCTAAGTTTACAATAAATTATAATGATAAATGGTTTTTAAAAGTGACACCAAATACAAAGTTACTCACCCATGATCACATCCACATTGGAAACCCGTAGGCGTATCATGACAAGTTCCGGGTTTACACAGCTGCGGCATTATGTCACACTCATTGATAGGTTTGGTCTCATTCGTCATGGGATTAATATATTCTCCAGGCTTCTCTCCGCAGAGTGCCATATGTTCTTGCGATCCCTTGTCAGGGCAAGCCTCGCATGGTGCGCCCCAGGCTCGTCCAACGGAACAACAGCACAGGTATTTGGTCTGTGGGACACCGGCCGCGCCAGTGCATCGCCCAGTATCAGGGTCCCAGTCCATGTAGCATTGTCGCTGACGAACGTCAACACACTCCTCTGAAGTCCAAATATATATGTATTATTGAAAACGAACTTTCAAGATGTGTTTAAAGTTTCAAATGTGTGTGTAGCATACTGACTTCCATTGGGCATGGCGACGTATCCCTCGGGACAGAGACAGACGTAGGAGCCCTGCAGGTTGCGGCAGATGCCGGGCCCGCACAGGCCGGGCGTGGCGCACTCGTCGATGTCCTGGCAGCGCGCCTCGCCGGGCGCCAGCTGCCAGCCGGCGCCGCACGTGCACACGAACGAGCCGAACGTGTTGGTGCACGTGCCGTGCGCGCACAGCGCCGGGTGCGCCGCGCACTCGTCGATGTCCGCCAGCGTCACCACGTACGACGGCTACACACGACTTATATTTAGCACAAGATACGGTAAACGTCCACATTGTGAATGGCTCTAGGACGCTACTTTTTCGACTTAGACAAATGTTTAATACTTGTATATAGAAGCCTTGTGGGTTATTTAAATTCATTGATTAGAGGCTCGTCATCCTGGTTACGTACTAAAATACTCACAGGTTCAAGAATAGGTTGGTATCCAGGTCCGCCAGGACAAAGTTGTCTGTACGCTTCTGATCCAGGCTCCGGACAAAGATCGCAATAGTTGCCCCAAGCAGCACCTGGATAAAACGAATTATTTTAATATTGAAGCTTAGCAGCAAGACCAAGAATAAGTCACCTTTCTTTACAATCTTTGTATATGTTACACACCCACAGAACAACAACAAGCAGCCATCGTTCCATCTTCAGACAGTTCATCACTGTCGCGACAATGTTCTGCACCAGACTTCAGATCGACCTTGCCGTAACAACGAGCCTTTCTTGAATCTAAAATTAAACGATATTCACAATTAAGCACATAACAGACATAATTGATTAGGGCTTGAATGACGTAAGAGCAAATATTTCAAAGTAAAAGACTCACCATAACAAGCAGTGCCGTCGGAGACCAACTCATAGTTAGGCGGACACCTGCAGATGTAGGAGCCTTGAGTGTTGATGCACTGTCCGTACTGACAGGACTGCGGGGACTTGCACTCATCCACGTCCGTGCAGTTAAAACCGGGCATTACTGTAAATAAAGTTAATTCAGGTTACATTTTTCATTAAACGTTTTAGTTCTTTATTATTTCACCTAATTAATGGGAGAGAAGCTGATATACTCACAATCATCAATGCTGTCGGATTGGTATCCCTTGTCACAGATACATTTGAACATGCCGTATGTATTTACACACCGACCGAACACGCAAACATTGTCGAATGTCGCACACTCGTCCATATCTGTGAAATACAACAATATCTATAGAAATTTATGTGTAGCAATTAACAAGTTTTTCTTTCAGCAGAACCCAAATTCATCAATCACTGGATAGCCATCAGCATCAGCAGATAGCAGTCTAATCATTTCTTATGGTTAATAAGTTTTTTTAGGGTTTGATAACACTTACCCAGACAGGATCTGCCATCAGGTGACTTAGTGAAGCCGACATCACAGTCGCACTCGTATCCGCCGGGCGTGTTGGTGCAGTGGCCGTTCTCGCAGAGCGTAGGGTCGTTCGCGCATTCATCGATATCCACACATGAGTAACTGATAATAAAGAAAAATTAATATCATGAAACGACACTAATAACATTACTTTGTTAATGAAGGTTAATGTAGGTCTTAAGCATAATCAACAATAATAATATAATAACCTTTATTAATAATGATGATGGTGATAATAATGACTTTTGAAAACGGCACCTTAAAAATCTTTTGATTAGAAGGCGATTTGAGTTTCGATAACCACAAACCGAAGTACCTACCTCATACTTTTATCAACACACAAGGACGATCAAAAAGTCATTGACGGAACATGTAATTCTGCATTGCTCTCACCCGTCTCCCTTGTATCCAGTATCGCAGAGGCACATGAAGGAGCCGTCGGTGTTGGTGCAGGTGGCGCGCGGGTGACAGCCGCCATTGTTGGTAAGGCACTCGTCGATGTCCTCGCACTCTGTACCGTCACCGCGCCAGCCGTCGCGGCAGCGGCATTGGAATGAACCCTGACAGACATACCATATTATATTCAAAATAATTAAAAAAATAGGGTTTTTAATAGGGAAATCCATTTTGGAGGATCGAAGTATTAGGTTTTCTTATCTGTTATATAGTACGAAGTTGCAGTGGTTAAATGCTTCATCAGGTTAACTCAGAATGTTTAGAATATTTGTCTGTAAAAGTTATATGATCAAAAGATAAATATAATTATAGCGTATATAATTCCTTAATCCACCTACCGGCAAATTAATACAATCAGCAGCTGGATGACAGTCACAAGTGCCAAGCTCGCACTCATCATCATCTGTACAAGCAGGTCCCTGTTCAGGCTTTACGCTGTAGCCATCGGGACAACGACAGACGAAGCTTCCGATAGTGTTGTGACATTCACCAGCACCACAGAGGTCTGGCACCTGTAGGCATAGATATGCAAACATGATAATTATCTGCCTGAAATCGATATTTTATGTAACTATTATTGACTTCTTATAAATTTATATAAATAGAATTGCTGCTTTCCTTAGGAATTATAACAACATTATCTTTGCAAAAACATATTGTTAGCTACTTTTTCTTTGGGTGTTTGTGGTACCTTCGTTGTCTCTAAATTCCATAACAAAAGTGCTTTAGCCACTTACTTTAGCCACTTACTTTAGCAATGTATGTGATGTTGTCCACATTTATTTTTTATTTTACTTTTTCACTTTGATAAATGACGTTAAATTACGACCCAAATTTTGCCCGTCAAAAAGCATA
This sequence comes from Diachrysia chrysitis, assembly GCA_932294365.1. Taxonomy (NCBI): domain Eukaryota; kingdom Metazoa; phylum Arthropoda; class Insecta; order Lepidoptera; family Noctuidae; genus Diachrysia; species Diachrysia chrysitis. The sequence continues at coordinate 12,572,501 of OW028656.1, read as the reverse complement.
ATTTAATTAAGTATTCAAAATTGATTTGGCAGGACAGTACAGATTCTTAAATTGACATAAGATCCATCAAAGCAGTACTCACATCAGCGCACTCGTCAATATCGTGGCAGGTAGGTTTAGCTGAATCGGGCGCGGGCAGCAGGCCGTCGGCGCACGTGCAGACGTAGGAGCCGGGCGTGTTGCGGCACGTGCCGCCGCCGCACGGCCGCGCTCCACCGCCGCACTCGTCGATGTCGCGGCACGAGCGGCCGTCCGCGCGACGGTGCCAGCCCTCCCTACACACACGACTTAATTATGCAAAAGCCAGACACCTATACCTATGACTAAAGAAAGTTTCGTGAAAGTTAACATTATGTTTTAGAATTTTTGGCAGGACCCATTTTATGGGAGAGACTAAGAACAGTATTTTTTATTCTTTAAGTCAAATCATTGTACGGATAAGCTATGGGAAGACCATCTATATAAAAATGAATCCCGATTTCCCTTGGTTGCGCCATAACTTTCGAACAACTGCACCAAATGGGTAACTCTTTTGTTTTAAGTTCCTTATTGTAAGGACACAATATTTTATAAAAGAAAATGAAAAAAGAAGTATGAAAATGTTTTAAAAATTTTATAAACCACCAGTGCAAAGCTGGAGCGAGCAGCAAGTACATAAATAAATATCAATTGCCTCATGTACGACGGAGCATCACATAAGTACAGCTTGACCGATTAAACTGTTTTTTTTTGTTGTGTTTCAAACACATACACACATTGTCAAGACATGTTTGTATAATAACTTTCGTGAGGCGTATTTTTATTTAATTTGAATAAAACCTTTCCTTACTATACAGTATAATCTTTTCTCTTAACTCACCTACAAGTACAATGATAAGATCCAGGAGTATTCACACAATCGTGCTGGCATCTTGTGGGGTCCTCCGTACATTCATCGATATCTTCGCAGTGGGATTTGACAGTGGACTGGGCATAACCATCATCGCAGACACATTGGTACGTGCCCATAAGATTCTCGCACGCGCCGTTACTACAGATTCCTAAACAAACAGTGTTCAATAATTATACGAAGCTTTTTCGAATCGAGATTAATAAACTATATGAGGATTGTATAAAAAGCTTACCAGAAGTAATAGAACACTCGTCAATGTCCTTGCAGGACAGTCTGTCGGGCGATAGCTCCATACCAGGGCCGCACTCGCAGCGGAACGAGCCGGGCGTGTTGATGCAGCGACCGCCGCGACACAGGCCACGGGTTTCAACACATTCGTCGATGTCTGAGAAATTTCAATATTTCAACACAATTTAGGGTTAAATCTTGGATGAAAAATATGGGCTATATATGTTATACATAAGATCGAAACAAGCATTGTTTCTTACCAACACAAACTTTAGAAAAGTCATCGGCCTTATGTCCAGGGTTGCAGTGGCACGTGAAGCTACCCTCAGTATTACGACACTCGCCGGCTCCACAAACACCATCTACTATCTCGCACTCGTTTACATCCACACACGTATGGTTCTTAGAGTCCTGATAGGAAACAGATGATATTATAGAAACTGTATTCAAGATTTAAAAAAAAATAGTTGTTCTAATATTAGCGAAAACACACCTTTTCATATCCAGGGAAACAGTCACAAGTGAAAGTACCGACCAAATTCCTGCACCGGCCGTGCCCACAAAGTCCCGGAAAGGCTGCACACTCGTTAACCTCCATCTGTCCGGGAATGAACCCAGGCCCGCCCTTGTGCCAACTGTCCCCGGTAATGTTCCCCCAGTTATCCACTCCACCGCCCTGTTCCCAATCGTAGTCGCCTTCTCCTCCACTACCGCCGCTGCCACCTTGTTCGATGCCGCCTTGTTCGCCGCCACCCCAAACGCTACCATTTCCGGTGGGTCCTCCCGGTCGGTCCCAGACGGTTGGCGGGTGGCCTGTCCCTTCAGCGATGCAAAGGTTGCGATATGCATCAGTTCCTAAAATTTAATATTTCCATGAGAAAATAAAAACATGAACTCAAAATGTTATGATCACAATTCAAGCTAAATAACAACTTTTGAAGTCATATAATTTACGTTCCTGTAGTAAGGTTGTTTATAAGATTAGGTTTATTACCACGTAAATCCGCTTACCCTTTTTAGGACAAGGCTCGCAGCGCCTGTCGCCCCAAGCTCTGCCCAGTGACGAACAGCAGCAGACCGCTCGCAGCACTTCCACTTGAAGGGGGTTCGAACAACGTCCTCCAACAAAGTCCGTGTAACAGTACTCACGACGAGTGTCCACACAACGGTTACCTGGTAGAAATATCAATCGTAGTTAAAATCAATTATTGTGTAATTCAATATTTATTTATTTACTTCTTAATGATGATCCATACCGGTTGTATCCAGCGTGAGTCCTGGAGGACATTCACATTTATAAGAGCCATCTGTGTTGACACAAGTGCCCCCGATACATAGCTCTGAGTCCAATTGGCACTCGTCCACGTCTCTGCATGTCGCTCCATCCAACTGTTATCAACAGACATAGGATTAAGATATAAGAAGTTTTGGAACTGAGGTATAAATTAAGATTGATTTTCTCAATAACATGTTGCATTTTCGAGGTCAAGAAGACTGTACTGATTTTGAATTCGTTTATTTCTGTCTTAATACCAACAACCACCAGAGCTGCGAGTTAAAGCTATTGTAAGGATAGTTTGTATATGTTGAATATGTTGAATGACGACCTAAGTGGTCGAGTCGCGTGCACACCAGTTTTCAAGGTGTCGCCAGCTCTGAGGTCCCGGGTTCGATTCCCGTCCGGGACAATGTAGAAAACCCCTTTTCTACATTGTCTCGGGTCTGGATGTTTGTGGTACCTTCGTTGTCTCTGAATTCCATAACTCAAGTACTTTAGCTACTTACTTTGGGTTCAGAGCAATGTATGTGATGTTGTCCACATTTATTTATTATTATTTATTTTATTTATTTATGTTAATGACCTTGGCGAAGCCTTTCTGGCAGGGGCAGGAGTCGGGGTCGCAGGGCTCGCAGGGGGAGCCCCAGGCGAGCCCCACGCTGCAGCAGCACTGCTGGCGCAGCAGCGGCCGCAGCGCCGCCGCCTCGCACTGCCCCTCCACCACGCGCCGCCAGCACGAGCCGCGACGATTGTCTGCACACATTCAACCACACTTTTGTACAACTGTCATGGTTATCAAATTCAAAATAATCAAAAAGGTAAAAGTGCTATAGTTGTACAGTACATGTACTTGTGTAGACACAAGACAAGCACGTTTGGATTTACTATGTAGCTTTTATATGCAATATGATTGGCATTACATATTTTTTTTTATTTCTATACTCCTATAAGTTAACCTCATGAACTGAGTAAAATCAACTTAAGTAGGGATTTCTGTTACAACCTTAAAGAAACGAGTGATCTTACCGATACAGCGCTGAGCGGTGGCATCAAGAACAAATCCATTTTCACACTCGCACTCGTAGCTACCGTGCGAGTTGATGCAGCGGCCATTGTCGCAAGGGTTCGATTGTTCTATAAAAGTACACATAACTTAAACGATGTTAAGAAATAAAATTAATGAATACGGAGGCAATTGCCTGAATTAATAGTATCCTGATATTTATATTTCTGATGCAGGACAGAAACATATTTTTAATATGAGACACTATAAATCTAACAAGCTAGAACACTAAAGAAAACGGTTATCATATTTTTAGAGAACATTCTGACTGACAAGACATGTTTAAGTTTGAGAGAGCATTGAAATTCTAATAGCAATATTTTTTTACGAATAGATAGTATCGTTTAGTAAAAATATTAAGCAGTGCAATGAAATCGATTGCGTGAAATTAATGTTTAATTATTATAAATCGACATCCATTCTTGATGGTAGTAGGTAAATATGACCAAGCTCTGATGTTGGTCAAATGACATGAGCTGGTCCGAGGTTAGGATGCTCGATGGATGGAACATTATGACGTGTTTGCTTTTCACACAAAGGTTGGTAACCTGTTCCGATTGGGATCATAGGGGGTATGTCGCCCCGATCGTATTCCTTGACGATGAAAAGAGTCTCACCCTCGCATTCGTCAATGTCTCGGCAGATTTGTTCGTCGGGCTCGTAACGAGTTCCCGGCGGGCATACGCACGTGAAGCTTCCAAGCGTGTTGCGGCACTGACCGCCTGTGCAGTACTGCAAACGTAAACAAATTCAAGAAAAAAGAAAGTACAGAAAACTGAAAATATTTTTTGACGTATAATTTTTATGTAAGTGATAGTGCTGTTGTATAACTTACCGACTGGTGCATGTCACATTCATCAATATCCTTGCAAATCCCATCAGCATCGGGATGGAATCCAGGGTCACAGATGCATTTGTACCCAGGCTCTAAGTTCTCACAAGTACCGTGAGGACAAATTCCAGGAATCATAGTACACTCATTGATGTCTGCTCCTCCGTTATCCTTGCTTGAACCTTCGGGGCAAAGGATATCGTATTCCTTGCTTCCAGCTTCAGGACAAGCTTTGCAAGCAACACCCCAACCTAAGTGAAGACCTGTAATAAAATTAATGATAAAATGTAAGTATTAAGATCAAACAGCTCGTACTGAACAACCTTAAATTGATGTAAAAGTACCTTTACTAGAACTACAACAGCACTGAGATCGTGTTACTGGATTTTGTCCAGGTAAAGTACAATGTCCTTCTTCGAACTTTTCGTAACATAAATCTTGCACCTCATCTGTAAGAAAAACATTCATCTTAACATTTGTTTCTCATCTTTAGCATACTCTACTATATGATAATGACTTTTTGTGAATCATATTACCAAGACAAGTTCTTCCATCATTGCTTAAAGTAAAACCAGGAAGACATTCGCATCGGAAAGAGCCAGGCGTGTTGTGACAGCGTCCATTCCTACAGACGCGTTGTTCTGAACATTCATTAACGTCGATACATGCACTACGGTCTGGAGTGGGTCGGTATCCTGCCTCGCAAACACATTGGAACGAGCCTTCACTATTTACGCAGCGCCCGCCCTGTAAATTACAAATAGGTATTAAAATATATCGGTCGGAGACTGTTTAAAAGATGATTAATTAAAGAAAGAAGAAGATGTTAAATTAAATATTAAAATAAGATTCAAAAGGGAAAGTTGAATATTTTAACTAATTGATCTGTATCATCAACTTTTACAATTCTCTTAAGAGCAAAAAAATACGAAGCAACAAATTGTGCACACTACAGTATCAAAATCTTGTGTGTCACCTGACAAACGCTCTTATCAGCGCACTCATCGATGTCAGTGCAGTAGCCGCCGGCGGTGATGGAGAAGCCGGGCTCGCACTCGCACTCGTAGGCGCCGGGCGTGTTGCGGCAGCGGCCGCGGCGGCACACGCGCGGGTTGTCGCGGCACTCGTCCACGTCGCGGCAAGCGTGCCCTGTCTCTGTGGACTCGTAGCCCGGGTTGCATACGCAGTCGAAGCTGATGGAACAAGTAAACATATCATTATGTATCATTTTTCGTGTGATACTTAGACTAGTATATTGATAGGAGGGAAAAAAGTATTTCTTACCCTCCATCGCCGTTTCTGCAAACTCCGTTCGTGCACATGCCTCCGTTCGTCATTTCACATTCGTTTTTATCGCTGCACCTTTGACCGTTTTCGACTGGATCGAAACCAGGTGAACACCTAAAAACATAATATTTGTTGTTATCTAAAGTTCTAAATCACGTTATATTATATTCTTGATTATTTCAAAGTATTCTTACCTGCAGTCAAATCCACCTGGTCTGTTTATACAAGTTCCTCCTTTACAATACTCGAGAGCACATTCGTCGATATCGATACAGATTGGGTTGCCATCTTGTATTACTGATTCTGCTCCATCCCAGCAGTCGCACTGGTACCTACGTGACAACAAAATACAATAAATGTCAATAATTGGAATTTTTAGAAGCACAATCATGACGACTCCATAAGATTATTGGTAACAATAAAAGTGCTTGGGCGCTGTTCCCGATGCCAGTTGGAGACTGTATTTCTATTTTTATTATTATTTGAAAATTTATTTTATATGTAATTAATTGAAAAAGTGCTGATAGTAATATCAAAGAGCAATGTATTACCCGATGTCCTTGTCGACGCAGGTGCCGAGGCCGCAGATGCCGTCGCGCAGCATGCACTCGTTGATCTTGGCGATGGCGGGCGGCTCGTACGACACGTCGTCGTCGGCGCCGCCCGTGACGTTGCGGCGCCAGTGCGGCGGGATGGCGCCGCCGCCGCACAGGTGCGTCCACTCCGCTGCAGGGACACTTAGTGCTCATATCACACGAATATTTTACTGGTTTGGAGATCAAAAGTAGCTACATAGATAGCTTTAATAGTGCTGATCATAGTCTAAGTCAAGATGTATCTTGGTTTTCTGCTTGTTTTCTTAACTTTTCATTTTAAGTTCCAGTACTATGACAATAAGTTTTACATAGTTTGTATTGAGCTATATGATAACTCGATATTTTATTTTTAGTCACTAGACCACTATCACTAGTCTTCCTTTACTATAAATAACTGAGTCTTCTATTTATTTAAATAAAAACTTCTAACATATAGGTAACTACTCTACTATCTGTACCTATTGTCATTCCTCTTCTGCATCTGTCTAGTCTAGCTATTTAATTCCTTCCAGGCTTCCTGTCTTACCGGCTTCAGCTGTTTAACGTATTTTACATGGAACGACTGCCTATCTGACCTTTACAACCTATTTTACGGGAACAATATCCCCTAGTATGACTGGTTTTTAGACCAGTTTGTCTTTATTGTCATTCTAGCATTATGATTCTAGGAAGTTAACAATCTCGACATCGTCAAAAGTATTTGCGTTCCTACAACCCAAACGAAAGAAGGAGTAACAATACTAACTGGATCCCCTTGGCGGGCAGGGCGTGCAGAGGTCGCCCCAGGCGCGGCCCATGTTGTACCCGCAGCAGCAGTCGCGGTTGGACAGCGGCATGCCCAGCCGGTCCGCGCACTCGCCCGTCTCGCTCATGTACGTGAAGCAGCTGCCCACTCTGCCATCTGGGTGAGTCAAAAACATTATTTTCCTGCTACATTACATATTTCATAAATCAGAAATAATTCCGACTAGATGTCGCCCGCGGTTCCTCCTGCACGGATGTTGGCTATCGCGACAAAGAGTAACCTATGTCCTTTCTTGGAGATCAAGATGACTCCATACAATAATTTATCAAAGCGGCGGATTAGTCGTGAAAGCGAGCGATTTAGCGTCTTTACTGCTATGACAACTATTTATGGAAACGAGATGTAATACATAATCAAAATTTATTGTCAATAAAACTTTTCTCATTCTGAACAATAGCAATGGATGACATCAGTAATATTCTGTATTCTTTATTAATAAAAAAATAGAATTTGTAATTACCTATACAGAACTTTTTGTCTGGACTTGGTATGAAGTGAGGGTTACAGAGACAGTAGTAGTCGCCTTCAGTGTTCACACATTTGCCGTTCTGGAAAAGATAACATCTGAATTAAATACTGTAGCAAACAATTAAACTAAGCTAGATTATTATTTTTTTATGTTTTTGCAATATTTAGTCAATTTGGGCCACAGAACACATACACTATTAGGGCTTATAAAAATGACAGCCATAAACACGAGCAGAAGAAGAATCTAACAAAGTATTGAATGTGTACACAGCAACAATATTGAATATTGGCGAACTATATGGAAGAAACTGTGGAAAAATAGGTTTATAAAAAATATCACAAAAAGACCATAATCCCACAAAACATTAGTGAAGCCTCCATAAGGAGATCCAAATGAATCTCGATTAAAGTGGGAAACTACACTATTTTTTTTTATTGATTTATCTAACCAGTGTCAAATATTTATATTCCTTTTTTTATTTTAGGTAATTTAATTTATTTTACTTACCGGACAAATATCTTCGTCCTCACACTCGTCGATATCCTCACAGTTGTTAGTGACGCGGTGCCGCCTCTGTCCGGGCGGACACTCGCACGAGAACGATCCGATAGAGTTGATGCAGCGCCCGCCCTCGCAGAGCCCAGGCACTGCTGCACATTCATCTATGTCCTGAAGATCGGAAGAAAATATTCAAATAGCAGCTTGATGACGCGCGATTAGATAAGAAACTTAATAAAAAAAAATCTTAAAATGGCGAATGAGAGGATTATTTAAAAAAACCTATAGCTCTAAATTAATGACATAATGCAAACTTCTGACCTTGATACGTTTTCGTAAAAGAGATCAATAAGAGTTAATTCTAGTGCAAAAATAATGGCAACTGAATCTGATCAGTTTAAGTCTTAATTTTTTTTATTGTCCAATACCAAAGTCAAAGTCTGCAGAATGGTGAAGGTCGAGTTTCGTTGTTATTTATATCTATTTCTCATTATAAATGAGCTAGTAACTAAATTCTGCATGATATTTGAGTGTAGTGACCTGGCACTCCTTGGTGGCGAGGTTGCGCAGGTGTCCGTGCGGGCAGTCGAGGTCGGCGCAGCGCTCGCAGGGGTGTCCCCACGCCAGCCCCACGGTGGCGCAGCACAGCTGCTTGGTGCACACCACGCCCTCCAGCGCGCCCGTGCACAGCGCGCCGCGCGTCTCCGTGTAGCACGGACCTACCACCACAATAACACAACTTACATGCTACTGACAATAGCAAATCTCTAACTACACAAATACGATTTGATTACATTCAACTCAAAAAGACCACGGAACGTTACCACTCAATCATGGTGTTATAAGAATGCAAATGCAAAATGCAACATAAGGACATGCATAAGTGCTAGAGCTGATTTAAAAAAATTCTATCTATATCATGCACTGCAAATTATACCTTTCTTATATTACTACTTCTAATACAAACATCTTGCTTAAATTAAAATAATATGGTATTACTAAAATATTATTCTTCCGCCCGGAGATAGTTAATAGGCAATAGTATATCTATTTAAAATGGAATTTAGCTTAGGTAAGCAGGCTTTTTTTTTATTCAAATAATGTCATTACTCACCAGTACGTCGGTCGATCTCACACCTCGTTCCCGATAGTCCGTGGAAACAAACGCACCGATCCGGAGCTATGCACCTACCGCCATGCAAACATGGTTCTCGACATATTGCTGTAAATAACAAACAAACTTAATTTAACAGAAACTTACTCAATTATCAAATTAGCATAATCAAGCAAACTAAAGTTACAAATACTATAAACATGTGTGTGAATGTGCATAAAATATAATTCTTGACTTCAATAACATATAACTGTCATAATATAAGTCATTAGCATTATAAAAACAAACATCATCTAACCTCTAAAGAACTGTGAAATCGCAAATTTTTATGCGAAGTGTTTAAACATTTGGAAGAGGGTAGGTTAGATCAGAAAAACAAATCTAATGCTATCAATTGTGAGCGGTTGACCAAAGGACCAATAGCCAATCACAGTACAATTAATGATAATATTTTTTTAGGTTTTGCAGAACTCAGGCTTTAAGACACATAATGTTTTTTAAGACAAATAATATTATTGTTTATGAAAACTCACGTTCAGTACAAAACTCTCCGCTCCAGCCGGGCGCGCAGGAGCAGGTACCATTGGAACAGGTACCGCCGTTCATGCAGATACGACGACAGCCACCCGGTGTCCGTACTGAAAATAAAGCATCAAGTAAATAGGGATAGAGGATTAAGGACTACCTGGTGATTTGGAACTGAACTCTTTAAAAGACTACAGGTTCAACCTGAGAATGCAAGAAATTGTATCAAAGTTTAGAAATGAGGAAATATCAAAAGACCTAATGGATTTATTTCAGCTATACGATGTCTGCGTCTGGAAATGTTATTATGTATGTATTAGGATATATTTACTAATTAATAGTTACCTGGATAGGGATAGAGTCCGCCACCTCCGCAGGAGGGCGCCTCCTGCCCGCTGGCACAGCGACACATGTTGGGCGCTACGCACGCTCCCGGTGAGCCGCAGTCAGGGCGGCATACCGCTAATAAATAACAAAACTTTAAGTATTTATTTAGCTTAGCATTCTTTTATTTAGCCGATAACAATCTCTTACTATTTAGAACTCTATCAGACACAAAAGCACAATAAAATGGAGGGGAAGAGTTCACAAATAGAGATTTACGCGTTCAAATCAAATTCAGTCAGCAGACAGTTAAAAAACAATATTTTGTTTTAACAATCAAAACATGGAAAATAAACATCACTACAGGCCCATATTAAGGCCACACGAGGATTACAAGCGTGCCCTTAATTCTCTTAAATATTTAGTTCAGTGCGGTAACAATAACTAAACCGGTATAGAAAACATTGTTAAGTTCATTAAAAAAATGTATAAATTAACTTACGGACTATGCAAAGTAATGAATTTGGCCTGGACGTCCATCCTGGACAGCAATGCGTGCTGTTACGCGATCGACACACGTGGGGCCTGCAAATATACAAAACAAGAGTAAATACTTCATTAGCAATTAAAAAATTTGAAAATTTATTCAAACTCTACAGACCTTAACAGTCAACTTAAGAATATAGTCAATAGGCATCAGTTGTAGTAAAAAATATTTGTGTGAATGGCAGCGGAAAACGTACGCACAAACAAGCTAGGTGTTAACTATAAGCAAACTACAGTTTTTACACACCCGTAAAACACTACATTACAATTATAATGCAAATGTAAAGTTTAACCTCAGAACTGCATCTCTATCTCAACAAAAACTACAATTACTTGAGTCCGTAGAACATAAAACGTAGTCTTAGCTAAACAATGCAGATTTGAAAGGCATTCGTATGACAAGTAACGAGAAGCGCTCATTAAACTTGGACAGGTGTTGTTTAATTCTGATTTACTGTCATCGTAAACACGATAAACACAATATGTTAACAGCCAAGACATTTTATGTAAATTCGCAACTTTTCAAACGCTACTGTTTACTACTAAGTCTTTAGTCAAGATCTTGTGTTCTATTATTTTTCATTGCACTTTCTGTTTGTCTCTTTCAGAGTCTTAAACATAACGGTTAGTAATAGGTCATCGAAATCTATAAACGGCTAGCCTTTAAACATTATCATTTAGACGGCTACAGACGATTATAAAAAGGTGAACTTTTATACGGAACATACCATATTTGCTATTCTAACATTATTTATATTCGCTCTAATCAGGACATAATATCATCCTTTTTAATACATTTATCTTGTTATAGAGATGAGATAAATGTCATATTATTAATACCGCTCAATTAGCACTCCCTAACAAGAATGTCTCAGTAACAATTACGCAATACTTAATAGACAAGCTTATGCGATGATCCTAATAACCTTGCTCATTGTATCCAACCGTATCTAAGTTGTACCAAATAGATTCTCTACGCTCGTTTAAAGTAGACTAATTTGTTCTAGGGTCAGAGAGTATCGCGAGTCCTTACGCCGAGAACCTTGTATCGAAAACGAGATTTAGTGCAATGGTGCACTTAATTATATCAATGTTTTGCTAAATATTAGCTTATCATTCAAGAGCATTGCGGTCAATTAAACAATTATTTTATTATTTTTGAATAGATATTTATGATGATTTATTTTTTGGTTATTGAAATCGTGTTCAGCCTATGTTATCAGCTAGCTTTGATGTATGCGGGTAATAAAATAAGATAACATCATTCTGGAATTAAACAACTTGTAAGCATAACCACGCTGCGGTCACAAAACGGACATATTAATATGTAACTTGCGTGTTTACCATACTAAGTGAGTGTTACCTCATCAGACATACCTAATGTTATCATAGCAATACCAACATCATCAAATGTACAAATATTCATTTGTTATTCATGGTCTCCAGGCTTCTGAGTTTTGCCAAGATCAATACCTAAATATTTGCGGACTTTGTGTTACTTCTTATAATCACTGACAACTTTATCAGTCATTGTTGCTATTTCATTTACATAAATAGGTACTGTATTATAAAACAAAAACGTGTTACCATCTGTTGCTACCTTATTACGACCCTAACAACCTTCAAGGTACAGTCAATCTGGTAGAATGAATGCCTTCATACGTAACACATAATATTTACTCGACATGCCTAAAAATTATATAGACTAAGTAGATCTATTCTAAGTGCCGTAGCAGATTTAACCCAATTTTAAGCATCATCCTTGCATTTTTTGATTGCATCTGCGACCTTGGTCGAACCTGCTCTGTCATAACCTGTCCCAGTGAACTCAGCGTCGGTTCCGCTATTGCCCTCTGCCCGACTCCCGAAATTGTAAGCGTGAAAATCACCTACGCGCCGCCGCCCACGGTAAGAGTACTACACATCATGGTATTATGTTACTGCTCACTGACAAATTGTACTTATATATCGTTTGGTTCTCTATGTCATTTTGCAATGTATTTTCAGTGTCAGATCCTATCTATATAAATATAATGAAACTTTCAGGTAACTAATCAGAATTGATAAATCTTTTTTAAATTATTACACTCAAAAATGACTCATCAAACGTCTTTTTGAACCCAAAACTTCATTCATTCGTTTAAACCAAGGATTTGTCGCGAGGAATGAATGTTATACGTAAAGCTCAAGGATAGCGTCGGAACTCACAATTATAAAATCGTACAACGTGCGGTGTGAACTAGCCAGATTTGTATCAATGCACGCATCACACGTACGCTTCCAAGGACCGACGAACGATGCACCAGAGATTAAAATGTATTTACATCACATTCTTTACTTTGACACTTGCCTACAAGGACCACAATTGATTTTTCCGTTTACAAAGTGTTATCCTGAGTTAAGTGCGTTAGGCAAATGACTCAGTCTTTCACGAACAACATAAGTGCTATAGGTATTGTAATTCTAGCTACTGTATGATATAGAAAATTATTTATTACAATTTTTTTTCTAACCATCTAGTTATAGTAGGCATACATACGTTAAGCGTTAATACAATACCATTGAGTCATCATAACTTACTCATCTGAACCTTTTGAGCCTTCGTCCTTTCTTCTCATTGTTATAAGTTAGCAGAAAACAAATAGGTCAATTAAGCTACAACTGTCATTCAGTCGTCATTAAATAGTATTTGACTGTTACTAAGCACCAGCCTAGTCTCGATGATCTTGACCTCAGTGCTCATAATAAATATATTAGTTACTTGTAAAATAAGTTCTAGTGTGTCTTTTACTTATAGGTTTAAATTATAAAATTCGGATAACCACTCTTGCCAAGGAGTCACGGCTTGTGCTGTAATGGAGATCAGACAAACAGCCGTCTATAAAACACTGGTATTCAGTTGAATCTGATTAGACTAGAAGTCGACTCTCACTTTTGGGGATGGGTAAAAAATAATAATTGCATATTGACTTACCCTACGAACTGGTTGGGCTTGCGATCTGAGAGCGTGCGCGGCGCTCGGGGCCACAGGCGCGGCGTGCGCGTGCTCTGCGGGGTGCGCGGGTCGGCCGCGGCGAAGTGAGCGCACGCGCAGAGCACTACCGCTGCCGCCACGAGCCGCCACATTGTCATCTTGGAACCATCACCCTGGAGCAACAGGTATATGAAGAATTCTTAAAAACAACTTGTCCCCAAGTTTTTGTTAATATAATGAAATTATTAAAATTTTTTGATTAAAATGAAATGCAATAAAACCATTTATACTGTGGTTAAATTAGATGTAAGTACATCTGGACGATTCCTGAGTGCTGCTAATATTCTTAGTTTGAATGTTGATGTAATAGTCGCGATATTTTTAATAGATATTATGAATGAATATTTGTTATCGCAATTTTAGTGACTTCTAAACAATTAAAAACGACATTACTAAGTTATTCTAACGACACGTAATACTACACAAGAACAAAACTAAGATAACTCCCCTAACACCAGATAAGATATCGAGGCTCTAAGGTTAGCTATTAGCAACATCTAATAATAAAATAATTATGTAACTCTCTACAAAACAAAAAAGATCCCAGAACGAAAAGATGCTGGCTCAGCACATCTGGTAAATAAAGACATGAAGTTTAGGACCTAAGGACCAGTCGCCCGAGAAAACCAACCTAAAAGACTTACCATTACTTCTACAACGAATAAAAAAAAACGTTTTTAAAACAGTTTCTAATAAATGTCAAAGTGTTACAACTGATGTAGGATCAACTGTATTCCTATCTACACAAGTAACCTAAAGCAATCACGGTCACATCGCCCATAAAAAATATATGAAGTCGATACAATATTACAGTAACCTTATAAATCTTAATAAACAAACATTAATTGGGCCAAAGATTACGTGGTGCGCACTCTTATCGACAACTGCATTGATAATTGTATGTTTACACAATAAAAGCACATTCTGATGTCAGTGCCAAAAACATTTTTAGATACTAACGCTATCAAAAGCTTGGCGATGATAATTTTGTGTGAACTGAAGATACCGGAATGCGACAATTTACAATTACGCTTGAAATGTTAGTTTTTAAATATGTAACTATATAACTATGTTTTCTAATGGCTTATAAAAGAGTCCTACAGGATAACAGAAAATGTTTTTGTAAAACAATGAGTCACTATAACAGCTAGAGACGCTAGATCAGCTCTCAAATTACATACAATTTAAGTCGCAACCAAAACACTGACATAAACTACAAGTTAATCTTTTTAATAAAAAACAATCCCAATTAACAACCATAATATATTTTGGATAGAAAACGCCACAACAAATAATAAGAGAGAAGCAAGCATGCCATAGATGGCGGGAGGAGCGGGGCGGGATCAAGCAATCTGTGCCGAAATGATAACGAGGGCCGTCGACCGCGCGCGCATCACTATCACAATCTGGTGCTATAATTAGTAAAAATTCTTTAACGGCTTTGTTCTAGACGTGACGTCGCTACAAATCAACAACCTTACGTTACTTGGACAATTTTGTAGTACTGTTAAGTGGTTTATGAATGAATCTTCATTTCAGTACTAAAAGTGATGAAAAAATTACAGTTAATAAGCCGTTTCATAGAATTATATATGATTTTTAGATTTTTAATAATGTAAATAACACTATTAGTGAGTCACAATTATCGATGTGAAACTATCTATCAGACTTTGATGTCATCAAATTATTATACATCGACAGGATCTTTTTCTGGTCCTAAGGTAATAAACAAAATGATTCCAGATTCCAATAAGGATTTCCTTGTTGTAGCATCATCTTTGTCTAACTCCATCAATATTATGATATTCAATTCACTTTTTTATAGCATTTTACGTTGACTAGCCAGGAACGAGTCAAACTTGGGCGCCCATCAATGGAATGAGTCACGCAGAGTGAATGCCACCGCCCACAAGACCGTCTTCCTTACTACATGGCCATTTGCCGGCCACACACTGGATATCATAATGCGATGTGACGTACTTGACGTTTAGACGTAATGTATAAAAATTGGACGTATTTTAGAATTCAATTCAAGCTGGTCCTAGTCCCGGAAACACTGGTCTTTTTGGGCGCAGAACTAAATTGTATTTTGTACCAAAAAGTTTCAATTTTTCAACAAATACCTTTGTTTGGAATCTTCATGTTTCTAAAGTACACATATATATATATTATGAATTAGCCTTATTCGGATCCAAAGTACATATAAATATTATAAAATGAAACTCATGGTATATACTTAATTACATTTGATTCAAACGTGAGTTACCGATCCTTGATAAGTACCGTTAGATGCTGACCCACATACGACCTATCAAATCAATCGTATCCTAAGTAAACATGTATTTTTTTACACGGATCCTCAATAGTCTCTAATGAACTTGCGCAATACGTATTACAAAGACACTGATTTATATAAATAAAATTGAACTTTTCAAGGACAAGACGAAATCGTAAGTATGGTACCTTTTCTCTTACATTTTCGGAAGTCCAAATTGCCGTTCAAACTGTAAAAATCATGTGAATAATGAAATATAACGAGTAAACCACTAACTTCTTGACTCCAAATGCCTTACGTAAAGCAGCAATCTAAGAAAACATGTAAGAAAAGAAGATGACAAATCCCAAAAGTTCGCAGTTTCTGAAGTGCTAACTTGCCATATCATATTTGACCGTTATCGAAACCTTGTAAGCTCATAAATATCTAATGCAAAACATGAGCACTCTTATAGCAGAGGTAGTGGTGTGGTCTAGTCGTCTCTAAGGACCACACAGAACACCCATTATGTGTTCTCAAAGTTTCATGTCCATACATTTCTGCAGTATTCCAGTCGTTGTAATACCTAAGTACTATTATTAGCACAGCCGATTCATACTTACTGATTTTGATCACAATTGGCCGTTAGCACCAATGTATTACAATAGACAACCGCACCTCGATATGCTAAATAGCGTTTAAAATTATGACCATCATTAATATCAATGGAGACGCCCCGAATTCTGACTAATAACTACATTAGGTTTATATTTAGTGCAGGACAACAAGAGACAAAAAAATCATGATTTAAAACTTAAATTACAAATCCTGAGGTAGGTTAAACATAGTCCTAAGAAGTAGTAAAAGCCTGTGCTCAAGCTTCTATATCCGCAAGAACTAACTTTTTAGGTACTAGGTACCTTAAAGTATGGGTACATAGACAAGCATAGAGTTCACGCATCGCCAGTTGCCCGTTGTGCCGAGCGTAAGCAAAATTTTTGTTGTTATTAATTACTTATTCATGCTACTCAGTGTCTACAGTTCATAACGAAGCACGAAATAATTAAAAGCAGAAGCACGTATCTTGAAGATCGCTGAAGTATAAATACATAGGCAATGTAGCTTTACCTTAAGCCCAATCCTTACCTTAGTCCTTGACAAGGTTCGTATCATAGCATGGTCCAATCAGTGTCAAGTGTCACACAACTAGTGTGTACGGTCAACAAACGCAATGATCAACGATGATGCGTCAAGCGCTACGGCCGGGAGGCGACGTCGGCACGCGCTTAGATCAATATTGTAAGGAGGAGAGCGTGACTTATAAGCGGCAGCGATTTTGGTACAGTCAATAAAAGTTTGAGAAACCATTTACTTCATATCCATGTCGTATGT
This sequence comes from Diachrysia chrysitis, assembly GCA_932294365.1. NCBI lineage: Eukaryota > Metazoa > Arthropoda > Insecta > Lepidoptera > Noctuidae > Diachrysia > Diachrysia chrysitis. The sequence continues at coordinate 12,555,363 of OW028656.1, read as the reverse complement.
CATCAGTAAACAAGGAACTATAATGTTCTTAGCTTCAATATGAATAGTAGAGATCTAACCTAATTTTATTATTCCCTTAAATAACATAAATGTACTAAACCGTGATATATTTGTCAATATAATGACAACATGATAGTAAAATCATTTCTAAATCCTTCAATTTCTAACTAAAATATTATTATCTTAACAAGTTTAACTTAAGTTTTTGATTTTGTAAAAATACAATAATTATTATAATAGTGTAATGTATGTAAGTGTAAAATTCATGAATTTATCTTAACTTGGCAAAGGTGTCAATGCAACTCTCTACCGTCCATGCCTTGTAACAGCACATTAAAAAGGCGAGCGAGTGCCCCCAATTGAAGGGTTATTAACGCAGGCCGCTGCGCCCGCGCCGCCTTCTAACGATCCGAAGCAACAAACAAACCAAGTGATGCAGTTAGATTGTTTAAGTAAAGTTTCATGTTGGGCCAAGAACGGTGGGAACGAACGAAACCTACATGCATACTATTAATTACTTAACCATGGACAGTTTATTGGAGAGTTCAAATAAATTGGTGGTAGTCAGACAAATAGAGTTGACTCGAGAATAAGAAAAAAAAAACAGAAAATGTATAGTAGCGTACTACTGCAACCAGAGCCCAAATTGAATTAAAATAAAAAAAATCGACAAAGTGAAAGTCAGACTCGTCCATAAGGAGTTCCGTAAAATCTTACAAGATTTACCGCTAAATCTAGCACAAAAACTAAAAAAAAACATGTATATATTTTTTTCATTTTTATTATTAATGTTATAACGACAACAGAAATATATATGAAATACACACTTTGTGAAAATTTTAGCTGTAACTACCTATCACGGTTTAAGAGATACAGCCCGCTGACAGACGCACGGCCGGACGGATAGCGGAGGCTCTTCGGGTACGCAACTCTAAAAACCAAGACAGTGACAAAATAATTCGTCATCATCGTATAACGTTCTGATAAGTATAAGATTTTTGAGCGTGCTGATAGGTGACATCAATCTGAGGAGTCAAGGATCTTTAGACAACCGTCCAAATTAGCTCAATACAAAAGATTCTTTGAAGTGCGATGACACGATTATTCACGAAGCTAATGTGATTTTGATGATGGAATCTAAATATATCAGTAACTATTGCACATAAGTGCAGTGTTTCAGGCTTCAGCGTGTACTAATAACGCGGGCTGCGGACCGTGAAGGACGTGTCCTGATATGTCATTTAGCTCGTCTTAAGTCACGTGCCACTGAAGCCCACCGTAATCCCCCCTTTTAGTTCGTCCGAGGATATAGATCAGCTGTTTAAAATACTTACTTCTGCTAGCATTTATGTAAGTAGGTAATTTAAGTAATAGCAAAAATAGGAAGGGTGTTTTTTAATATTTTCTTAACTCAGTATGTACTAAATACCAAGTTTAATTTACTAACATAATCCAAAAAAAAATGAAAATAAATATCAACTATCAGTACATATTTCTTGTCTAGAGGGTGGTCCAGCGATACAAAAGCCTGGCTATTAATTAAACCCCTTAATTATACTAGCTCGAGAGACTAATAATTAATTATAACCCGTATACTATAATAGTTATTATTCGGTTATTAAATATAGGTATAGGTTAATTTAATATAGGTGATTGATTTTTATTATCCTAATAACGAACTTAGGCCAGAACATTAAAAAGAAAAAATAAATGCAACCAAAAACACCGTACTTATAAACATATTTTTAAAATCGATCACATTCGTTCTAATATGCTCACTATTTTATCTGGGTACTTATAATGTATAATTTTTTTAAATAGTTACAATTTTTATACATTTTTTATAAAAAATGGCTACATTGAGTACGATCATTGAAAGTAACCATAATCCGTGGGGTCGTCGACCTCGCCTGCATGCAGACTGCTAGGCGCCAAAACATTTGACATTGAATCGAATGATTGATGCTTAGGATTGATGTATCTATAATCGATGATCAATCGAAACAGTCGATGCAGCTTCGTGTAACTGTTTCTATGCTTAGTCTAAGTACATGTGATGTAACATTCAATTTTAAGCTTAATGCAATTAATGTTATAGATTTCGTAAGTCGCACTCGCACGACGGCACGACTTATGCTAAATAAAAAAACCGTAAAATTACGTTTTCTTTCACTAATACAAAATAAAATAAAAATTGCATTTTTACCCGACTGCGCCTAAGAAGGTTAAGCTTTTTGATAATCAATTAAAAATGTTTACTTACCTAGTGTTAAGAAAATTATTCGTTAAACGATTTGGTATGTATACGAAATCCATCAATATAAAAAACATTATCTACTTTTTTAAACAATTTTTTTTAAGGAATTTTCTAAGAAAAAACATCAAACACAGCACAAACTGACGTTTCTGTAATTTAACAAGCAAAACAAGCAATTAACGTTTTATAATGAACTTATTATTTGCACCTTATTTTCATAATAATATTCTATTTATTTTTAATAGCACAACAGATAAAAATATTTAAAACTAAAATTGAAACCAAAAAGGTTAGTAGGTAGTGTTAGTAAAAAGGTTAGTAGGTACAAACCTAATTTCCCAACCAACCTCAAAGGACAACACTGGCACCTCACAAAAACTAACACAAACTTGATAAGAGCGACCTCATTGCGTTGCAAAATAAAAGTTTAAACAATACTGAGGATCAATCATGATGATTGATCGGTGAGGTAAACACGCCGCGACCGACGCCGCACCACTATTGGGGCAAGAATGCGTGACACTAATCTTAATTAGAGCGCATGAACTAATTAATTTAAGGTGTCTGAATTCCGAGGATGAGGCGTGGCTTGGAGCTCCATAGCTCGTTTCATAACTCGTTTTATCCAGCCCTAAAAGCAATCTTTTAACATTTAAATACTTTAAAGAATAATTAACTCTAAGTACTGTAAATAAAATGACAAATCAAATTAAAAACTATGTTAATCAATTACTGTGTAACAAATTCGATTTTTCCAATTTGGTATCTGAGGTCAAATAAGATACTGTCTCTCTCTCTGTGGGTCCGAACTCACACTATTGCCACAATATGACGAAATTGATCCAATAGCACAAGCATTGGTGATAACCAATTAGGTCAAGGCCATTTCTTTTAGTGATTCATTTATGTCATTTGGTAGATTTGGTGCAAATATTTGTTTCCAGATTTTTTATGAGTCACTGCCTTTTTTACAAAATTACTAAATAAACCAGCATTGAGATAGTTTATGTCTGCTAGGACAAATCAATAACATGACCATTAAGTAAAAAGTTCTTAATATCCTCAAACAAAAACAATATGAAATCTATAATAATCCATGTAATCATATAGCTGGACCTGCATAAAATTTCAATTTAACACACTTTATAAGAATTACGTAAAAAAATCCAACAACAAATTTTCATGTCACAACAATAGACAATTCTATATAAATTCCAATTCCCGAAACCGAACATAAAAACGCAAAGACCTAAATACCGGAACGTATTCAATACACAATCCGCATTTCTAATCAAACTTTTCGTCGTATCTAGCCAAAAAAACCAGACGAATAAATAATTTGACAAATCTTTAATTTACCTTCTGATCCAATTCAGGACCAATGACGCGGACTACCAGAAAGAAAAAGGACCATTTAATTCTTTGTTTGATCGCTGCGCTGTTTTTACAATACATAATTTCCTTTTAAAATGTAGGACAAAAAGATGCAGGTGACAACACTGCGACCAATCGGTACCGAAACTAATAAAAAAAAAACTATTTCAGTATGTATTACCCAACACAGTGTAGCTCCATTTAATTTTATTAATTAATACCAAACAAGAGACAAAACTAAAGCTACACGAAACACTATTAACGATTTTGAATTCAAAATAAAACCATAGAGAGTGATACCGACATTTAATTAACAGTAATACTCATTACACAAAGGAAATTGCATGATTTCTATGTCTACAACATTGTCTGTTAGCGGTAACTGGCATATGGTATGTTCCAGCGATGAACTGATTGGCATGCATTTGTTTGTAAAGCTGGGTTAAGTATATCGCAGAAATATTTTGTTTTTATCATCGACTGTTGTACAGTGTGTCCCGATATCCTTGAATAACCCAGCTTTATAAATGACTAGCTGTCCCCCGCGACTTTGTCCGCGTGTTTTAGTTTTAACGGTTTTTCATTTTTGCAACATTTTTCATTCATGCTCCGCTCCTTTTGGTCGCAGCGTAATGGTATATAGCTTATAGCTTTCTTCATTAAATGGGCTATCCAACACTAAAAGAATTTTTCAAATCGGACCAGTAGTTCCTGAGATTAGCGCGTTTAAACAAACAAACAAACAACCAAACAAACTCTTCAGTTTACTCTCTTCGTTTTATATTAGTAGTATATATTAGTATAGATATGACATTAATAGTGTGCGACCAAGCTGCACTAGCCGCATCATATATTTCCGCGACGCATCGTATCGTCTCCATCATAAAAACAAACTTGAGACGAGGAAATCTGTTTGTTGTGTACGCAATGCACTAATGATGTGTCATTACAACAACTTTATTTTCGTTTAATTAATTCCAGATGTGAATTTAAATAACATTTTGTTACTAATTAGGCGTAGATTATTATACCATGGGAAGTGTGTGAAATGTTTTCAACTCTTTAAAACTCAAAGATGCTGTTCATTGCGTAACGTTATAAATATATTTGTTAATTCGATGTTATTGTGGAGACACCTATGTCCTATACCAATAATGTACACCCTTTGGGTATAATACAGAGATCACTGTCATGTACACTACCAGATGTTTTTAATATTACCTGTAATAACATTCAATAAATATTCTATTCTATTCTATTCTGCAATAGATCATTAGCGTCCTAATAAATAGCTAAGCAACATCAATGTTATGAACATTAGAACATCCCTGGATAAGTCGTGGTCACAGAGTATAACAAGGCGTGAAGATGGCCTCACTTAAGTTTTGTAGAGATTATATTGTACGGATTCACTTGAACGGCGCTCAATATCGATTATGTTGTAAACCAACACATGTTCTATATTTAGAACTAGAACGAGACCAAGGATTAGTACAATGGAACACGTTTCGGGATTTAGGATTATCTCTGTGGATTTTTAAACCACATGAAATCTAGATTCGGCTGTCGTTACCTACTCACAATAACTTCCAAATTATACCTGATTTTGAGGACATAATATATCTAACGAGTGGTACCTACTGATAATTCACTTCTGAAGCTGGACCTAATTCCATAGGACCTTTGGACTTTGACAAGATCAATGTATGTAAATTGTGCTATATGTAAAACAGCTAGTTGACAAACTTGCACACTGCTAAATAGTATCTAATTTACATAGTAGGTAGTTTGAATGAAAATGAACACGATCAAAATATCGCAAAAGCTTCGCTAAAATCGGCACATCCTTACACATCATAATATGAAAGGGTATTCACACTGATTCCATATCTCCAACAGCGTGTAACTTGTAAGCAATGATTCCACATTACAAATCAGCCTATTTCGATCATAAGGAGGCCATTCATACGTCAACTAGGAAGCGCAGGCGCCGGTGTGCGTTTCAGGACGATCAAAGGGCCACTTACTGCGCACTCGCGAAATGGAGATAGCTTTCGAGTATTTACTTTGGGAATAAGTGTGCTGAATATGTACGTAGATCTCGCTAAGATATCGTAAATTTCTAGAAATGGTTCCCTGACTAGTGAGAACATAATTGTAGCTAATGCTATCAATTGCCTCACGTACAAAATAAGGACAATTCTCTTTTGTGGTAAATAAAAAAACGTTTGAATGACCTAATAGGTTGTCAAATGCTAACCACTGTAGTGTAACTGTGGTGTAAATAAAAAGGTCATTGCTTATTAATAGTATCGCTCTTTTGTTCCGTAAAAAGTAAAAACCTATTGACAATTATTAGGTTAATAAGACATATAAAAACATAAGAGGAAAATGCAAATGATCGGTAGAAGCAAACAGAAATAATAAATGAGTAACCGTAATTAAACACAAACAAAGTACATTCATCATCATCAGCCCGTATCAGTCCACTGCTAGACATAGGCCTCTCCCATGGCACGCCACTGAGCTGGATCTTAGGCTCTACTCTTCTATTACAAAGTACATTATATACTGTAATAGAACTGCATCGTAATTAAGCCGTGAGCTTTATTACAGAGGTAGAGTCGCGCGTCGCCACTAGTGCATGAGGACAGATTGTTCGCCGCGCTTCCATGCTTCGTTTGTAATCTATTGCACTTAATTGACTCTAAAGGCGACACCATACATGATACATCTTTTGTATAAAGCAGCATCAATATTATTCCCCTTAAATTAAAAATAGGCTGTTTTTGCGTCGGCTGGGAAGTCGATAGGTATCTGTTTTTGCGCAAACCATGAGTTATTTAATGATTCTTTTTTTTATTGTGACCTCAATGCAGCCCGAATCTAAATAACAGAAGAAAGTTATTTATTCGGTATCTAAATAAATAAGCATTTCAAAGTCTAGATTTTCCTGAGTTTTGTTTTTGTATTTTCTACGACAAACATTGCATTATTCATTCGAAAATAGTTAAAGTGTTCAAAATGTTTAAAACTTTAGTGCGAGTCGAAATAAATTAAGACAATTCTGTTTCAGTACAATGCAAATAAATCTAGACTTTCAGCTACCGAGTCTTAAATTCTAGTAAAAGAAGAAAAACATACATATTTACTACAGAATATAATCTGTACATAGTTTTTCTAACAATATGTTAGAAATAAAAATACGTGTTACGTAATAAACAATCAATTCCATCCATTAAGATTTTTATATCCCGTTGGATTTCGTATAAATCTATAATTTATCGTATTCTTATCGTTAATTCTGCATCTTGAGATCGAAAACGGAATAGTAATTGTATCATCAATCACTAGTTAAGATAAACAAAGCATGTAATGTGGAATACCTCAAACTCAATGAAATTTTCGGTGTAAACATCATTCGGAAATCCATGGTAAAAGGAAGACGATATGATGATGATTTTAATGGAATTGATCCCCCGACATTTTTTGGTAAAAATACACAAACACAATATTTCATCACAAGTGGACAGTCTGCCGGCTACTAAACTGTCTTACAGTTATTAAACATTCAAATCTATTCTACAGTTCTACAAAACTTTGATCACGTGCCGATGCACACAAAATAACTGTTTTCTATTAATTGGAAATAAACTAAGGCAGTGACATCATCTTCGGCCCATTTTAGTTCATAACTACGAAATAAGATAAACAATTTATACCATAAAATCTGGCCGACGAATGTGACAACCGCTCGTCTTTTAATGGGGTATTCAAAAAACAAACAAAAGTAACTAAGACATATGTTAAAACTGTGTCAAAGGAACTTGCAGGCGCAGCTGTGCAGACAGTTCTCATGAAGACGCCACTTATTTGCAAATGTAGGTTACATTTATTGAAAAAGATTAAGACGTTACTTAAATTTGACCTTATATGGAGCGAAAATTTTCTAAATCTAAAATTTAATCAAGTATTTACAACTTAAAATTAAACGACGTGCTAGTAGTGGGATATTAAAAAATCCAAGTAAAATAGCTATCATTTGACTTTGTCAAGATATTCAAGTAAATAATTTAACTTAATGGTTCCACTAGGTATCTCTCCATTAACGACCCTCTGGGTAAGTAGCGCCAACAATACTTAGGTGAGCATTATATCAGAATTAACAAATTGATGATGACATAACATTTAAGAACAAAACTCGTAATGTTTTATCGCTGACTACAATACCGTTCAAAGTGACAGATAAGTGCCAGTACTAAGTCATAACGACATGTTGTAAAATCACGAATACAATGGGGAATTAGCTTTTAAATGTAGTGCCAATGCCGCCCGGTCCTAACGCAGACAGATATGATGCAAATTGTAATCATTAGAGTTAAACACGTCGGATCATACAAGTATAATGTTGAATTAAGGTGTAAATTACGGCACGTAGAAGGCGTGAAATCCGATGTGAGATAGCTAAGCTATAACGTCATGTTACTATCGTCAATTCCTCTCCACAGGGATTATGGATATTTGATGCTTTCAGAAACAGATTTGTCTTTAAAGAATTCTTCGTTAGATTTTTATTAATCCATTAAGAACTCCAATACTACTTAATTCACACACGGAAATAGATTTTTATGTGAATTGTAGGTAAATTATGATGATAAATTAATTTTTTGCCTTGCATAGTTCCATATCTATTGCAGTGTACGTACAATGTATCCTTGACAAATATAATTGCAGTTCAAGTGGACAGTTTAGGTAAAAGGTATAAATTTTAAATATATATAATGAAATACAACTTGGCTTTAATTACGAGCCGCAATATATAATAATAGCATTTAATTTGCTAAAAAGGCAAAACTTGGCTATTTAAACCCTTATCTTACTTAAAGGACAAATAAATCTCTCAATAAAGTGAGACAAGCATGTCTGGTGAGCCTTTCATATAATTAGTTGAAACGGTAGCACTAATGGAGTTTCTTGTCGGTTCCCCTCTGTAGGAATGACACTTGCAAACCTATCAACTAGACTCAACTTTATATTACCACATTTCTCAGCGTAATCTATTTATAATAACAGTTTTTAAATTTTTCCTCAGAACGTAAAAAAAAGGTTTTTACCAAATTTTAAGAGTTCTAAGCACAAAGTCTTGGCGGAAAGTCTTAAAATGGGTATATTAATATCAAAACTTGTACTTTGAACAAAACAGAAGCCGTAACAAATAAAATGACAATTAAATGGAGAGCATTATTCCCACACAAGTGAATTTAGCGTCGGACGTGATATGGTCCCGTCGATTGCGCAAATCGGCTAGCCTTCGGCCGGTTCCTACTCTGATAAGGGACTCATCGCAGACCAACGTTTAACCCTGGCCCTATTAACTAAGGATGTAGGCATCATGCCGCATAAATCGCAAAATTATTATATTGCGAATAAACAACAGTCATTGAAGCTTATAAGAAATTCAGAGATCTGAAGCGAGCGGAGCGCGAGTTCGATAGAGCTTTTATCTAACTTGAATTGAAACAAATGCTTATGAGCACAGTCTTGTTAAATTGCAATCTTATGCATTTCCAATGCACACCTCGCACTAGTTCCCTTAGTGTGTATATTAAATGCTAAAATGCTAAAAATTTTCGAAACAAAATAAATTAAATATAAAAATGCTAAAACAAATATACCAAAATAAAATAGTTTTTAATACACATTACGTAATACAATACCAATCTCTAGCTCTATTCAGGAGACAATAGGCGGCAAACACCCAGGATCCGTCCGTAACAAAATTAAATCAACATTATCCTGATGGATATTATTTTCACAAATTACCATGCCACTGGATTCCTCGATGGAGGGCAACCAGAGTACTGTTCGATGTTCGAGAGTAGTTCGTTTGTAGATGATGATACGACCGGATGGATGATAAACGCGCACGGGTTCCCGCGCCGACCGAAAGGGAGGACCGCTTCGATCCACGGCACGCTCCCGACTGACAAGTAAAATTGCGAGCTTTATCATCGGCCATACAATGCGCGCACGCGCACGTTTGCCCAACCACTTAGATCTGCGGTGCTTCCGTTAGGTTATTAGTATTGTCTTTACCAAATGTTTGTTGGTACACTCTTAACACTTCAAAAGTATGTACAAAAGCGCAAAAGCTCATTTTTTTAATTAATCGATTTTAAATTCATCGATCTGTTTATCGAGCTATTAAATTTGTCTTGGGCATTTACATTAGTGTTGAGTAATCAGTCAAGCTCTTTATTTAAGACAATAGGGATATTGACTAAATATTTATTAATGTCCTTCTTGTAGGTTTTTAAAAAATATTAGGCACGTCTTTTTTCTATTTCACGTTGCCAAAAACTTTTGACGATAAATTTATTTAAAATGTCGCATGACGACACAATGTTGTACGTTTCGTGTAACATCGTGACGTAATTAGCCCCCACTTAATCTTTGATTCGCTTTATCTCCTTAGATTTTGTGAGAAATCGTGTCGAATATGATTTTATTATCTAATTTACGGACTAAATAGATTTTTACTTTTCATACCCAGTCATCCCGATTTATTTGTTATCCAAAGTCAGCTTGCGTGTACCTAATGATATAGACATACCTATTTTGTTTTATTTATTTAGATCCGATAGAAAACAACTTAGATTTGTTCCAGCAGCTTTTAAAATATAGTGTTTTATACTATACTTTTCGAATTTTTGACTTAATGAAGTTAAAATCTGGTCCAAAAAAATCCAATTGTTAGATAGATTGGTTCATTACTCTGAGTTATGGGACTGGACTGGGTCTTGTCCAATGGCGCCAACTAATCGACAGCTAGAGTGCCCCTATGGTTCCCTACTGTTTAGTAAATAGCCCTCATTTGCATAAACGTTTAAATTAATTTGTGTCTAAGAGCAGCTAACACACAGTAACCTACCAATTAGTTTAATTGTAGTTGTGGGGTCTCTACCAAGTTCTTTTTTTATTTATCACAATACAATTTTCTTTGTAGATTCTCACACAATATTCAAAGTTGCTGTATTGCAAATAATCGAAAAAGGAAACTATAAATGCTTTGGAAAATCATAAACATCAGATAGCTATAAATCTAAATATAATAAGTAAGAACTCTACAAAAGCCTGCTCTTCAAAACTTATACAAAGTCGATGCTTACTTAATAGTTTAGAATCGCGTTAAAAGCAGATTAACATAAGTGACACAAACACAATAACACAACATGCAAATCCTCACAATTCTAATGTGTAATAAAATTATATGTCCATTTACAAATAAACACGTACTAAGTTGTAACTAACGATGACTAATACAAATTACGTTATAAAGAACATCAAGTAAAAAATATGGTTCCTATTTTGTTCAGTTCCAAACATAAGTCGAAATCAGAGGATACAGATTGTAGAAAACATTAATAACAGTCTTTTTTTAATTATTAAATTTGCTGTTAACATGTGACAAAATATATTGTTATAGTCATGTTGACGGGAATGTCATTTAAGACCTATACGTGTAATTAATACTGTACACTATTAAAGTTTTTTTATGGGACACTATACATCATGCATGCAATAAGGAAATTAATGTGTCAGTGTATTGTAAATGTACAATTCTTTGAAGACATGGATTGTGCAGAGCTGCGTTCATACTTCAGTGAATTCTAATTCTGATGTAATCTGACTTGATAAGCCTCTTTTTTAAAGATATAATCTCGGAGAAAGGAGTTAACATTGTAATTGTATCTCTTGGCATCGACAGACTGGCAAATAATTAGGTTACCGAATCCAAGTATATGTGATCGCTTAGTAATTTCCACATAGACTTCGGTGGTCTGTGGTAATTTCTGCAACTTTACTTATGCATTATATTTTATGTAACAGAACATGAGATAGAATAATGGTGACATTTAATTTATTGAATCTAGATCCCTTCGTGGTTACAAATAGGACCACCCGATCGGCTGTAAGACGTTAATAGTTAAATTATCTAGAAATAGCGGACAGAATATTTTTATATCTCGATAGATATTATCATTTACTTGATATTAGTTGTAAATATGCCAAACAAGGCTGCGTTTTGCCTTACATTTTAAACCCAACAAACTCTAGTTTGTTACACAATTAATTGTCAACAATTACTCATATTTAACATACAATTAACACCCATTATTAGTTTGACAAGAGATTGATGATGACTTTGATTTGTCTACATACAACACCACCATTTTAGTGGCCACTTCTATTGACCACGCTTTATTTGGAGATCGTAGGTGTAGCTCGCTTTAGCATAAAGTTGAATACACGTTGATTGTCTTTTCCGTAACTTTGTTACCTAAATATAGAGTTAGAGAGCAGTATTTAAGTTTGAATTGGTCTATTAAGTAAAGATTAAATTAAAACTAGATTTTTTGCTAATTTATCACCAGAATTTTAAGGCCTCCCACTTCAATTGAGGCTTTTACTGCTTCTAGTGACTAAATGGATACAGAAGTTTGTCTACCCGATCGGAATAAAAACTTCTTGTTAACGATGTTTTATTTTAATGAAGTCACAGTTTTAGGACGTTTTTTTTTTATTTTAGAACACTCATAGACTTTGTAAGACTATCTAACCACGTGTCTTTTTCTTTTAAAGATCTACGCAGTTAGCGTAAGTGAAGGCTTTAACTGCTTCACCGGACTTTTGGCGAGAACCTTAAGGGCCTCCCGCCAGAGCGTACGAGAGCCAACCAGTGCTAAGTTTCTGACGTAGTTGGTTTTTCTATTGCTAAAAGCTATTGCCAAAAGCCGCTGGGGTTCAAACCTCTACTTAGTGCGTTGCTAACAATCTAAATAAGGCGAAAACAGAGAAGAGGGCTGCATCTAAGTCTTTATTACTTAGGGACATAGTTTTATTGCTATACATACATAGACATAGTTTAGACATAGTTTGGCCCGCTCGGGCCATCTTGATCTATGGACGTAAAACCACATGTGGCTATCAAAACAATCTCGTCAAGAGATCGTCATCTGCTTCAGATTACTTTTATTCTAAAATAACTGTACTTGTATAAAGTGCTTATGTCTTTGTAATATAGCCATGTGTTTCTAAAGCATAATGCTATGCGTCATGTGTGAAAATTATTCTCTTCGATTGGGTCCTAAATCTGGTTAACTGAGATTCGCAGCCTAATTATATTATTAAAGTTGTAAAACTAAGAAGAAGGATACATTTAAAAGGTAAATGTGTCATGTTAACATCCCTGAATGATTGATTCAATAAGTAAGTCATTAGCTTCATAACCTTTTGATAGCACACTGATGAAATTTCAATGAAGTTCATGATCTAGCAACGGAAATGGCAATTGATGCGGACTTAACTACAGCAAGCCCTAAGTTCAAAAACATTGGTCAATAATAATAATAATAATCATTTATTTGCAAGAACATGAGTACATAAGATGGTTGGTAGAAAAAAAGATCAATCATATTCTGCCACATGATGGCGTGCAAAAACAAAGTGTAACCACACATTATTAGAAAAAAACACTAATTACAATTAAATACTAAATAATATTAACGTAAATTACATATATAATAACCATTGCAAAGTATACTACACTAACAGTTCTTAAAATACAATTAAAACACAATTATGAAAATATTAAAAACAATCTGAAAAAAATTCTGCAATACTATAATATGATTTTTGAACTAACATATTCTTTAATGCCGTTTTAAACTTAGTTATAGGTAAATCCTTTAATTGTTTAGGTATATGGTTATAAATAAGTGGTGCCATACAGAAAACACTCTTATGCATCATTGTTGTTTTTGACTTCCTCACGCACAATCTGTGGACATCACGCCTGCTCCGGTTATTAGTTTCAGATAATTTTATAAATAGATTTGGATTGCATTTGACGAAAACAGCGACTTCAAAAATATATAATGAGGGTAACGTTAAGATGTGAAACTTAATAAAATATGGTTTGCATGTATCCGTGACCTTCAATCCAAACATTGCTCTGATGCATCGTTTTTGCTGTTTAAATATCATTTCTCGGCCCGTCGAGTTCCCCCAAAAAATAACACCATATCTCAGTATAGAGCCTGCAACGCCATGGTACGCGGTGACAATCGCGTCAGTGTTCACGACTGGAGCGAGTTTATATAGGGCATATGCTGATTTACTAATTTTTTTACTTAATTCTTCTACATGCGGCTTCCAGTCTAACTTTTTATCTATAGTTAATCCTAGGAATTTTGATGTATTAACTTGACATATATTTTTATTATTGTAATTTATATTTATAACTGGATTTGTGCGTTGGCAAAACAGCATTATTTTAGTTTTTTCAATATTTATTTTAAGGTTATTAATTTTTAACCATTGAACTATAGAATTAATTTCATTTGTTATTTCATTTTTTAAATTATTTTCATTCCTACAGTATATGGTAACCGTGCTATCATCAGCAAACAATGACATGTGATATTTCGAAACTAATGGCATGTCATTGATATAAATTATAAATAGAAGAGGGCCTAACACACTCCCCTGAGGTACACCGTATGTTGTTTCCCTGTATTCTGATCTATACATTGGTCCCAAACCCTAGGTAGGTACTGTGTGACCGACTCTTGACTTCTCATGTAAACTTTTTTATTTTTTTTCCTTGAGCATTAGTCTTTTGATATTCGACCAGCTACGTTTAAAGGCAACTAAACGCGTAAAAGCTCGCTCGTCCATCACTACAAGTACCAATATATTGGCGCCAATAGAAACAAGTATGTAACATTGGATGTATTTTACCCAAAAGGCATTACCCAAATAGATTGTAAACGCTTAACACATATTACATATGGAGGCGTTCTTCAACAGACTGTGTAGGCTCAGTTTTATTGCTTACCAATTACATGTAACTATATGGATACAGCTCACTTTGTTTGGATATAATTGTTTGTTAAGTAAATTGGTAGCTTGATGGATTGCTGCTCAATCATTCAAATGTTGAATTATGTTTTTAACGAGTCGAAGTTTTGTACCATATGCGAACTGTATCTTACAAAAAGATCTACTAGTATGTTTACGGAAGTTACATAAAAATTGTCTTATTGCCCTAACGCAGACTAAAATACTGTAAATTGATCTACTGTCTTCGTATTCAGACTACAAATATTTCAGTGATTTCTTGACATTTTCCAAGTATGGTTGATTTAAAAAAGTTGTAACCGTAAAAGTCCTTAAACCCATCATGTTATGTGTATTAACTTATTAAGTGGCTAAATCGTAAATTGATCATCTCATGATGTGGCTGGCCTTTTCATGAAATAAAGCCGTTTCATGATATGGTCTGCTAAATGTAAATGTTTGAAGATATCTCAATGTAAAGATAGATTAGCTGGCACAACTGTTTCGTAAAGAGCTTTGGCAGAAGAACACGTTCTGTTACTCTGTGGCAAAAGACTCCTCTTACAATAATTTACTTTAAAGTTTTTCAGCCGCTTGCAGGGTGAAAGCTGAGCGAAGGTCTCTACACAATGGCAGCCAGCACACGGACGGCGCCGCCAGGGCCAAAAAAGTGGTGGCGAAATGACCTATAGCGGGTTCCTATATTCGGCACAATTTGCTAAGCAAAACAAAGAAAATTCTACCGTCCTAAAGCAAAACGAACTACCTACTAGTCGTTTACCGCAAGGGTGGGTTCGAGGTTGCGCGGGATAAGGATTCATGCAATAGCTAGGGAGAGACCTTTGGCCAGTATAGGGACAACATAGGCTAATAAAAAAGAGTATTTCAAAGAAATATACTGCGCCACCATACATTGAAAAAAAAAATCACATTGGCTTGAATGTCCCACTTTTTATTAACTGTGCGTCTCAGGGCCAACCGTTGGTGCAGTCCCATTGTCTAAAGGCTCAACATGCTCCACCATGCCCGGCCATTCACCTGAAGATAATATTGTTTATTACATTGCACGATAAAACTAATTGGAGACAGATTCTTGTTTAGTTTACTCTGTAATGTACAGTGTACACAGGTAATACGGAAAATGTTTCATCTTACCGCTTCGGACTGTAACCCGCAAATATAAAGTTCGTGTAAATATCCGATTACGTATTCTTATTTTGTTTTTAAGAACCACTTAAGTTGACTTTTCTCAAGTGCTTTTAAATATCAGAGGATATTTGAGTTGTAAGTGTGGTTTCAGTTCATAAGCTCCGAAGCGAGATACATCTATTAAATAATCAATAATAAATTATTACGCTAAAGTACTACTAAAAAACAATTTAGGAAATCCAGTTACTTTTTAATTTTTTTGAGTAATTGTAAATAGACGAGGCGTGATAAATTATATTTAAACATTTACAAAATAACCCCTCTCAACCTCCAACGATCCTTTTTTGATGCAATCGTAGTTGAGCAGTACCGCATTTGGAGATTCAGGTATAATAACAAACAGATCAGTCGCCACTGGCTACATTAGAATGACATTTGACCCAACATTACTTGAATGATTTCGAGAGCACAATGTTTTGAGACGCAATACACGTGATATTTGTTTAGAAGCAAGATAAAACACACCGACACACATACATAATGTAAGTACGTTTGTTTTCAGTCTCTCATATTTCTGTGGTTACGTACGAGATGAAGTATTCGCTTGTCATCAGCAGGATTAACATGTGAACTAATAAGATAAGATTGCGAAATGTTTTGTTGCTACGTGAGACGCCCGTTTCTATAAATTCCTCGGTACACATTGACATTATTCTGCTTTTCTACTAAGATTATTCGGGACCATAATCCATTAAAGGTATCGAATAAGAAAACATTAGGAAGGTAGGCTCCGATAAAATTGTTTTATTACATATCCGACAGTCGTCCTGCCAAACTATACAAAAATACTTAGATCAAATTATTATTCTGCGGTTTATTTGAAAATTTTCGTTCCTACAAACCTTGTCCGACAATTACAAAAAAAAACAAAAAAACAGCCAAAACGCCGTCCTTTGCTCCGTCATTAATAAAAATCAAATGCCACATGTACATATACTTATATGTGAACTGATTTTTATTTATAGAAATTTCAAACACAGATACGACAAATCAAAGCACCATCAGGCTAAGATCCAAGACTGAAGATACTTCCATAGTTATTGTTTATTTTAAAGGACCTTAGTAGTCAAAAATTTATCTCGAACCGCATCTGCCAAAAACAGTTTTATTTAAAAAAGCATTAGATATCATTACATAAGCTCCAAAAATATGTTTGTATAATGAAATTCCTGAAGGCAAATGATTAAACAAGATTAACGTTTGCAGTTTGCTTAAGACTTAACATTTTTTAAATACTTTCTTTAACTTGGACAGTTTGCAAAGTACATTCCAGGTCGGTATAATAAGGTGATTCATAGCTTTACTAATTGTTCAAGCACATTCATAAGCTCAGTATTTTCACGATCACTTTGATTTTAGTCCAGTCTGGCAATGCTTATTCAAAACCTCGGCATTAGGGATGTCTATCGGCATTCGGCAGCGGTGTTCACTACCATATTTCTGTGCTGTCCAATCTATAGATGTACCTAAAGTACATAGACTTCTTAGTTTAATTTGGTTAAATATTAGTTTGTTGTTACAAAGCTAATCTTGTAAAAGGGCCATGCCCCGTAAATTGGTCTAATTCATGATAGTAATCTGTTAGCTAATTCACGCACGCATCACAAGTTGGCGCTCAGCTATCTGGTGTTTGTGAACGCTATCTAATCTCTGTTTGCCGCAGCCTCCTTGCTAGCCTGACCCAATTTCTGAACTTCGAATGTTTTAGTTTCGAGCATAATTAACTTTTGTTGAAAATTTATGATAGGAAAATCGAAAAGATAAAAACTGTGAAGTGTTTTTAGAACCAAAATCAAAAGATAATTACCATAGGTACCTAAGTAAACATTGTTCTTTTTCTGTAACCAGACATGGTAGGCATTGACTTGTGAAATATAGAGAGGTACAAGCCGCGGTATAAATTAATTGCTCCGTCCAATTTGCAGTTATCTCAGCAAAACGTTAACTTATTGTGTTATCTGCAACCTTGACTGGTTTTTAACTATTGCTATGAGCGTTATCAAACCTCGTTATAACTATGAGCCGATTCATTTATTTCCAAGTGTTCTTCTCTATAAGAACAAAAAACTCTTTTTGCGTTTGGTTGGTAGTGGATTTGCTTACTATTATTTCGAACAAGTGTAACCATAGTAGGTATTTATACCTACCGTGATTATTTGTGCATATATTAAATTTAAATATTAAGAATCTATACTTAATATTATAAAGCTGAAGAGTTTGTTTGTTTGTTTGTTTGTTTGTTTGAACGCGCTAATCTCAGGAACTACTGGTTCGAATTGAAAAATTCTTTTTGTATTGGATAGTCCGTTTATTGAGGAAGGCTATAGGCTATATAACATCACGCTACGACCAATAGGAGCGGAGCATAAATGAAAAATGTTGCAAAAATAAAAACCATTTAAATTAAAACACGCGGACAAAGTCGCGGGAGACAGCTAGTCGCGTATAAGAATACAAATATTTGTTTTATATAGACTAGCTCTACGACTCCAAGCTAACCACTCTAACCTAATTCAAGACATATATTTACGTATAAGCGACGATGAATATGAGAGACCAAAAAAAATGGTAGACCGATCGTAAAACCAATTATGTCATGAGTAAAATGACCCAACCTAAGATATGATATAAAAATTGAAACCGAAGCGTGTTAGTAGATTACAAAGCATATTAAACTACTAGGCGTACCTAGTTACCTATTGCTCTATGATATATGTAAGTGTACTGTAATCAGTCACAGAACAAGTCCTTCCTTTTCAAAAGTTTATCAAGACATCAACAAATCACAAGAAACTAGATTTCTCAACGAATCTAAATAGCAAAACTGCAAACATTGGGGAGTTATGTAATGTTAAGTACACAGCACAAACAGTAACTACACTGAGATAATATTTATTTAATGTAAATCATAATGTCGCACATGCTGGGGCTGGGAGCTGCTCTGACATCATACCCACGATTGCCTCCGAATAAATAAAACCATATATATTACTAAGTATACTCTTTGAATTAAAAAGAAAACAAACAAATATTATATATTGATTTTCAATTAATATATTTGTCTTTTGTGTGTTATGTTTTGCATTTTTTTAAAAAAACCTCTCAACGGATGTCTTAATAATACTTAAAGCTATTAGGCATTTGTAGAGTAATCATAATAATTATTTATAGACACCCAAATTAAAATATTAATGTAAATGTTTTTATATGTGAATGTTTACTTAAAAATACAATAACAATTTTACAATTTGTGTATTAAAAACATTTGTGTCTGAACTAGATAAAGAATGTATTTCTGACATCAGCGCTCTGCCCTAGGATTAATTGCATTATAAAATATATGCTACCTAATGAAATTAAATGTATTAATTAATGAAACGACTTGCATTAAGTGGCATAGGTCACCACGCCGATTACCACTGTACGTGACGTGCTGTTGGTTCGATTCCCGCATGGGACAAGCATTTGTGTGATCCACAATGCTTGTTATAAGTCTGAGTGTTCTTTGTGCATGAGATTTCATTTCATTTTTATTTTCATTATCATTGTTTGTACAACCCCCGCGATGCAAGGATTAAAATCCTTAGGGCGGGGGTCGTCTTTTTTAAAGAAAAGATATAGAAAAAAAGAAATTGAATTTTGAACATAATAAAAATATTTTTAATTAATTTACCGATTTAAATGACATTTGGTACACAGATAGTATAGAGCCTGAGAAAGGACATACAATAACCGACATCCACGCAGGCGGAGCCACGGCAAACAGCTAGTAACGAATATATCTAAGCTTCTAAAGACAAAAGGTTAGCACGTGTACTTTATTATGTGCCAATTAAACAAGGGGAGGGCCTACTTCATAAAGTTATAAATGATTACAAATCGAATAGAAAAATGCACTCTTTAAAAAACTAAGCTTGAACTACGAACCTTATTATTATAAACTTTTTATTTCATCATAGTTCTTTATTTGATCAGATTTGTCCAAACCCTTTGGCAAGAAACCCAGGTTATAACACACTGGGGTGCTACGGTACCTACTACCTACTAAGTACCACGCCGAGGGAGTTACATTATAACATTCTATATAATTTATTATCTTTAATTATCTTTCGATGCACACTACTCACAAAGATAAGTCACACATTGGTATGCGACCTCAAACTGTGTTTGTTCTAGCATGCACCCAACGTTGTGCAAATATTTTCGCATTTTTTGGCCCACATTGCCTTTGCACACACAGGCGACTGTGCAACGTGGTTGAACGTTATCTATTATCTACAACCTATTTTGTTTAACAGCTTCACATCATTTTTAAAGGGGGATAGGGTGAGTGGTAGTCAAATCCGATCAAGGCGTCGAAGATGTACTAAAATTCATAAAAATGCCCACAAAAACAATTACCAGAACTTCCTTTTTTATTCTAAGGGCAACATTTAAATTGTGTAGATTCCCTTGTTATCTGTTTTATACTTATAATATCTAGGTACCTATGACGCAGGATTACAATTCTAAAATATGAGCAAGTATTTCTGAAAAGAAATCCTGAAAGATTCTACTTTACTTAGAATAGAAGTAGTATATTATAAGTCTATTTTTAGTTAGTTATTCTGGCAGTTAGCAATTAACCTGGTCACGTTTGATTTCCAGGTCAATTGGCGCAACTGTTGGTCTATCCGTCGCTATTATCTCCCATATAAATTACAGCCTTATACTTACTTCAGTTTCTTTCAATCTGTGATTAAAAAGTTTCCCAATCGCGCTGATAAGTTTACCAAGAACTTACCTCCTTAACGTGGAGTCGCTGTGGTTCATTCGCTTCAGTAGGTACTACGAATTCGAATGCACCAGGTTCATAACCGAATGTCAATCTAAATATATGACAATAATCTTAGATTATTAATTTTAAATCTAATTTTCCTAGTCTTTTCTCAGAGCTGGGAAATGTAACTACATGAGTCAAGAAAAAATATATATTAGATAGGTACCTAAAATATGATAAGAAACCAACATGCAGTAATAAATATTTGTTTTCTCTACAACGAATTTTAAACAATGCCAGTGGTTAAGATCAGCACACATTTGCTAGCCTCTTGATGAAATAGTTAATGATGATAACCTACAAGATTATCCTCGTCTAAATAACATATTAAACTACGATACACCGAACCAGTCAGTCAGCCACGTGTAGGGACAATAACTTATTATAAATTCCGTCCCATCGCCTACAAAAACTAGTGTAAGATCACTTGTTAACATAGTTGCAGTGTAATGAAGATTGGCTCCCATCACGCGGGACGTCGTCACCGCCCCCGCGGAACTCATCCTTGCACCTGACTAGTTGACACATGTAGTTTTGATATACCTAATAATAAATAGCGGTACTTTGTTCGAGCAATCACAATGTAGAAAAGACACTTTAAAAGAAAACCCATTGTAATATTTTTTTTATTTGTGATTTTTCTAAGAAATTCTTCCTCTTTCGAGAAGATTATCTTTTCAGAGAGTTTCAAGTATAAGACGCAGGTAGTACTTATGTCTTATTTCAATTCTGTGACCACAGGATCAACAAGTAATATCGTAAAATTAGTTTTAGAACAAACTGCGCCGTTTTATTAAAACTATCTCAAAACCGAACATTAGCCTAATAATATCGGAACACGGAAAATCACTTAAATCAGTAAACTAGTGTACACTTTACAGCGAAAAATTTGCCTACGCTCGGCCCAACAGGCTACTAAGCCTACCTAGCGATGCGCGCACTCTATCCCAAGTAGCACATGACAGCCGCACAGTGGCTTGACTATAGAATTTATGACTACTCAAGGCTGTTTTAGTTTCCTGCATAAGGGTTGTGTAGTTAGCTACGCAGCCCTTATAACTCTAATTTGGGCCCCAAATTAACCAGCCTTGAGCATTACAGCGGCTGTATAATAATTGAAACAGCTGTAGAAAGCCTGTACAGTAGCTTAAACAGCTATTCAACAGCCATTGCAGCCTAAGATTCAGCCACTTTAATTCTCTCCAACAGCTTTTAGATGTTTTAGGCTTGACAACAGCTTTTATTAAGGAATAATAACCAAAAAAAAAATGTTTATTTTATTTATTTTGTGTATACGACCTGACGACAGAGTGACGGACGACATTTTATTGTTTGTTAAAGCGTGCGCAGGCGGACATATTTAAGGTAAGAATTTTTTAATTATTTTCTCGTTGCTTTTGAGTGTCCCTGTATGTAAATTGAGTTGCGAGTACCATTTTACTGTAAATGTGTATAGGTAATTACATCAAATATTTCACGCGCCATCAGAATAATATCACTTTAACGAAAATATTTCACAAGATAAATGGTGTACGAATACTTATTAGATTTATTACTCAAATTATTGCTTTCTAACTTGTTGTATTCTATTAGGAAATAAGTGGAAAATATATTGTTTGAATTAAAAGCTTTCAAATATTCTAAAAATTTTAGAAAATCATTTGGATATTTAATAGCAAATCGTTTCTGTAATGCTATAATGGCGTCCACTGGCTATCAGCACAAATTCCCCATAAATTCTTTTGGAAAGTTATTTACTATACAGTGGTGTTACCAAAGTCTATGTACCAGCTTATAGCATTATGCTGGCTGGACAAAGGCTTTTAATTATCTTTCTTACTGTGTACTGGCATAAATAGAGAGCATACAACTGCTTTACAGGGATAAAGAAATCTCAACAGAAAACCATTTCATTACTTATGTACTAACGACTTTCGGGATACCCTTGCAGGCCCAGAAGATATGATTTAGGTTTTTAAGTAATACGTTACAGACGGTTCGGCTAGCTCAACAGTCAGCTTTTTGAAAATATTTAGTTTAGTTAGAGTTTGGTGTAAATGTGTGCGTGTGAGCGTGTATGCACAGGATTAGGTGTTTATATTGTTTTTTACCCGACTGCGGCGAAACCAAGAAAGGATGGTATATGTGTTTGACCTGTTTGTATGTATGCCCGTTTTTATGTTAACTCGTAACTACTCAACGAGTCAACCGATTTTGATAAATGATGCGTCATACAGATTCGTCTCGATAGCGCGAGTATCACTGGCTGGGTATATAAACTTCTTAGATTTAAAAGTATGCACGGTTCTCGACTGAAATAACAAGCAACGAATACATCTTGTTTTCTTAGTTTGTTATGTGGCAGTCGGGTTTTTTTTTAAATAAATGTGGACTACGTCACATACATTACTCCGAACTCAAAGTAAGTAGCTTAAGCACTTGTGTAATGGTGTCGGAGACAACGAAGGTACCACAAACACCCAGACCCGAGTCAATGTAGAAAAGTAGTTTTTAATTACCTACTTATTTAGTCTTAGGCAGCGACATACATGTCGTCATCATTTCATCATTTCGTCAAAAACCCCCAAAAAAACATTAACTCCACGAAAATAGAGAAGATCTACAATTACTTATGTTGAATGACAAGTTTACAATCTATTTTTTGAAGAGCGAACGATGTGAATGGGTCGTTAGGTTGGTAACTTTGGTCATTGTGTCGCCAGCCAATCTCGCTCGCTTGCGCAGTCGACGTCGCGCTCGTTGGGAACTCGCACGTATTCATAACGGATTCGCTGACGTAAGTATGGTTATATACGTCCCTTGGTCGTCATTTCAGTGTTTTCATAGACTAGCTCATAGTGTCTCACTGACGTAACATCAGATTTGAACTTCAACTATATCTTTCGGACCTGCAAGGGTATTCGGAGAGCCAAACGTACCTACGTAATTTAACTACAAACTTCATTCAACTTCATTTGATTTTTTAGATCCCCTAAGAGGACCCACTGCCTTACCTCTATAATAAACGCTCATATAAAAGGTTAGATTCAGTTTAATACAAAACCCGTCGCCTAATCCCTCTACGTCCCGCTGCCCGCTGATACCTAACATTGCGTTCTGCGCATCGGAACGTACGATGTTCCGACTTTCCGAGACGCCATTAAGTTTGAAACGTACTGTACTAAAAGTGTAGTTTTACTTTTTAGTATAGTTCGATTCAAACTTAATGGCGGCTGTGAACACGAGTCGAGTCGCTGCGCAGTACCAAACTTATGCGCCAGCGGGGGTGCGCGGCGAGGTACTGCGCAGCGTTTAGCGAACTTCACAGCCGCCATTAAGTTTGAATCGAACTATACATAGCTGTTAACCTACCCATTTTATTTACGACTCAAATGCACTTCCTTAGGTTTATGTGTTAAAAAACCTGTTTCCTTTTCGTATATAATTATTATTGCTAATTACTTTAATATTTAATATTTATTTCAGGAATAATAATGCCGTTTAAAATAATCAAAACCGTTGAAAAAGGGAAGGACAGATTAACAATTATACCAAGTGGTTGGGAGCATAATGGTATTTTAAGATGGCCAGGAAACAACGTTTCTTTAAAATTGCTTATAAAAAATGAAAAATCAACGCCTCTTCCTGACTGGACTAAAATGGAGTGCATAGTCAAACGTTCGTCTTTTACCACTTACAATAAAGCTGAAGAAGTACTTGAAACAATGTTGAACTATAGTGATACGTCTGATTATCCAGATGATGAGAACAAAGTAATATTACACAGCAACGTTGATTACAATTCCAAGGCATCTAGTTTGGTAAGTAAGTTAGTTTATAATTTATAAAATACTAGCTGTGCCCGCGGCTTCGCTCCCGTCAACTGTTCACTTACGCTACCTACCCTACCTACCCTACCCTACCTACCCTATCTACCCTACCTACCCTACCTACCCTACCTACCCTACCTACCCTACCTACCCTACCTACCCTACCTACCCTACCTACCCTACCTACCCTACCTACCCTACCTACCCTACCTACCCTACCTACCCTACCTACCCTACCTACCCTACCAACCCCACCTACCCTACCTACCCTACCTACCCTACCTACCCTACCTACCCTACCTACCCTACCTACCCTACCTACCCTACCTACCCTACCTACCCTACCTACCTACCCTACCCCACCTATGTCCTTCTCCTGGTTCTAAGCTACCTCCCCACCAATTTTCAGCCAAATCAGTTCAGCCGTTCTTGAGTTATAAATAGTGTAACTAACACAACTTTCTTTTATATATATAGATAAGAAAGAATGATCCGGATATGGGTAGGTATCGGTAGTTGTTTCGTAATCGGCTGCCTCCGTGCTGGCGGAGATTCAGTTTAAGCGTGTTACTTCATTTATAATAATAATAAATAATATAACTGTTTTTTTTTCGTTTATTATGTTTGTACATGTACTAGTTACTTACTTGCAGTTTTATATGTAAAGAATTTCAGTACCATGCATACTTTGTAATCAGTTTAATGTGATTTCAGAAATCTCATCAAGATTTTGTGCAAGACAGTGAAGTGATACCTGTAGGAAGTCGCGTATTTCAGATTCTTACTAATGATAACGACATTCAACTAAATAACACCGATAAAATTCTTGAAAATCAAAAAGAAATATTAGATAATCAGAAATCCATCACGAATAATCAAAATATCATCCACGAAACGCAGACGCAAATACTAGAAAAACTAAAAAAAAATAGCCGGCAAATTTCCGACGTAACTGTTCTCATAGAAGAAAGCTTTAAAAGGCTTGCAGAAGGCAATCAAAATTTGTCAGTGGTTAAACTTGCTGAAGCCAACTCTATTGAGTCAGAATCTTTTGTGATTAAGCCAATATCGAACGCCAAAGAGTTAAACGAATTAGAGATAAACTTATCCGACCAAAGAGAAAAGCAAAAAATGCATTTGCAATTCGCACTTTTGTGTAACAAATCTGATGGCAGCGGTATTAGTTGCGCATATAAATTGCTGGATATTATATTTACAAGAGAATTTCTCTGTAAATGTTCATGGTCGGGGGGCAGTAAAGGACAACTAGTAAAAGTTGCCTTGAAAGCGTACAAGAATATCCTAAATTTCTTTTTCAGCCTTATTAGTTCTTGGGATAAAACTTACACGCATGAGACGAACGAAAAGTTTTTCAAGACAGTGTTGAAAAATTCAGGAAAAAGATTAGAAATTAAAAACCTAAGAACTTCCACGAAACGCACACGCAAAGATTCAGGTAAAATTATCAAACGAACAAAAACAACTGACGTGATGGAAGCCGTCGAAGTTGAAAATAATCAGCAAGAACACGAAAGCGATATAATACCAAACTTAGATGTTCAAGATCAAATTATCGGCAATGTAGACTTAGAAGAAGCATCATAAAACGTTAAAATATAATTTTATAAAAATTTTCTCAATTTGATTTAAGTAGATTACCGGTATGTATATCAACAAAGGTTTCTTGTTTCCGTACTATTTTGTATGACAGTTTTTTTTTTATTTTAAAGTTTTTGCAATCGCCTTACTAAGCTTTACCATGCTGTGATAGCATATTTTTTGTATCAAGGCGTATGCCTGAGATTATTTTATTATGGGTAATAACGTACCTAATCGGGTGTTAGTGATTAAAAAAAATCTGATTATGAAAAGTAGCATTTATTCGTCATTACGTTGTATTTCCACAAACTATATTTCATATTGATTAAAAAACAGTGTACAAATTTAAAAAATCGTTTTTTATTTTTTTTATTATCCCTATTGAGATTATATCAGCAGAATTAAACTTTATTGAAAAAAATAGTATTACAAAAATTATATTTACATAATTAATTACAAAGTATGTAAAAGGGGTATTAGATACAAGTAGCTTTTATGCTCAATACATACAAATTTAAACTTCACATCCAAAAAATGTGTTTTCACTTCAATGCGTTCTGTGTTAGGCCGTTTTGCTTTAAATATATTAAAAGTAGATGACTTTATTGGGTAATCAAAAATATCTATTAAATCTGTCATTTTGTAACCATTAATAAAATTTTCTGCATCAATTGAATTGACTTCAATGATTTCACGTTTACTTGTCATAAAATATTTATCTTTAGATCTCGCTGTAAGTATAAAATCCTGAAAATTTATTTTGGGGTTTTTTTTATTATCCTTGGTAACAAAAGGCACCTTAAACTTGTTTTCGCCTTTTCGATCAGTAGCACAACATTCACTGAGTCTTTTCGCCACCTGCGAAAGTGGTCTGCTACCACTTCGCAACATAATTTTAATCAAATGCAATTTATTTTCAAAAGGATAGGCACTGAATGTTTGAAGTGGCCCCAATCTTTGAACCTCATCAGTGACATGAAGTAGATTATGCACATTGCTGGTCACGTAATCTGCACCATAAAAATCCTTGTAATGCTCTACAAAGTATTGTAGTAACTCTTCTGACAGTGGTAATAAGTGATTATAGTTATCACTTGAACAAATTGTAATGGCACAATATAAAAACAAATAATGAGTTAAAGCATTTTGAGGTAACACATCAGGAAGTATAATAACGCTCAAGTAAAAGAAAAATGATCTATATTCAGATGCTTTCCAGTGTGTCAGACAGTCTAATCCCCTTACACATCTGTGTATTTCAGAAGGCAGTTGGCAACTTCTTAAAAACATATTGACGATGTCTATGTTTTTAGCAGACCATTTTGTTAAGTATTTTCCAAAGTTGCCGTCCCTCCACCCTACTAGTAATCTCTTCATGACACCTAAGTCTATTAGGTGCAAGGAATCAGCCACTGGAAACTCATTCACCATATCTATAGGAAGTTGCAGCAGTGGCGAATCGTATTTGTGATGTTGTCCATAAAGTTTATTGCGGAAGCCTTCATCTGTTCTGCTACAGCATTTGATTCCAGGAAATACTACAGTATGGGATCCATGAGAATACTCTCCCACAGTAACGCATTTTAAGCAACCATGCTTGCCATTAAAATTGCAGACTCCTGAAAAAGTTTTTAAAAGAACGATCAGGTAGAACTCACAGTACGGCGTGGCTCAATCTCCCCTCAAAATAAACATTGAATTGTGGCTAAGGTAATTCTTGGTAGTTCTGTCTGTCAACGACAAGTTAAAAGCCTATAATTTTAAAAAGTAGACAGAACATGACATACTGCTTACATTTCAATGTTCAATTTTGCGGGTGCTTGATCATATTCATAATCGTAATAGGTAGAGTGACAATCAAAACAATTGGGTTTTACATTACCTTTTATAAAAGCTCTAGCAGGTGAATCGCAGATAAAACATCTAATCTTGACAGATATACTTTTGTTGCTTGATAGACGGATTCCTTCATTCAATAACTGTTTCATTTCCATGACGAAATCTTCAAGGTAAATATGAAGATTTTTTGGTTTTCCGACGCCATAATAAATGCCAATTATAAATGGGTGAGCGCTAGGTATTTCAAAGACATTACCTAAAATTGGCCAGAATTCATATTTAGAACTCTTATATATAGGCAAGCCGTCAAAATTTATGTTTAAACTAATACTCATTATTTTTTCGCAAACGTCTTTCCAGTTGTTCAAAATAGGTGTAAGTGAATTGATGAGCCCATTGTGCCAGTATTTACCACTAGGTTCGATTGATTTAATTGTAATTTTTCTGGCTGTTTGTAGAATCGTTCTCGGATCTTTGGGAATAATATCTGGAAATCTGTTATTCACAATTTCTGCCAATTCCTTTAACGCATCTTGTGCAATATTTCTTTTTATGGCCCATTCTTTAATGTTATTTTTAAATTGTATATTTTTAATAAATATGCATTCTTCCTTGTCTTCATCTGTACTACTTAATTCAAATTGGTCTCTGTCGAAATCCATTAAATGTATGGAACTCTGTTTACTCTCCAACGAACCTTTCTCTTTACTGCAGCTTGGTTCATAAAAATCCTGATTATTATAAGAATCAATATTTTTATCAAAATCTGTTTGGCCGGAACCCTCACTATGCGTAATCGACACTGGCTTGTAAATATCAATGGTCTCAATATTTTGATCAAAATTTATTTGTACGGAACCCTCACTATGCGTAAACGACAGTGGCTTGTAAATATCAACTGCATTAGTCCTGCTCCTTTGCAATTCGTCCATAGAAGCCTTAGCGTATTCTTTTGACAGTTTTCTTTTTACTCCACCAGTTCTTTTTCTTTTATTCCATGGTTTTAAGTTGTTCATTTTTTATTTAGAGTGTATTGAACGCGTACGTATAACTCTAATCTCGCGTCGCACCGTTATGCAAACAGAAATAAAATCTGACGTAAATTAAACACCATTAATCTAGATTTACTCTTAAATAACGCCGAAAGCTGTAAAATAGCTGTCAGCTACTCTTTAAGCATTGGCATAGGAAGGAGTATATACCTACTCCAATTTACAACTCAGAGTGTTTAATGATTCTCTAATATATGCAACGGCATTTATACAGATTACATATTCACTTTCAATCAGCTATTAACAAGCTCGTTGAAGTAGAATCAGAATAGAATTAGTGTACACCAATTAAAAGCCAGTGGCATTATTCGATACTTTAATGCAGCCCACAGCATTACAAGAGAGGTGAATTTTTCGTATTAACCAGGCGTTAACAAGCTTTGGACTTCTAAATCAGCTAGTAGTGTCACACGCAGCCAAAAGCTGGACTAGATAATTTTAAAATGGTTCTCATAAGCTTTTAGTATACTTCTTTGCCTTTATATAGTCATTAGTCAGCTATGCTGGTTAATAGTGCATAATCTTTCCTTAATACAGTCGAAAGACTGTTCCTATCCTTTAGTACATCTGCATAAAAGCTGTAAACTGTAATGTAGCTTGTATATGATCTAATTCGTCGCTAATGTGCTACTTGGGATACTTGTCTTTGTATACACTAAGGCATGAATATGGCGAACAAGTTGACCACCCCTGGATATGCTACGTAATAAGTTCTAGATGTTCCTAATACTTACTTACAATAACGCTTCTTAATATCCTGGGACGTAAAAAAATATAGCATACAGCAGCAACCTAATGTTGTAGGTATACGTAAGTATTGTAAGTTTAGCACATCCCAAGCGTCTGTTCATATTTAAACAACCAGGAGGAGCATGAATGGATGGTAAGAAACGACTACGTCGAACAATTTCTGATCAAATCATAGGCGTTCTCCTCACGAAAGTTATTATACGAGGTAATTAAATGTTGTCATTAACTAATTCAATGAAGAAGTCGCAAAAACAAAAGATAAGATAAAGAAGGTCTGAACTCAGGTGCAGTTCTTAGTAAATGATCTGAATATTTAACAAAAAGACTATCGCAGTTACCTGTCACAGGTGACAGCCCTACTGACGACCCACCGTAACTTATCAGCTTGATATAGATACTAATTTTACAATTTACCGTGCTATACTTACACCCACGAATGGATAAAAATATGTTACAGTTGTCGCTAAACTCTGATGCTTATCGTAGAGGCATCTCATCAAGGCCTTGGGCATTGGCCTAAGTAGTGCAGCACTATAACAGATAGCTATCGAAGGGCTATTTTCCCCTTTGTTCACCTTTGTGAAACCCAGGTGAACAAAGTGGATTTTTGGGTTTCCTCATTTCACCTCGGAAACATTTCACTCAACTGATATCACCCAGGTGAAATGAGTAGACAAAATTAGTGTAATTTGTTCACTAGTGCGACTTTTTTCATTATTGAGTGGATTATTATCTAAACCAATTTTTACAAATATTTGTATTAATATTTTATTAGAAAATAAAATGTTTGATAAAATGCATAGATTTCTTAATACTTGCTTAATAAAAATGGACTTATTTTAATTTTATGTAGGTAAGTACCTACATGAAATAACGTAAAGGTGACATCTCCTAGGTTAGCAAACAGGAATATACCATCGAGGGGAACTGGGTTTGAAAGGAATGGAAAAATATTACTTTACTTAAGTTACTTAGCGTAAACATTTAACATTAAAAAACAACCAGTAAATCTTTATGGCTATTTAGGAAGCCTAATAACTAAGAACATTTCACAAGAATAGGGATGTTTCCTGGGTATAAAAAGTTAAAATCTATTTAGTCCGTCAGTTAGATAATAAAAAAATATTAGACACGTATTTTTTCTTTTATCAAAACAATAAAAAAATACAAAGATACACCGCTTTAAAGTTTCGGAGTGGGGGCTTATGACGCTACGCCTCGCTAAAAATCGTAGCGACGAGTGACGTCACGCGTAACTTCAGTTCTCTGTATTTTGATCATTTTTTGTTTGCAGGAAAAAATAAAAAATACGTGTCCAATAAAATTCATTAATCTACAAGACGGACATTAAAAAAAAAATAGGAAACAGGCCCATTATTTCAGACGTCTGAACATACGGATATTGTAACTTTGTTATTTATTGCCTAAATAATCATGCAGGCGCTAGTCCCAATAGGGAATATGCACAAATCCCCGATTTCGATCGATTTCGTTTTACATCTAATGTTATTTCAGTTCTAATGGTTCTAATCCATAACGTATTGATTCGTTTTTTATTTCAATAATGTACAAAAAAAAACGATATCATATTTAACGCACACCATTGGTCGGTGCAAATATGACGTCACGGTTCTACGACACGAAATACTCTGACATTATTTTACGTCAATAAGAGGCAGAGAATTTTGGCGCCTCTTTTAAATGCAATTCTTTTTATGTGAGAATCTTGTGAGAATGAATGGTTATTTTGACATTGTAAAACACATTTTTTATTATCTATACTAATATTATAAAGCTGAAGAGTTTGTTTGTTTGTTTGTTTGTTTGTTTGTTTGTTTGAACGCGCTAATCTCAGGAACTACTGGTTCGAATTGAAAAATTCTTTTTGTATTGGATAGTCCGTTTATTGAGGAAGGCTATAGGCTATATAACATCACGCTACGACCAATAGGAGCGGAGCATAAATGAAAAATGTTGCAAAAATGAAAAACCGTTGAAACTAAAACACGCGAACAAAGTCGCGGGGGACAGCTTGTGATGTTATATTTTCTAGTGTTAAGACGCGGTTATTGAACAATAAGACACATAAAAAAAACGTGCATACTCCTTGTTTTTTTGTTTTTCATAATATTTGATGTGATAAATACATAACATAGACCGCGGAGAGTTGATTAGATTTATTGAAATACTTAAAGAAAGTAAGAATAACCGTCTGTGGCACTTACCTTAACGCAAATCAAGAATAAACGTATCAGTGAAGATTATAAAGTCGCTTGTCTCTTGTTTTAAGCCTGGCCTGGCCCAGTTAGCGTACAATACTCATCCTAGACCTCAATAGACTGATACCTGACTATCCGATCAACGCTAATGATGATGGAATGGAACAGCTGAGACAATCTCGTTCGCCCACCAGGATTATATGCAACAAGTAAGTATAACTAACCCAAATACATACTACGGTTGCCTAAGCTAAGTGCCGGTGAAACATGTTAGCTATCAAAAATATTTGTATATAATGCAATTTATTTATTTTTTAAACCTAGGAATGCTTATTTGTAGAATTTGCTATCTCCTCCAGTATTTAAGGTACCTACTTACTTTCCCTTCAGGAGGCGTGCAAATAAAAATTCCATCCAACTTGATGTTTCGGTCATCTGTTGTAGGTATGTGGAGGATGCAGTAATTTGAGCTCAAAATACTAAATACAGAATTAATTATAAATTTCTTTATACATGTATTATGGTCCAACAAATCCGCTCACATCCCTGCAAACATAACATTTCAAGGACCACGAGCACTTACAGCATACCTAAGACAATTACTTAAGAATTGCCCCACACGGCGAGATATTCCACAATAATCCGCAATAACAGGCGGTGTGAGAAACACTCTATCTTGATTGGACCAATCAGCTGCTGATCTCAGATAAATGTATCAATCAGTCCGAACACGCAAAGGATGAGTTGACGTCACCCCTTGCTGGTTTGTATGCAGTTTACACTGTTATTTAATACATACACAGAGCTCGGCAAGAATACTTTACTTCAGAAAAATAAATAGTTAAATTAGTTAAAAAATGCCTATTTTGTTAAGTGCATACAATCTGTTTAGATTGATTAATTAATTGTGAGCGTTTCACTAGTATCTAAGTCGGTCTTAAAGTCCAATCTTAGTTTAAAAATAAAAAGCAATATATTTAAAAGCGTTTAATAAAAAAATCAGATACTAGTTTGACACTTGAATGTCTAATCACAGATTATAACTTATATTATAAAATTACATTTACACATGAAATTATTTAAGACTTACACTAATTTATAAAAGACGACGTATTTAGCTAGTACAATCAGTAGCACTTAGTATATTATAAAGGTGTATTTTCACTAACCCTGTTGCACTGATATCGAATATTGTCTTATTAAGACCTTTAATCGTGTCATTGACCAAACAGTCACGTGTTTTTATTACAAAAAGCAGAGTGTAAAGCTAAATGGTACAAAACTTTACATCTCTGCACAAATCTATTTGAAAGTTTCAAACTGATCCGCACATTGTAACGATGAGGATATCACTGAATGATATGACACATTGTAGTTAATTACAAATATTCGCTCGGCATGCGTTAAAAGATATTACACACACACAGTTTCAATGTCAGTATTTCTTGCTCTATATCAGTTTACTCGTCTTGTAAGATCCAAACATTTTCCCAAAGACAAAGACATAAAATCCCTGCTTGGCATGTTCTTAACAGAAAGACTACTTACGTTTTTTGACTGATTGACTTTTTAACCTTGGCCCAAAACATTCACGTCTGGGTCGAGCCGAGGTAATCGTATATCATTGAGGTTTTAAAATATTTAAGGCATTTCCCCTGTAGGTGTATGCTTTAAAATCGCCGATCTTTTCGCCGTCCTTGTATAAATACTGTTTGAAGCAGGTCTCGCAGAAGAAGGAAGGGTCGAAGGGGACCCGGCTGCAGCCGACTACGATCCATTTGGCGGAGAGCTCGGCGCAAGTCGTGCAGTAGGTGGTCTGGTTCTGTGCGATGGCGGACGAGCAGGGGTAGTACGTAGTGCGCAGCGGGTCCGTCGCGCTCAGCAGCCGCACCTCCGAGAATATGAACACGTGCTCGCAGTTGCCTTGGTGGACGTATACCTGCGGGATACGGACCTGTTTATAACCTTTCACTTTTAAGAAGACCCCTGAAATGTAATGGAATGGAAAGGTATTTCGAATTAAATGTTTTGTGAGATCTTATGTCAACTATTATGTGATCAAAAGACTAACAACCAATTACAAAATTTGACCTGCAATTGACAGAACATTTTTGTTTTAGATCTTTGTCTTACAAGAAAGTAATATAGTTTTACTTCTGGGTATCCAAGCTTCAACACCAGTTCCCCCAGCGTGACGCTGCACATATCCTTCCTGGGGAAGACGCCGAGGTTGCGCTCGACGGCCCACGCGCGGATCGCCTCGCTGTAGTCCACGCAGCCCTCGCGCGTGTCCACGTAGAACACGTTGTTGATGAATAGGAAACCAGATGGGAACACCTCCTGAGAGATTAAAACATACTTGTGAAATATCAGGATGAAAACAGTAGAAAGATATTTCATTCTACTTCAAATTTACTAGGTATTTCTAATAATAATAGTATATTTTTTTGGTTAGAGGTGCACATTGACCCATCATTTAAAAAAAAATGATTATTTATGTTTTGGTGTTAATATAATCAACTTGCAACTTTAAGAATGTTGTAGTTTAAAATAAAATATTTATATCAATAATTATATTTTGGTACAAAGTTTTTACCATAATATATATTTTTTACTAAAAACTAATTTATACATAATTTTATTTAAGAATAAAGGTCTTTATTATATTTAACAAAATACTACTCAAAATTAAAACTAACAATTTATAGAAACAAAAAAACATAAACTAATATTAAAATTAAAACTTAAAACATACATAAAATAAGTAACTCAATAACTAACAAGCATCAGAATAAAGGTATATTGTTTAGGATTTTATGATGTCACGCAGATAAACGCATGTAAGTTATAATATTAATATGTGAAGGATCTCACACTACCTTGGCTTTAGTTTTGGGCAGCACATCAGGGTTGTTGGAGACATCCACCCTCATGTCGAAGTCGTTGTGGCAGACGAAGCGATCCCGCATGTGCGACAGCTTGTGTCGCCCCGTCAGGATAATGTCGAAGCAGAAAACTGAGTGTCTGGTGCGCGTCTAGTACATAAGGACAACAATAATTTAAAATTAATGTATGAAATGAAAGGTAAAACAAAATATTGTTCAATAAATTAGTCTTGCTGGAGCCCATCAACTAATTCTACCCTGGAAGTCAAGTACACACATAAACTAAGTCAATTACAAATACAATTGACAAAATGTGTTCTCTTGGAATATTCTTTATTTTCTACAAAAAATTAGCACTACATACATATCTGTCCTTAGCCAAATAGTAGGCATATGGTCTGTAGACCCTCACTCGATATATTATATCTTTTCCTGGCTCCAGGTCTTCATCAGGCATTGGGTCAGGTGCTGTCACATTGAATGGATTAGGCTGAAATTAAAGAAATGATACTTTTCATATATAATGATAATAAAATGTATATAGGTATGATTCATCAAGCACTGGCTCTTTACAAGTTAAACCTTATGTAACAAAGTTTAATTTGTTGCAGAAAGATTTATGAACAATATTTAACTTTCATGTTAATACAAATCTCCTTTAAAACTTACTCCTTGCGTAAAAGGCAGTATCCTCACTCCCCTGTACTTAAGCTTCTTGGCGAACAGTCCTTTACCATCCCTGTCATTTCTCATCCTGTTTCTTTTTAAAATGCACAGGCTTGGAGTCTTCTTTGACGTAGATTCATCAGGATCACTGTTGTTCTGAATTATATTCCCAGTTAAAACCCCCATCACTGGGAATTTGGTTCTCATCACTAATTCTTTACCAATTTTTAAATGCTCTGGACTGTGAACAAAATCAATTCTCTTATGTCATAAAATAATAATACATCAAGCATCATCATAGCACTGGGAGCTGGAAAGATGAAAAAGCTTTTTTGACATTTAAATACACCCAGGTTGGGAGTGAAACACTCTATGAAGCTGAAAATAGCTGTCTCTTTCCAATGGTAGGTGTACATAATTTATAGGCATACTGTAAAATAATGTATATAAGGTAAAGATAATATATGTAGAAAACGGGAGGTGCTAGGAGAGAAAGAGATGCAAAATAGGCGAGCAAGAGAAGAGAGACATGGCAGCGAATGTAACATGGAAAAGAGTGCAGAATTAAATAAATTACTAGAAAATATATTTAAATTGTTATTAAGTTAGAATGTTTTATTTAAATTTTAATAACACCACCATAATAGTAAAATGTAGCTTACCTGCAATAACTTTCTAATTTCCTAAATTCCTCATCGTTTATATCACATCCAAAAAACTCTCTAATTTTAGTAGCAAAGTAATCCTCTATTTTATCTTGATCATCAGGTCTTCCAAACACTGGTTGGTATGCATATACATCTGGTAGCCGTTTTGTTATAATTGGTGGAGTTACTAGGTTACCCTTGGCATTATACATCTGTGGTCCTACATCGTCAGTGTAAAGCATCACATTTTTGTTCCGCAAACAGGGTGGTACAATACTGTCTATATAGTCTTCTTCTTCGACAGATGAACGACCCGAAACTGATTTTTGGTTCTTTTCCTTACCCTTTGAGGGTTGCTGATAAGTAACATTCATACTTTTAACGGAATCTGAAATTGATATTATGTTCTCTAATGACTGATATGTGAATGATATGAATGATGAATGATAAAATGTTCTTAAATAATACATTTGCAAAGGTGTTTTTATAAACACGATAATATATCCATAACCAAATAAATACTTTATTCATAACAATTTTGAACAAAATCGCACTTTACATCATTTGATTTAAATTAATATCTTAGGAGATACCTATAGTAATTTTAAAATAACTCCACAACAAAATAATGATCAAGTACCACATTTAGATGTGCTAATCTCTGGAACTACCAGACCGATTTTTATGGCCGATAGCTAAGGTTTTGGGCTGAGGTTGTTTTATACATTACTAGTTTTATTTTTTGAAAAAGAATTAGTGTTCCACTCAAAACATAAAAAAAACCCTTGAGCCTTAAACACGCGAACGAAGTCGTGGGGGATAACTATAAAATAAAAATAAATTGTCTTACCGTAGTCACGTTTGCTCCGGGTCGTATCCAGATCCTCGTATTTTTTATTGGTTGTCGAAGGGGAAGGACTAGGGTGCCTGATATTTTCAACATCACATTTCTCAGTTGAAACTGTATCCAAAGTGGTGCCAGACATTTTGCCTAATACGGTCTAAAGAAGCCTAATAATTATGTAAAATAATTACACAACATTCAAATATATTTGAATGACAATTGAAATGGTACCTTTGCTTTGAATTGAAATTTTAACAAAATGACAAACTGTCAAAATGAAATATTTTGATCTGAGATTTTGACTCAGAGCAATTACTCTGAGGATTTTGACTCAGAGGATTTTGATCTCGAACACAGAACGCTAATATCACAGAGGACCAAGACAATCAGAGAGAATGTAATAAATGTAATCACTACATAAGTTTTAGTTTTAGTCAGGCCACACACCACTGCCACATGCTACACGCATCGTACATTTACGTCGCCACAATTATTAGTCTTTAATCTGTGGCCACAATCATTGCGCTACAAATGTATTCTATATGCGCACATCGGAAATGTGTTGTG
The DNA here is from genome assembly GCA_932294365.1 of Diachrysia chrysitis. Classification (NCBI taxonomy): domain Eukaryota; kingdom Metazoa; phylum Arthropoda; class Insecta; order Lepidoptera; family Noctuidae; genus Diachrysia; species Diachrysia chrysitis. The sequence continues at coordinate 12,517,904 of OW028656.1, read as the reverse complement.
TTGTCACTACTCACTTGTCAAATAAAATAGTATTGTCAAGTAGTGAACTGTCATAACAAATACCGACGATTATTTTCCAACTATTTATACTTAAATTAATTAAAATAGTTTAATATGCTTACTTTATGGAATTTGTTTGAGGCTTCGTTGCTTTGCCTGAATGCCGTTTGTGTGTTGCACGAGGAAAGATTCATGCAAAAGAGTAAGAACACAACATAACCTATTCATATATTTAATTCCACTTACGAAAGGTATCGGCTGACGCGCTGATACTAAAACTGTGGTGTATATTTGTATAATAATAACTTACTTGTTATCCATTATTATATATAAATAATGAAAAAATGTATAACTTTCATTGTGTTTTATTTTTTACTAGTGGGATGGGGAGCCAATAATCAGAACCAAGGATTTGAAGATCAGTCTACAGTGAAATTCCAGATTTTAAATTTAGTCAGATCTATTAGGACAGTCACAAGAAGTGGGTATCTTTAAACACCAGCTTTTAATTTACTTTTTATGAAAATCTGAATTGTTTTAATCTAAAATATAGTTATCAAAAGAGAACCAATAATAGACATACTACTTCTAACAACTTCAGACTACTTTTAACAACAGTTATGCCAGATTTACATGCTTCTGTTAAATAAGAACACAGCCACAGTACTATAAGTATTTTATTTTATTTTGCAGTTCCATTGATCATCTTGAACATATTAACAATAATATTTAAACTGTTACTGGGATAATAGGAGAATATTGAAGATGATTAGGACTTTAAGAAAAAACACAACTCAATAGTTGTTTCAAACAAGAACTTAATGCAAAAATAAAATCCACTGAACATTATCCTGGACAAGTGTTTAATTATAAAATATTTTGTTATGGTTTCATATTACTAACTTATGAAGTTAAATATATCTTTGCTACATAAAATAATGATTTCCTTCTTTTTCTTTAAAATTTCCTGCACAAATGCTTATCCCACGCGGCGCTGAAACCCGCATTACGGCGCGCACATTGGTAATTGGCGTGAAAAAGTGTGGAAAAGTAGAAATCTGTCAAAAACTGTAGAAAACTTGCTGCCAAAAACCGAGCTAAAAAGTAAGAAAACAAAAGTTGTATTTCAAGCAAGTTAATTGGGAACTGTTTACACTTTTAAAACTAACTAGCTGTCCCCGCGACTTCGTCTGACTGTTTTAGATTTTAATAATCTAAGATATTAATTAAAATCAAATTAAGTGAAGGTAAATTTGTTCAAATTTGAATAATTGTGATGAATAACGTATTTATTTGGATAAAGATTAATATCATGTTCATAAAAACAAATAACTTTGCAAATAATGCATTATTTTAGAATGTTTTTTATTGATGCTCCGCTCCTGGACCTGGCTGGCGAGAGCGTAATATAAGTACGTCGGTTGTGGGTTATTGTGCTACTGCTAGCTCTCGTTAGAGCAGGCCCAGCTAAAGCATATATGTGTTGTGTGTCCTAGCTAATCCGAATACTTCCTGGAGAAGCGTTGTTTCGTCGTCGGGATAAGAGACCTCTGGAGCGTTTAATTTATTTTTATTATTCATCTGGATTAAAATAAGACAAATCATTGATACCTATATTTTGAAATAAAAAAATTAAGAAAAAAGTTAAAGTAAAATTCGGCACAAAAAAAAAATAAGAAAAATTCTTCCCCACCTTTTAACTTCTTTACAAAAACTATTCATTAGTAATTAAAACTACTAAAAGTTCCAAACAAGTCGTTTTGCAAGTGGTCTGAACACTGATGCAGTTTGAGTTTGTAGCCTTACCCCGGTCTCCCACATGCGCGCAGTCGATGAAAAGTTTTATGTTCGTTGTTTTTGCTTTGATGTGCGTTAAAAAGCCCACAGCTTGGAAAACCAAGGATGCAGTGAAATCTTTGCATAATCATTTGCAAATATCGTACTACACTTGTGGGATTGCGTATTCGTGCGAATGTGTGTGACCAGCATTAGATATATGAGTGAACTTTAAACGTTTTTTTAGCGATCGGGTTTTTTGAAGAGGTCTTTTTTTTATTTCTTACATGTTAGTAAGTTACATTTTTGTAATCGTCTGCTCGTGCTCTTTATTATGATACCCCACTTGATAGGTTTTGAGCATAAAAACCTTTTTGAACAAATATTACAGCGCCAAAAAACTGTTATTTTATTGAAGTGAAAAGTTCTTTAGCCGCGTTGGGCACTTTTTGGTAGGGGTTACTTGTTATTTTTTACTCAATAATTTCTGTTAGGCATTAAGAGGTGTGTAGTTGTGGAATAAAGAAATTCATCTAGGTAAATAGGTGCCTACAATATGAACTTTGAAAAAACCAAACACCTTTTTAGGGTTCCGTACCAAGGTAAAAACCACCCTATTACTAAGATTTCGCTGTCTGTCCGTCCATCTGTCTGTCACCAGGCTGTATCTCCTACATCTATGCTTCATACAATAGAGAAGCGTTCACTTATTCACTTCTCTAGAGTATTCTTTATTTTAGATTTTAGGTTTACTATGGGTTTACTTGCGTGTGACGTCACCAGAGCTGCGTCAAAATATAAACGCGTTCCCGCCACAGATAAAATATTAATATTTATTCGATACTGATTTGGCATAATTTGCAAAATTAGCGTAAAATTAATTATGCCTTATTTTATCCTACTATTTCCTATAAATAGTAGGATTCAAAATTAGATTATTCATAATTAGATTGATCATAATTTGTAGTGTATTTTCAATGTTTTCAAGTAGGTCGAGGACTGTCAAGGATATCAGCCGACGATGACGAAATAATTCGTCTATTGTCATGAAATTTTAAATTTAATGCGATTTTGTCATTCCGATCATTAATTACTGACTGTTTCCCGCGGCTCCGCTCGCGTGGCTGTCGGTTATCATGGCAAAAAGTTCCTATGTCCTATCTCAGGCTCTAGAATATCTGTGTATCAAATTTCATTTAAATCGGTTTAGTAGTTTTTGCGTGAACGCGCGACAGACAGACAGACAGAGTTACTCAGCATTTATAATATTAAGTATTGATAATTTGTATACAACTTATTTCACGTACAGATTTTATAATACCTAATAATTAGGTTAAAACAAAACATAATCTTATTAACCTGTAAATTTTTAGTTATTTGAGTTATGGTTGAAAGTATATTTTCAATTATTAACAAATAATGCTGCGTGCACATCGAACGCATGAATTTTGCTAGCCTTCTCGCCGAACGACGATCGCCGAATGCCAACAAACGAACGCTCAGTCGAAGCGAGAGTTCTTTATGCGAGGGAGAGACAGAGCGCTCGTGCAAACGTGCAGCTAGAATCAGGCCAGGTGCCAACGATCCTTTGCTCGGACGCTGAATGTATTGGGATGGAGGGAGTATATTAATCTATGTTGGGATGTACCGCCAGAAATCGTTCGTTGGGCGTTCGTTGGCCCGGTGTGTACGCGTTATAAAACGATGGTCAAAATCAATTCATGTTTAATTTAATTTTATATTATTTACTTACATAAAACTATCAATAATAGGATTTTAGAACAATAAATCATTTCTTATTTATTTCTATGAAGCTGGCAGTACTAACAGAATCGATAAAATTGGCGGCCATATTTGTCAAAGACAAACAAAACGCCGGTCTTTTCCGCTCCGAGAAGCGTCTGCTGTTGTTTCATTGTGGAAAATTGGTAAATGATGGCAGCAAATAATTATTTTGGGTTTACTCATGGAGGAACCCAGTACGGGTAAGTAAATGTTCGTGAAAAGCAAATAAGTTATGATGTAGCGAATCAAATAAATGCATTGTAAAAATATAGTGATGGATGAGCCTTGTGCTCATGTTTGTCCTATTCAAACAAAATGGCGTCTGAATTGTATTGATCGTGGAATTTTGGTATAAAAATGTAATTGTTATTGAGTTATGCGTGTTTGCTGTGGTTTTAGAGCGGCAACAGCTAGTGCGGCATATGGGGGACAAACAGGGTATGCGGTAGCGCCGGCAGCAACGGCTGCGACCTACGGCACCCAACGTGCCGCCGCTACAGGATACGACACGGCTTATCAGGCAGCAGCGGCTACTCAAGGTGCGTAATACTCGCAAACTATTTTATTTATATTACTAGCATTGTTTACTAAACAAAGTCTACCTAGACTCAAATCTGTAAAATATCAAAGAAAAATAAATTTACCTTAAAATCGATATTACCTACTCTGCTACCTAGTTGATTTTATGATGACTTGAAATTTTTGACAATGGGCATAGTCTGGTTTTATGATCAAGAACGTTTTCCTTCACTTTCGTCTACACTGTATATCTGTATCTTACGGTTCAATCATCATATTTAATCCTATCTCCCTTTTCCGTGAGTCAGTTATGATTATGAATATCTACATTGTTTAACTATTGTGTCTACTGCCGCAGTATAGTATAGTATTTTATAGTAAAAGTATAAAAAGAAAGGTATGTTTGTTTAGTACGTTTTTTTAAAATGTTTTTGTTTCATTTCTTGTCTTCTTTTCTTTTTCTATTCCATTTTTAAATCAATGTTCATCGAATGATCCTTTTAATCAAAGTATATCATTTTCGTGTTCTATAATATATTCAAAATAGTACGTACAAGTATATAGTACGTAGACCTGAAATATACTACTATATGGTATCTATTGACTATATTAAAGGGGGTGGTTGGCAACCCTTAACATGTTATATGGTATACATACAAGTTTATCTTGTCTTTAGCATACATAAATAATCCTAATAATAATTGTAGGGCCTATGATTAATTTGCTGATATGCAATCTTTCAAGCCGCAAGCTATGTCGGTGTCAACAAAGCTTGGGAAAAGGATGGGCAGAAGTAGATTTCGTCAAAATATTATGTGTTTAGTTTGAAAAACATTTTAGTCTTCATTCAGGCTGTAGTCAATTCAGACACATGCTGATATTAGTAGAAGACTTTGGTAACAGCTGTGGTTTTACCAGCAGCGGCTCACGCTCATGCGCACGCGGCGGCCGCTGCAGCATCTGCCTACGACGCCAGTAAGTCAGCGTACTACCAGCAAGCGGCTGCAGCCTACCCTGCAGCAGCACCGCCACAGCCACAGCCCACGTATGATGCTACAGCTGCTAAACCAGCTTACTCTACACCGGCAACTTACGCTCAGGTAAGTTAACATTACTGTTTCAATCCTACTGTATAAAGGCAGAAAAGGTCTCCACACTACAGATAATATACTGTCTCCAAAAGTTGTGTCTTCACATATTTTTTTACATGCCTATGTGAATAAATAATAGTACAATATTATTGTTATTCTAAAAACAGGAAGATAAATCAATCAAAATAAAAGCACGCCTTTTATGGCACTTTTAAAATGTTCAATGGCTCCAGTTGTGACTGCGAAACTGATCTGTGGAGTGTTATTATTTACATAAATATGTATATATATATATAAAACATTGCCTAATTGCAAAATATGATAATACATTGCCTAATTGCAAAATATGTATATAATACATTGCCTATTTTGTCAATCATACTGTATCATGCAGCTTTAAGGTAGTAGTAGCTTCGTTTTAGTAGTACCTCATTATACCATTCCCTATTTGACTTATGGTTTGAAATTCCCTATCAGCTTTTATAATTTTCTTTTGAGGCTTCTGTTCTGTTTTTGGTATAAACCAAATGACTATGGAATCTTATTACCACCCTTTAAAAACACCGCCACAATCCATGTGCTTAGGCTTTTTTTGTTGCCAAAAATGTGCCCTGCTGAAAGAAAGACTCATGTTCCTAGATCTGTTTCGTTCTTCTTATTTTGGGCAATTTCTGACCATGTCTGTCCTGAAATAACGTCCAGATCGTCAGGCCAACTACGCCGCGGCCGAGCTCTGCGGCGATTCCCGCGCTCAGCCGCCCAGTGAGTGTGATAATCATCATTATAGCCTTAATATTGTGTGGGCTTAGACTGAATTTGTCATTTTAGCTTGACCATTTTCTACGAAAAGTAAATAGCACAAACTCTGCCGATTGACCGGTTCTAAAAATTCACAGTTATAAATATTGTAACTACCAAAAGCAAGACAATAATTTTTGGCCTACCTAGTAAATAGTGATACTTGAGATTATCTAAATTCATGAAACTTCTTCAAGCATTGTAGAATTTATCATTGAGTTAAGCCTGGGTTTCTATTTGGTACCATCCAGCTAGTCCATTTAGAAACCTTTATTTTATATTATTAGTGTATTTATTTTGAATTAAAAATCTGTAAAAAAGTAAATTCTTCATCCTAGAAGAAATGGTTTAGGAGTCATTAACTCTATTAAAAATGTTTGTTTGTACCTATGTATTGGCTTTTTGCCAATATATGAACTAATACAAGTTAGGTATGAGTAATTCTTTTTTTATATAGTTTTATTCGTTATACAATATGTCATTTCATATTTATTCATATTCAGGATTAAAATTTGTTCTGTTTCCATATGAAAGAAAATATTTTTACAGTCATGTTTTTTTAGCACATATTTGAAGCTTTTGTGCTTTATCACAAAGCTTACAGCACTGTATAATTTTCAGATTTTTGTATAAACAATGCAAGCTTACTGCATTTTATATAAAATAATATCAATCAGAGTCTATTATGGTTCACTCGGTTCTCTGCTCGACATGGCCTATAATATATAATATGTTACTCTTGTTTAAACGGTTATTTTGCGAATTATGATGCTCATTGCAAGATAACATGAATGATATATAATATAATGTTAGTATTTTGGTTTGCGAAGACATTTGAAGTTTGAGTATTGGTCGGGCAGACAGGGGCGCGCGCGGGCGGCGGGGCCAAGCCGGCGTACGGCGGCGTGTACACGGCCACTACGGCCGCCACGTCGTACCCCACGCAGGCCTACACGGCCACGCCCGCGCAGCCCGCCAAACGTCAGTATATACACGTCAACATAGGTACCGTACTCTTTGTGCAAGCGACACCACGGGATTGCGGTCGCCGCGCCCAGGGCCCCCTCCTGAGCTTGTTCCTCTACCGCACTCCCGCGCTGTCGCCTACTGTACTTGTTTGTCTTACTGGGACGAGGAGTAGTCAACCGATGAAGTGCACGTGCTGCTCTTTGCATTCGACCCACCCGATGCTTACCTATATTTTAATAGAACCGTAATTGCCTAAGCTGCGAACACGCGTTGACGATATATGCAGAGCCATGCACGTATCGACCACGCTCGTTCACCCGCACGTTATCACTCCATTTGTTTACTACTCTGGAATCTATCTTAGAGTATGAAAAAGAATTATGAAGCGCGTCGACAACAGCATGATATATTTTAACATTAGTAAAGTTAGATCGCGCTACCTATTATTTTTATTCAGTAGTTTAATGAGTTTTATCATACAAGTTACTGTTATTTAGAGTTTTCTTTTACGATTTATAAAAAGAGTGAAAAAACGCCTAATCGTTTGTTTAAACCCTTGCTACTAAATTGTTCGTAGATTAACACATTAATTTTAATTACCCTTAGGCTGTATGTAATCTGATATCTTTTGTCTTGTAGTAAAATATACTTGCTATTAAATTATGTAACTGGGGAAGCATTAAATGTCGGATTACGTTTGGTTTAAGGTATACTAGAAATCTAGATACGCGCTTTGTAGCTTATTCATACTCTTCAAAAAGTGGCAGCTACTGCCTTTTTAGTATTTAGAATGTACTGTGACAATGCATAAGGGCGTCAATAAGTAAGTAATATAAAAAAAATAGTTCATTTTTAAACTACTTATTGATGCCTAGCCTGCATTGTTTTAAAAATAGGAATGTTTAATAACAGAGGCAGTTTGAAATCGAAATACACCGAAAATTTAAAAGTAATTTAAAAAAATCGGTCTGAGCAAGTTATTTTGGTGCAGAAAAATGCATTACCTATTTCAGATTGGTAATATGTGCATGTAAATAACCGTTAAAGTAGGTTAAAGTTTTAGTTAGTTGTTTTTCTTATTTAGATATTTCCTTGATTCACGTAATTTTGATTGTTAATTAATGTACCTATTGGATGTGTTGCAATAATTACAAGACGTTACGTTATAAAGTCAATATTTTTTTTTTCGAATTTCTGAAACACTCGTCGATATGAGAAATGTATTTCAAATGATTTCTATAGTAAAATTTATGCTCTACTTTGCTATCTTGGTTTGGTTTAACTTACACCTGTGTACTGATTTGGTAGTTAATCAGTAGTTTAACTTTCAAATCAGAATAAAACTTTATTTTAAAGTATTTTAGGTCTGTAATTGTAGATCCCGTCATTTATTACGACAAATTGCCTTCTTATTTAATAAAATAATAATTTTGTGGATCAAGTAATAACTATTTATTATATGATAAATAGGACCATTAAATGTTTAGTTTGAAAGCTGTTTGTCAATAAATGCTATTTTTAATACAGCATGCAACAAAAACCCTGTCCGATCTTTATGAGTATTATTTGGCATCGTATTGCGTACACGTACGCAACTATTCAATGGACTTAAGATTATTATTTTGCCCCAGTAAATATAATTAAATTAAAATAAAACTGATAAAAGGCAACACTGATCGCTCGACAAAGTTCACGTGTACTTTAACACAACAAAGTTCAGTTTTGTATCAAAGAAGCCGCCTGAGCGAGATATTTTTTTCTAGTACGTATGTTGAAATACGCTTTTGTTGGATAGCACAGGGTTTTTGTTATATACTGTATATAGTTCAGTTTACATTTTTGTTGAAATTGTTTTATGTATATTTCAAGTCATGTGTAAGAAATTTGTTGTAAATCTTTATAGAGCCAACAAACAGAGGCAACACTGCGTACGATACTGCTCTCTACAACGCGGCAACGATGTACGTCGCACAGCAAAATAAAACTGGAGGAGGAACGTAAGTGCTTTACATGTTTAAAAAATTATAAATACGATACGATTCATTCGTGCTCTGTAGATTTACAACATATAGGACGGAAATAGAAATCGCTTTGCAGACCAAACTCTGGGTCGATGTCAATAAAATAATAGGTCAGAGCACGCTAGGCTAAACATGTATGATGAGAGTGACGGGCGTGCCGGCAGCGGCTGGAAGAACTACAACAAGAGCGGCGTGGGCGCGGGGCAGGCGCGCCGGCCCAAGCCGCCGCCCAAGGCGCAGCAGCTGCACTACTGCGACGTGTGCCGCATCTCGTGCGCCGGCCCGCAGACCTACAAGGAGCACCTGGAGGGCCAGAAGCACAAGAAGAAGGAGGCCGCCGTCAAGCTGGCGGCCGCCGGCGCCGCGGCCGGCGCGCTGCGCGGGGCGGGCGGCGGCGCGCTGCGCTGCGAGCTGTGCGACGTCACCTGCACCGGCGCCGACGCCTACGCCGCGCACGTGCGCGGGATCAAGCACCAGAAGGTCGTCAAGCTGCACACCATGCTGGGCAAGCCCATCCCCTCCACCGAGCCCACCAAGCTCGGACAAGGTACTACCTAGCTCATACCACTTCAACTAAATTAACACACGTTTACTACGTTTAGCACTATTCTTTCAGACCAGCTGTATTTTAAGTAATTACTTACAAATTATTATTTTTGTCTCGAAAGAAAATATTTTTATTTTCCAGTTTTTTTTTGTTTTGTATCAGATATGCTCTCTATTTGCGATAACATTCGTAAGGAGAACATATTTGTTAATGCCCCGCTTCTGTGCTGACCCGCATTGCCACAACGCCATATCTGTATAAATGCGCGCGTCTAGTTGGCAATTAGATTTTTAATAGTCAAATTTTCTCAATGTTAACCAGTTCGGCACCCAATACAGATATGTGGAGTGTGATAAATGGGCCTTTTTTATACCTTATATAAAATTATATGATTTCCTGTAAAAGGAAAAAATTATAGTCAAATGTAGAAAAATATGTAGAAAAGGCTCAAAACATATATTTTATCAAATTAAAACTATCTAGAAAAGTAACTAGAGAAAATTTGACTTTTCCGATCTATCAGCCAAAAAGACGGTGGCCGGACCGTCGAAGATCGCATTCGTTGCGTCCGGTGGGCTCAGTACAGTGGCGGGTACCTCCAACAAAGACCCAAAACCTGCCCAAGGCGATAAAGACAAGGACGGCGAAGAAAAAGACGACGAGGCCGACACCGAGCCCGAGGTGCAGCCGGTGGGCCAGGACTACATCGAGGAAATCCGCGGCGACGACGGCAAGGCGCTCTCCTTCAACTGCAAGCTCTGCGACTGCAAGTTTAACGACCCCAACGCCAAGGAGATGCACATGAAGGGTCGCCGCCACCGTCTGCAGTACAAGAAGAAGGTTCGTATCTCATGCTCTACTCAGACGCACGCTCTCGATGCTCGCTACATCCGATGATTACTTAGTAAAAGGTTTGAGGCGCACGTCGAGCCTGGCACATCCATCGCGACGTCCAAGAGTTCCGTGCGTCAAATGATTAAAAATTTTAAATGAGGATACCCAATCATCGTGGTCGTTATGTCACATTTATTTTGTGTAGTAATTAGACTGAATTGTGCAGGTGCAACCGGATTTGGAAGTGAAAGTAAAGCCATCGATGCACCAACGCAAGTTGGCCGAGGCAAAGGCGCAGCGGATGATGGTGCGCGACGAGATGTGGGCGCGTCGCCGCATGCACGACGTAAGTATCGTGACTTGTTAAGCTAATGTTTATCTATTGCTAAACTAGCTGTTTCCCGCGGCTTTGCTCGCGCTTAGGTATGATAAATTGCTGCATGGACGTATGTGATTTTCAAAGTAATAAGCATAAAATTTCATTCTGGTTAGAAGTGGTGTTTGATTGGTTTATTGTTTAAATTTTACCTAATTTTAATGAGTTTTAATTTTTTAATAGCTGATGTGATCGAGATGGTTCCTACCCATAACTATTTCTTTTTGTTCTTATTCTCTTTTCTAAAATATGTCGGAGTTTTCTCTATTGTTTTCCGATCTACGATGCTGTAGGTCAAATGCCCAGGTCATCTATCCAAGCCATTGCCCGTTAAATATATTATCAAACCCTAACCTAATTTGTTTTAACAAGTTACATATTCCTAAGTGTTTCTTGTGTATTTTGCATTTCATTTATGCAAGGTACGTATGTGTAGGTATTTTTTGTGTATATGTTTATTATAACCTGCAAACCAAACCAAAAAATGTTTAAATGCCACCTGATTTCCCAGCTAAGGGGTGTTATTTCCAAATATTTTATATAAACTACCACCCCTATTTCTAGTGGCAAATTTTATGAAACTACACAATACTTTTGCAATCATATTTGCTCAGTTGCTTTAAATATTAAATTTCCGTTTTCTAACTTGACCACATATAAACAGTCAACCTATTTTACACTTTAAGAAGGCAGATTTATTAAACGCGGAAATACGTATCTATTCTTCTCGCACTTCTGGTTAAAAATAATAACCAGAAGTGCATATGAAATTACGTATGAAATTACATGCTTTATCTTTAGAAATAACGAACTCCCCATATATATATAGTTTGTTGAGAGAGAGAGTTTGTTTGTCGTTTGTACAACAATAACCGAATCAACTTGTATAAAAGCATGTCAATAAGTGGGCCAATTCTATATACATATGTATATAAAATGAGAAGTTCTAACTGACCATTTTTTTTCACAGGTTTTAAAGTTTATAGGGGAAGTCCGTCATTTTTCTGAATATAAACTAGGTAGAGAAGTAAACTGACTTTTTCTAGAAAAGATCAGTACTTTGAAATAGAGTTCTTTGTCCAGCAGACTGGGTAAAAAAAAAAAGAAGTTTTGATTAGAGTAAGAAATGTTTGTATGTGCGAATAACAGTGGACTTCCGGCAGGGCCTGGAGGAGGAGGAGCGCATGTACTGGGAGGGCGGCATGGAGCCCTGGTGGGGCCGCGGGCCCGTGCCGCCGCCGCTGCACCACCACCACCACGTGAGTGTGCCGGCCACTCACGCTCTGGCTCTTGCTTATTTAAGTGATATTAACGGTGATAAGTCCACTGGACTATCTGTTAAGATAGCTGTGCCAAAGGAGAACGTACGAACGAATTCGTAAGAACCTTCTTCAAAGTATAAGGAATCTTAAATAACAAAGATTAATGAAATCGGTTAAGTAGTTTTAAATTTATATAGATAGATGCAATACCTACCTACCTACCTAACCTACCTACCCTACCCTAAATACCCTACCCACCTACCTACCCGTACCCTAACTACCCGACCCACCGACCTACCTACCCCTATAGTACGAGAGCTGACGACCAAAACCATGTCTCATAGCAATACGGCAAAAACCCTATAAAATCGTTAGATTGTATGATTCTGAACCCGACTAGGTGTGTAGTAACGGTCGAAAGTGTAGCAACTGCGTGGGAGGCCATTTCTGCTGTGTCAAAAAAAAAAGACCGTCGGTATTATAGCAATACGTCTGATAGTGAAAATGTACATAGATTTTATAATTGTATTACGAAAAAGTTTGTTTTCAGACATTTTGCGCGTAGCATATAGCCTGAGCGCATTTTTGGAAATGTCAACAAATTTAGCCGACCTGTATCATAGCAATACGGATAATTTTTTTTTTCAACTTTTCGTATTGCTGCCATGATTACCAAAAACCTGTTTTCAGACACTTTAAGTGTAGCATATACTCCCAAAAACGAAAATAAATTGTGCGATTTATTTCAGTCCTTCAACTTCAATGTTACGGTTTCGGGTAAATTCTTTGTTAAATATCATCTAATAAATTCAGGGTCGCAACGTATTCATTGGTTTGTAACAGAAAATTCAAGATGCCTCAATACGATTTTTAAATGATATCTGAGTATCGAAAAGTTATCTGATAGAGAAGGTGCTACACTTAATTTGTCTGATATAAATTTTTTGCACATGTGGACCACTTATTTTATCATGTCCAACAATTTTCAGACATATTGCTATGATACCGATCGGTAAAATTCGTTAACATTTTCAAAACGGTCTCAAAATTTAATGCGTTCACATTTCCGTCTGAAAATTGTTTTGTTCGCATCAAATAACCAAAATTTACTAATAAAAAAGATTTTCAGACGTATTGCTATGAGACATTTTTTTTGTCTCATTTTTTATTTTTTTAAGTGATTTTACGGGTTTGCGCTACACCACTAACGTCTGAAAAATATGTTTCCGGTATCTCAGAACTATCATTCAACTACAGTCTGCAAATCAGACATATTGCTATGATGCAGTTCGGTAAAATTCTTTGACAATTTTGAAAATTCGGTCAGATCAAATGCTACGCGGAAAATGTCTGATATTGGTATTTTCGAGTTCAGGATAATCGTATCTATCGATTTGATGCGGTTTTGGCCGTATTGCTATGAGACAAAAATTTTGGTCGTCAGCTCTCGTACTACTACCCTACTTACCTAACCCTACTCTACCTACATACCCTACCCTACTCACCCACCTACCTACCCCTACCCTACCTATTCTACCCTTCCTATTCTACCCTTCTTATTCTACTGACTAACGACTGAACTTAACGACAGTGCGTGAATTGCTGCACACGAACACACTGATTTACTGCATCATACATTAAACCGCATTAAGCACATAAAAATAAAAATCCACTGAGGCAACGCGACCTTTACGCCCAAATTACCGCCAAAGTCCGTAAAATATTATAGTTGCGATCAGAAATTGTTGGTTGACAATGTCAAAAACAAATGAAAAAAAAATATTCTTTTAAATTTATTTTGATTTCTGAACGACTTTTAATTTTAATTGATTTCTAAACGACGGGAAAAACATCAAATGTTTGGCAGGTAGGAATTGTTTCTAAGGGAAAGCGAAATTGTTTTCTTTGCTTTACTCCAAGCATTTTTTTCATATTTACTCACCTTTTAAAACTTCCCTGGACTTCCACAAATAATTTTAAACCAAAATTAGCCAAATCAGTCCAGCTGTTCTCGAGTTTTAGCGAGACTAACGAACAGCAATTGATTTTGATATATATAGATAATGAGGTGTTCTAGGCATTACGATCGATAGTAGACTCACATGGTCGGCACATGCTCGTCTTGTTTACTTTACCTACTTCCACAGCATCATATCCTATGGCATACTGTTGTGGGGTAAGGCAGCAGATATAAAAACGATTTTTATCTTACAAAAACGAGCTGTTAGATCCATATACCAGCTAGGGTCTCGAGTTTCTCTTAGGGAGCGATTTAAAAAGATAGGTATCATAACTGTAGCTTCACAATTTATTTTTGTTAATATATTATTTATACGGCAAAATATTCACTTGTACACTAAGAATAGTGATATCCATAATATAAACACGCGAAATAAACACAAGTTATGTTCGAAATTACACCGGCTGCATAGGGTACATAATTAATTTGTGGGGCTTGGTATTCGCTTCTACAATAAACTTCCTCTTTGTTTGATAGAATTGCCCTTTAAATCATTTAAATCCACAATTAAAAATAAGCTATGTGAAAAGGTTTATTATACAATTAATGATTATTTAAATGATAAATATAGTTGTTCGCCGTGACAGACACAAGACGGTTCTATGTGAATCTTAACATTACACTACGACGTTATTTAGTTAATTTGATTGGCATACACTTTGTATGTAACAACATTTGTTACCTATTTTTTTTTTTAATATGATTTTGCGTATGTATAAATGTATATTATTACTTCTTTTTTATTTACATTTATTAAAATGTATAATTATATTAATTATAAAATTGATAATGTAGCCATTTTTAATGCCATCTTGTTAAGGGACAGTGCAGTAAATCAGTGTCTTGAGTGTTTTTTTGTTATATTATTTTGTAAGCCGGCAGCAGATTCGTCATGCTCCCTTAGTTGTCATTGCCTGTGGTGGCGTCTTGGGTCGGGTCACCTCCTTCCCTCTAATATGGCGAGGGAGGTGATGGCTGACCCTTGCGTCATACTCGTGAACGGGTGCTGCTTGCGGTGACTGGTCGATCTGCTGGCTTTGGTCTGTGTAGATTCTACTTATAATTTCATAATGGACCTCAAACGCTTGTTTATTTGGCGCGGTCCCTAAATTATATTCTGTATTATTGTTATTGGAAAAACAGCGTGCTGCTGTGGAGTTTGTAGCGCCGGTTCTTCTTCACAGCTAGAGCACTTAGGAAGCGGTGTAGGGTGGGCAAAATGGGTGCTGTCTATTTTATTATTTTGACGTTTGAAAAGTGCAATTTGTAGCCTATTTTAAATAAATGAGTGATTTGTGCAGCAGACGCTGGCGCTGGGCGGGCTGGGCGCGGGCTACGGGCCGGTGGGCCGGCGGCCCGAGACGTCGGACGACCGCCACGTGCTGGCCAAGCACGCCGACATCTACCCGCCCGACGCGCAGCTGCAGGACATCCAGCGCGCCGTCAGCCACACCGAGAAGGCGCTCAAGTCGCTCTCCGACGCGCTCGCCGACCAGGCCAGGCCCAAGGCATGCACTCACTACTCACCGTTACTTTTGTGTCTATTCAAATAACGTAACTAAATCGAAACATTTTCCACTAGGGACCTAATGCGGCTAATAAAGCTTCAATTAAGCCTGATGACAAGAAAGATGATAAGCCTGAAGGAAAAGAAGATGGCCGTGATAATCAATTGTGAGTAACATTTTGGTACAGTACCTATGTTTTGTAATCATGTTGTGTATTATTGTGTTATAAAATATTGATTATGCTTTAAAATTGCATTTTTACGTACAAATCAGATAAAATGTATGATGATAATAATATTTTTTTTTATATAAAATTATTCAAATATTAGAGTTAATTAAAATAGTATTGAATGTGTGTGGGTAGGTTCTCGTTCGCGGGCGAGGGCGAGGCGGGCGCGGGCGCGGGCGCGGGGCCGGGCGCGCGCGCGCTGAAGGGCGTGATGCGCGTGTCGCTGCTGGCCAAGGGGCTGCTGCTCAAGGGCGACCGCGACGTGCGCCTCGTGGTGCTGTGCCACGACCGGCCCACCGTCACGCTGCTCAAGCGCGTGGCCGCCGACTTGCCGGCGCACCTGGCCAAGGTCAAGGTGAGCGTCGCGCGTAGAGCTCGGTGCCTACGCCGCTACGCGCTACAGCACTGCTTGCTCGCAGGGCGGCGAGGAGGCGCGCTACAAGGTGGAGCTGCTGGCGGCCGAGGGCGCCGTGTCGGTGTCGGACGGCGGCGTGGCCGTGCTGGTGAGCCTGACGTCGGCCGTCATGCGCGAGCCCGCAGGTGCGTGTCCCCGCCCACACTCGGGCGAACTTCGACGTCGCCAATTTCACCACACACCTGTTCTGTCACTTCTCGATCTGACCGTTCCCGGCTCTTTTTACGTGTTTTAGAAAAAACTTAGCGCGCTGACGATACTAACACGGACGAGTGGAAATTGGTAGTCGAAATCGTCTATTTTAACTCCGACCGAAGGAGGACCGTTCAGCTCAGAACAAACTATCTAATTATGGTATCATATATTTTATATTTCTGTATATGTATTTTACTAAGTATTTTTGTTTTACATAATCTAATGTGTGATGAAAAAAAAAAGATATTTTGTTCAAAGTTTACCGCCCGGCGCCCATCGCGTCGGGCACTGTGTTGAATGCTTATTTTTAGGTGTGAGTAGGTAAGATGCAGCGAGAAGAAAAGGATTTTTGATCATCTATCTCGATATATCACGTGCGTTGAATCCGCACTGGTATATCACTCTACTGAAACGGAGCAAACATTTCCTTGTATATCTATTCGTATATATTTATTGTTATTTTCCTTATTTACAATTATTCTTCTTTGAATCTAATTAATTAGGAATTAATTTAATGCAACCCTTTTTTTGCGATTGTCTCACGTGTTTTGTACGATCTGTAAATGATGTGTAATATTACGATTATCTACTGATCATCACAGGACATAATATGTCATTTGATATGAACGCCCGCTTCTTCAGGGTGCGATGCGCATGTCGCATGAGATCTCATCCCGAGTCAGAATCGAGCGTGGTCCCTTTAGTGCAGAGTTAGGGCTACACTCATGTTTGCCCCGTTTTTGTCGATGTTTTGATGGTCAAACACCCTTTGTGTTGTTGTCGCTAGACGGTGGCGACATAAAGCGAGACGACAAGGATGTGCTACCGCGGCAGAAGTGTTTGGACGCGTTGGCCGCCCTTCGGCACGCCAAGTGGTTCCAGGTACATCGCCAGAACTTTTACAAAAGTGTGCGCACTCCACTAGACATAAGAAACTGACAGACTCCATCAATTATTATTCCTTAGTCCCGAGTCACCTCATTTTATCAAATCTTGCAATTTATTAGTTTAAAGCGGGAGTGCGCACGTATTTTTTAGTCACATGTTTATTTCTTTATTTTCCATATAAAGTAGTAGTCTTTTAAGTTAAAAAGTCTTGTAAACATAAGCACCCATGAACATGTGGCTACAAGAGCTTGAGTGTGTGGCAAGCTGCGTTTCCCGCACTCTGTAGCCACCGGTGGGACCTGGAAACGCAGTTTCTGTGAAGTGTGCTCGCTCGGCCTCGCGGCGAGCGCAGCGTGACCCTTGTGCGTGTGCAGGCTAGGGCGGCCACGCTGCAGTCCTGCGTCATCATCATCCGCATCATGCGCGACCTCTGCCGCCGCATCCCGAACTGGTCGCCGCTCAACGCCTACGTGAGTACCGCCACACCACACCACACCACACCACACCACACCACTCCACACCACTACACGCCGCCACATGGACGTGATGACACCGATGACGAGTCGGAGACCGCCGAGTGGTCAGTCAATGTGCGTCTGTGTCGAGTTATTTGGCACTTCGCTATGTTTACTGCTACTGGCGTGTTCGCTGACGACATTGGCAATCTGATCCATAGCAATAATTCGTTTAATTTATCAAAATCTAAATAAACTTGGTTGCAAGAACGGGCTTGCGTTGATGACTTAATATGCACGCTGCAAACACTGGAATTAAATACCAGAAAATAGACAGTGTACCATGTAGGTATATGTAAAATGATAAAATTGTACTGAGCATTAAAAATGAAGCGACCAGAGTTTCGACAGCATTCTTTATTTTCTATTTTTAACCTACACAATATGAGCTGACGTGTTTTAAGGTATTGCAGCACTGCTCATATAGTCCAGTCATTTCTGGTATCTGCGGAATAATTCCATTTGTGCTGCAAGTATCACGATGTGGGAGAATATATATTTAGTGTGAAATGACAACTTACACTTAAAGATTGTTTCAAGTATGCAAACCACGTTGAAGCCATTCTCATTCATTAGATCTATATTTTGAATTTCATTTCGAGACCTATCCCATTATACCTGTTACTGCCTGTTGGACATTTTCATGCACTTGAACAGTTTTCATCTAAGTGGGGTAGTGTGCAAGTTATCAGTTGCTGGCGGATGATGATATAGAAGTTCAATGTGGTTTGCTCACTTAACCCTTAACACCACTCGTGGGGGACCTAGCTCCCCCACCGCCTACTTTTTTGCAAATAACATAATTATTTAAAATGCGACGCGGTTGCGGTTCGGTGTATTCTTAGCGACGCCCGAGAGCTAGCAGGGGACGGACATGCGTGCTGTTCACGTTTGTGGTTTGTGAGGTACGTGCCGGTACGGGACCTAAGTCCCCCACGAGTGTAGTTATGTCGGTATTTTTCCATATTAGTATTTTTATACATTTGAATTTTTATAGGTTTTGGTGCAATATGGCTAAAGATTTAAATCCCCAGCAGATAGATAGGCAATTAAATGATCTTGAAAATGAAAACAACGAGATTTTTCCTGAACTATTAAAGAAATCTAGGTGTCATTTGTGCTCACGAAGTAAAGATAGCAATACTCCCAGAGTTTGCTCCAAATGTATGAAAAATATCTGTCGTATCCACTCTATTGATGTGAAAATATGTACCAAATGTCAGAAATAAGTTTATTTTAGATTATAATTATAATGTTGACACTAATTATTGAGACAGCTAAGACATTTTCAGAATAAGATAAAAAAAAATATTGGCCAACTATTCCTATTGTGATTTTTCATGTTCTTAAACTTATTGAAGAGTTTATGTTTGTTTTTGTTTATATGTACATTGGTTTATTAGAAAAAAGTGTTTTTTTGTTTTGATATTCTAATTTTCAATATAATTTGGGGTTGTGAAGAAAACACAATAAATGTAACTTGTTTTTTGGTAACTTTTTTGTTTGTAGCTAGAAATAATCGTTTT
The DNA here is from genome assembly GCA_932294365.1 of Diachrysia chrysitis. Classification (NCBI taxonomy): domain Eukaryota; kingdom Metazoa; phylum Arthropoda; class Insecta; order Lepidoptera; family Noctuidae; genus Diachrysia; species Diachrysia chrysitis. The sequence goes on along the minus strand of OW028656.1, from coordinate 12,498,630 downwards.
TTATGTAAAATACAATTAAACCTGTTTTTTTTCACTTAAATATATGTTTCTTGTTTATTTTATGAAAATTTATCCTAAGATATTTCATACTAAATTACTTAAATATTGAATACAAATATTGGGGACTTAGGTCCCCCACGAGTGTAGATGTGTAAGCTGAAAATACCAAGTGGTGTTAAGGGTTAAAATAATTTTTGAATGTAAAAGTAGTCAATTCACTAAATCTATATCATGTTATTTTCCCTCTTTTCTCTCAGTTTATTTACTGCGCATTATTGTTTAATTCTAAAATGATTGGATAGTGTTATTTTGACAGCGAGCGCGGCGACGCTACCTTGCGCGGTATAATAAAAGTTTGTTTTTAAGACACAATGTTTTATGAGTGGAGAAGCAGTGAGTTGTTATGCACTGAGCTTGCTGTGATCGGAGGGTACAGTGGTGCGCGTGTGCAGGCCATGGAGCTGCTGGTGGCCGGCGTCATGCAGTCGGCCGGCGCCGCGCTGTCGCCGGGCGAGGCTCTGCGCCGCGTCATGGAGGCCGTGGCCGGCGGCCTGCTGCTGGAGCACGGCCCGGGCCTCCGCGACCCCTGCGAGAAGGACCTAGTCGTACGTACCCACATTGTCGCTCATGCACTACTAGCGTCATTCACCAACTCCACGATTTCATTTAGAGGTAGAGCCCTGCTAGGTCCATAGCACATGTCATAGCGTAAACGAAGTACAGCCGATGTACGTACAGTGCATCATTATTGTGGACATCACCATTACAAATACATTAGTATTTTAAAAACCTTACATTTTAAAAACCTAACTACCGAAATTTGAATATTATAAATCTATTATATTAAAAAAATTATATTGAAAATATATATATTCACGATTCACGAATAAATTTCAGGATGCTCTGGGTAACCTACCACCTCAAAAACGTGAAGATCTGACTGCCTCCGCGCAACAATTCCTCAGACAGATTGCTTTTAGACAAATTCACAAAGTAAGTATACTGTTTTCTATACTTTTTACTATTTATATTGCAATAAAAATCCATTTTAATATTAGTTCTCGTAAATTTAACTCTCAGCAACATTTAAAGAAATGTTTACCTATTTGTTACTCAGGTATTAGACATGGAGCCGCTTCCCAAGCTGAAGCACACGACCGGCGCGTGGAAATTCCCTCGCAAGCGCAGGCGCTCCAACACCGACGCTGATGCTGACACTCCCAACGGTACATAATTGTTTCCTATTTTAACATCCTGTAAACACGTTAAGTCAGTATCATTCGTATACATAATACATAACTACATTGGATAATAAATTTAAATGTAGTTTTTCTTGTATGTTACAAGCTTTTCTTTAACATGCAATGTACCATGTATGTATTCATTTTTATTAGTTATCAGCAGCTGTCTTAATATTAAAGACCCACTTATTGATATATGATATTTACAAGCTGGTCTGATAATGGAGCCCGAAGGTGGCCATATAAACTATGGAAACGTCGCAACCCTATCGTGTTTTAAATTGTTTGATTTGTCTTTAATAGTACTTGGAGCCTGATTTAATAGTGTTTAAAAACTAGAAATGATGATATCTGATGACGAGTCGTAGAGAGCGCAAAAGGTGCGGTGATCCAGCGTCAGCGTCGAGTTATTCGATACTTCGCTTGGTTCGCTGCCACTTGCGTAATCCTTGACGACATGGCACTCTGATCTAAGAAATACATATATGCATCTTAATAACACGTCGAAGTTTTTTATTTGATGCTAATAGTATCTTATAACGTGATTACAGGTGAAGGCAAGGTGGTCAAAACAGAAGAGAAAACTGATGCGTCTGAAAACCAAGCCAAGAAGTAACAGTCAGGACGTCCCGCGGTAGCTGTGTTCACTGTGCCCACACGTTTTCAGGAACTGTTTATTTTCAGACATTTTAATTTTTCTCTTTGATCGATGAATACGTGACGGCACGGTAATCGCAGCTTCAGCGAGTATCCTTTGTTCTGTGTTAGCTATTGTGTGCGAATCAAAATCTCAGATATTTTGTATTACCGTGTATTGTTTACACAAAATGTTTTTTTCGGTCACACAAACTCGTGGTGATGATCTGTCCAAAATATTCTAGTACACATAAATATAATGCCGCGATTTTCAGTAGTGTTTAATAATAGGTTTAGACTTCTATATTATGTAAGTAGTGTTAGCGTATGCAAAGAGACAGGGAAAGTCGGAATGACACGATCGCTGTAATGGAATTGTCATAGAGATGATTGCGATTAGAGTAAATGGATCTGCTCGGACGTGGAGTAGTTGGGGGAGATATTGCCTGGTTAAATCTTCGTCCACCACAGCGCGAACGATGAAGTCTGCTTTCTCTAATCTCCAGTCTGCAGACAGTTGTAATGAGATAGGGTTACAGTATTTTGACTTTATTCATATTTAGTTCCTTACCTGCCCAGCCATGCTGGTCACGGGTACGTTATCCTGCGACGATGCAGTTTATTTTTAATATACGATACCCTATATTAATAGTTTAGTAAGGTGTATATTTTCGTGTATGTATTTTTATGCTGCCTCTAAAGGCGATATTTGAAAGTATACATAGTATTGTAACCAAGAATTGGTATTAGGAATCTGCTTTGGTCCTATTTTTGTCGGAATCAAAAAATAATGTTGAAAAATGTGTCGTACGCGCACTATTGAGTAAGTACCGTGTGATACTTACGACTATCTTATATTTATACGTCAAGTAGCAATCGCTGCTATATTCGGTTTAGGCATTAAGGACAGTATATCGTAAGCTAATGCATCTGAATACATGTGATTTATACATTTTGTAAACATCTTTCACATTGCAATAACTCTAATGCCTTAATTATGCGAGTTCTGTGTTATATACGTTAAAAAAATATTATTGCTTTTCCGAAAGCAATGTTAGTAAGTTAGCAAACACCAATCTTTTATTAAATAGAGTTCATATCGCACCATGTTACGTAAAAAATTCGGTGTGTAATGTATTATATTATTTATTATAATATTATAGGGTTATTATGTTGTGACCCGTTTAAATTCGACACAAATAATTTCTAACTACATTCTGTGAGACTTCTTTTGTATTCTGAACTTTATGTAATTTGGGGGAGATTAATGTCAATAAAGATAATGACTAAAGTTCTTTTGTCTATTATTTATTTTCCTCTGTTTTAAGTTCTTTTGTCTATTTTTTATTTTCCTCTGTTTTCTCTCTAATTTTATTTTAGAGTAAAATGCAGTACATAAATTAGTGATCAAACATGGAAGTAATGCTAGCAACACTTACCCGCAGCGGTATTACCTAACTTGCGTAAGCAAAGCAAAAGGATTTGACATCGATATTTTATGAGCGTTAGGACCGCAAGTTTTTTTTTCTTACTGGAATGTGGTGCCTGCAGTGTACCTTTAATGTAATCCAGTGTACCGCTTTTTATAAAAAGATACAGTACACACAGATGCACAAGCACACATATACAACAAAGATATCAAAAAGTACTCTGTGAAAGATATTTAGTAAAATGTGGGCACCCGCTGTTTTAACATTAGAATGGCGGGAGTACATTTTTTTTCTTTAGGCGATGCTCATTTGTCTTGTTTTTGCTGATGCGTTTCTGCAATGCAATAAACCTCTGGTGTACATCACAGTATTAATTTTTTTTTCACACTGGAATGTGGTGCCTGCAGTGTACCTTTAATGAAATCCAGTGTACCTCTCTTGATCAAAAGATATTATGTAGTACCTGCTATTCTAACGTTAGGACCACAGGTGTACATCTCAAAAATTGAGTTTCTGTCCTACAGGAAGGTGGTACCAGCCGTGTACCTCTTTTGATTAAAGAAAAGTCATAAACTTCTTGAAAATGAGACAAAGCTATTCCTACATTGTAGAATTTCATTAATAGGAAATGAGTAAACCCGCCATTTTAGAGAGGTTTCAAACAAGCGTTTTTCTGCGCGGAAAAGGTCGTTTCGGTAAACGTTAATCATAACTACAAATATGTACAAACGACACTATTAATTACCTAATATTAAAGTTATAATAAAATTTAAAGAAAAAGAAAAATTACCTAAAATTAAAGTTTAATCATTTAAAGAGGTGCACACTCAATGTGGGTACTGGGTTGGTACAACAGCCACGAGGCCCATTACCAATAAAAGTACTCTGTGCCCATAACACAGAAAACTGATTTTCAGTGCGAGCCTTAAGGAGGTGGTGAACGCGAAGCCTGGCATGTCATTGGTACCATATATATTTTTTAATTAATAATACGCAATATTTTTGTGGTTTCGACCACAAGAATAGATTAGCATTACCCCTCCTGTCTAAAATAAACTCAATTCTGAGATGTGCACATGCGGTTCAAACGTTCACGCGGGTGTACACTTTTTATGTTTTTATCAATGGAAGTACACTGGCTTTCATTAAAGGTACACGGTAAGAATCATATTCCTGTAGGAAAAAAAACTTAATTCTGAGATGTACACCCGTGGTCCTAACGCTCAGCTTGAGTTTAGTATCTTATCAAGACATCCAGATACCTGCAGAATCTAGCAGTGGTTTTGGAATATCAGTGCTTTTTATAGACTAGGATTGACGACTGTCCAGACTAGTCAGTGTAAAGTTTCTTATTGCTGTTAAAATAATTAAATGACTGTAGAAGCTGGAAACATGAAAAAAAATCATAACAATAAGTCCGCTTGATAGAAGAAGGTAAAATAATACAAGTATATTTGGCAGTTGTATATATTTAACTATTACAGAATATTTTCTTTACAATAATTTCTTTGTACAATATGGAGATAAAAATCTGCTCGTGTTCAATAAAAATAAAATGCAACACAAGACTAAAGTTGTCAAAAACGTGACAAAATATATATTTTTACAAAAAAAGAGGCCATTTAGAGGCAAAAAATATATTACATGGTCACACTATACAGATAATTACAATAGTATACAATTTAATACATAATCGATATATTATTACATAATTAAACCAACCGTCGAGCGAAATAACAGATCGAGGTGTTAAACATTTGGGACGAAAATTTGCATTTTATTTCTTTGAACCACAAATAACAATTCGGAAAAATTAAGTACGTTAATGAATATATACTTTTAATTTCATAATAATTTTAACAGCTGTTTTCTTTTAAACAAGGGCTATGCGTGAAATTGCTTCAAAAATACTGCCAAGGAGATCAAAATACCATCATAAATAATTCAATTAAATATAGAACAGCCAATCCTTACAAATATAGGACGTTAACCTGGCAGTGATGGTTTTATGACAACGGTCCAAATATAGCCCGCAAGTATAACAATATCGGTTTGCATTGAAATTTGCAACATCATATCAAAAAGTCCAAACGTTGAGACGTTTTGATATGATGTTGCGAAGTGCTTAACCCTGGAAGCAAACAAACATGTCATGTCTAAAGAAATCATTGAAACCTACGTGATTTATGTGAGTGGCCTTTATCTTTATAAATACCAACTAATTGACAACCACGTTGGTTTCGATTATCTTAAGCCACCATATATACAACGCTTTTTTTGTTTTAATTCCAATACTTTTCGCCTTCTATTACTAACACTGAAAAGACTATATGATGGAACTTCATCATCATAGCCGTTCCGAGTTAATAAAGGAAGAGTAGTGAGACAAGTAAAGATGTCTCCATGATGCTCATAATCGTCATTTACTGACGTTTAGTGGAAGAGGCTGGCCGAAGAACAAGGATGACGAAATAGTATAAGGCAGTCATCCTCGCAGTACCATCGTTATTGTTGTTGGAACGTTTTACACAAGAGTAGCCTGGCGTTAACGACAGCAATGGTGCACTCTTGACAAGCAAAGGTATGCTAGCTTCTATATTTACATGTTATATATTGAGATTTATTGGCCAAATTCATTCGATATTTTTACTATTTTCAGTCATTTTTTAATATAAATATTTTAACATTAGGAACAATCTTCAAAAGTTAGTTTTATTTTTAAAACAACCCTTGAGATAGATGATTTTTTTGGTAGTTTTAATAATATATTTGGTAATAGTGCATCAAAATATTATACATAAACATTGATTTAAACAATCTGTTAAAAAACAAAACAGTTTTATGCGGCAGGTGGAAGCCAACCAATAAAACATGCAATTAAATTTGAAGTTGTCAATAATAACAAAAGATTTTTTTCTGCGAATTTTACACTTTTTTTTGTATTTTTTTTATATTTTTTTATCTTTTATGTTTTTTTTTAGTTTTATGGTTTTATTTTTTTGAGAGTTCAATTTTATATATTTTTTTGTTCTTTCAATTGAGTGTCGAAATTTTTTTTTATATCTTTTCAAAAAATTAACTGTTTTGAGAGACACTTTTATTTATAACTCTAATCAGTTTTCTTACATATAACTTGTTTTTAAAAATTATTTATTGTACTTTAATTATTCAGCGCGGCCAAGTGCCTCTTATGTAAAATCTTTATAAAACTTATACATAACGCGATATAAAATGCCAGGCGTTTAAATATTACATCAAATAGTGTCAGTGCTTCGGGCTATGGGGGACAACGTCCAGATGGTGAAACGTTACTAATAAAATTACAAAACAAAACTTAACAATTTTAGTCTCTATCTAGTGGCTAGTAATTGTAAACTTAACCAAACAATAATTGCGAGGCATCGATGAAAACATATCGGTAGATGCCGAATCTTAACCAGAACAATAATTACTATGTAATCTAACGACTAATTTACTTGACTTAAATTATTTTGGAAAAACCTGTAGAAATATAATATGAACTTTGATAAACAACACATTTTCGATTCGAGTTCATGCGTGAAATGCTGTAAAACATGTGGCGACGTTAAATTTTTTGTATTTCATATTGTCAGTTCATTATAACGTAACAGCTAGGTCACGTCATACTTCATAAGGTACAGAATTCCTAGCTCGTGTAAGTCATATTTTATACAATCTTTGTATTACTTTTATAGATATGCATTGTTAGTAACCTCACATTTAATTATAGGAATTCTGCGCTAACCATTTACACAAGCGCAAGATCGTGTTAAGATGTTATTTTACACATAACATACTTATGTAACACAACATCTTATACAATAGTTATTGTTACATCAATGATGACCCGATCTTGGTCTAATAAGATTATTGCTCTTTATTATTATTAATAATTATTAATAGCACAACACATACTAATTCAAGCTTTTCTCAATTTGAGAAAAAAAAATGTAAATTAACATGTCAACTAACATGTAAATTATGTATTAGGAATTATCTAGCGAGGAAAGATTAAAGAAGGCGTATAGTTTAATTTGACAAGATACGGAAACATTCGTTGGACGTATTAATATATTATTTCAGTCAAACTTTTGAAATTCGACATTCCTTAACATTTACAGCCAAAGAAAAACAACGTGTAAATATCTTATATAAAACGTCTCATCTCCGTGCTCGTACCGAAGCCTTCCATAATCTTACGATACCTAGCAACTGTTACTTCGTATATAAGCGTAGCCGAGCGCCAAATATAAGGCAACACAATAATTTAGCACCATTATTTAAGTTTCACGCACTGCCCGTCTGTCGCGGCACGAATCGAGTGCGCCGAGCCGGCGCGGGCCGCGGCGGGGCCCGCGCGCTCGGCTCGGGCTGTAGTTCCTAAGCGTAACTGTGTTATTGAGCTGCAAACGTTGCATTTGGAGCATAAACATCTAGTAATAGCACCTTTAAACAATTATTTCAACATCAAACACTGTACACATACACCAATATAATTTGTTTCGAAGTATCACAGGGAATTTAGTATCTCCCACCGTACGCTCTCCCACATATAGTGTTACGTGTCCGGTCCTGGCTCCCTCCACGCAAAGCATGCATATCAGTATATTATTCTATAATATATATTTTTTTGTCATTTACCCTTTCCTCATCACAAAAATACTATTTACATAAAAACCATACACGACCCTAAAATGAATATTTATGTATTTTTTTATTTCTTACTATTTACATTTATTAAATAACTTATAAATAAACAATAATAAATATTTAAAAACGAATAGGACGCCTTTTTGTCGAGGCAGCGTAACGACTTGTATTGCGACGGTCGTTTCTGTCACAGAAATGCGACCGACATTATCGACTAGTGAACCACGTGATAATTTCATTCCTTCCGCTCGGACTCCGCTTCAGTCTTGTTGGCGTGTGGAACAACATGCGTTTGGCTACAGATAATTTTGACGAAACTCTTTGTATCAACATACGCGATTGTCTGTGGCAGACACGATACACCCGGAGAGCCAGTCTCGAGGCCGTCGTCAGCAGGGAAGTGGTATCGAAATGTTTTATGCTTCTCACATGCTCAGAGATCAATTAGCACACGTTCCCTGCTGGCGACCGAACCAGATTAAACCTAGGTAATCACAACCACTATGTTTAGGCAACTTAATTAGTTGTTGGTGTTTACAGATCACAATTACCTGTCGACATCATTCACAATCGAATATGTTGAACGCATGTCGTGCATTCGAACATAACTTAAGTTTTGAGGTATAATTCTTATTGTGACAACTCGTAATACATAGGTCAACGCGTAAGTATATATTATTTTCACTTAACTTTGGTCCAAATTGAGCACTGGGCTTATATTAGAAGGTGGGTTATATATAAGTATTATCACTTGTTAGATAGGAATTAATCGACTAGCCTCGTTAACTATAAAATAATAAAATAGAACTTTAGTATGTATTTGAGATCTATGAACAGACAAGGAGAATGTCAAAAGCTGCATGCTCGCTTTTGCTCATTCAGAGTAACACATGGGTACTATTGTGAGTTTGGTCATCACGTCCAGCTCGCCAGACCGCGTCGGTACATATTATCACGGAGGGACGCTGCCTGGCGGCGCGGCACTTCACCCGGGGGTCGTCTCAATAAGATTTGTACCTCAAAACTGAGCGCTCGTAAACGTATCAAATACAATATGGCACTATGGAATGTGAACATATAATTTTCATAGTGGCACATCTACAGTGAATGTAAATAGTGAGCTATTGTTGTCCCCCGCAGTGCGCCGGCGGGCATCATCGCTGCGGCGGCCACGCGTCCCCGAGGCGCAGGCCGGCCGCCAGGCGCCGGTGGCTCTCGCGGAACGTGTTCACGATCTTCTCGAACGTCTCGGGGTCGTACACCGAGCGCGCCGTGTTGGTCAGGTCGAACGGCTCTGCGGGCAACGAACGAGCTCGGTCACACGTCTGTACAGCCGGGCGCGGACGCCGGCGAGGGGCCTACCTTCGACGCAGAGCAGCTTCCACTGGTGCGGGTCGTTCTTGTGCGCGCGCGCGGCGCGGCAGTCGGCCACGGGCACGCGCGCGCCGGCGCGCACGGACACGGCCATGCTGTCGTACGGGAACTCGGCGTAGTAGCGCAGCATGTGCAGGAACAGCTCGGCCAGCGACTGCCGGTTGTGCGCGCGCCGCGCCTCGCCCGCGCCCGCCTCGCACGCGCGCGGCAGGATGGCCGGCTGCGTGCCGCCTGCACGCCACCCAAACAAAACCGTTTTCACTTATCGAAATCACAACCGCAGTGCTCATATCGGAAAAATCACTAAAGATCCTGCACTAGGCACTGCACAATTCACGTTCTTTTTGCTAACATGACGTCACTATAATAGCGGCTACCGTTTTGGCGCGACTATTTATCTTTTGAATTTAGAATATTTTTTTCGCCTAAAACAATATTATTTGGAGAAAACAATGTATTCTTACACATACATTAAATCTTACTAACTGAATTAATAAAAAAATCTACCGAAACTGAAATTTATGCCAAAACTAATTCTTATTGCAGAAAACAAATCTACGGTCGGTTACTAATGCTATCACGCCACTGGCTTTATGTTACTTTGGAAAACTGATGTCTTCACTCTTTCCTTACGTATGTAAATGTAATAATATAGTGCATTTGAAATAAATTTTAGTAAAATCTACGATTTCATATTTTTTCTTTCAATTTGGAAGTCATATTTTACAATGATCTAAACATTTTGCTATTCACTTTGTTGTGACATATTTTAAAATTAATGTATGTGTAAACATTGCATGTATTACCTTTTTAAAAGAGTAACCTATGAAGTTTCTTGCCTCAGATTACCTTTTGGAACCGCACAATTTGAGTCAAATAACTTATTGAAAGTGCTTACTTGAAATAAAAATATTTTAATTTTGATTTATTGTATCTGTGTACTTAAATAGTTACGAAGGTGAAGTTTTGCGTCAAGCATTTTTTGTACGTCAATATTGTACACTCGAAAAACAATAGAGTTGTGTTGTAAACTTTCTCTTAAATCTAGCTTGGAAGATAGATGTCGAGTACTCACACTGCAGGAAGTGGATGACCATGAGCGTGAGCGAGTAGGAGGAGAGCGTGCGGTGGCGCGCGTCGTTGATGTCGTGCGCCTGCGCCCACAGCTTGGTGAGCGCCACCAGCGGCCGCACGCGCCAGTCCACTGCGCACACACACTGGTCCAGCTCCGCACGCACCGCGGAGCTCATCACAACATCGACAAAAACTAGGTGATCCCTAGTAACTTATGTGCGTTATTTAATGGGCTTTGCTTGAGCGAATTTTGTCAACAACTTGTGTCTCATTCGCCGTTTGCTTACACTCTGTTCACCTTATTTCTGGTTCGCGATTTCATGACAATTTCATCGACAGAGTTACGACGGTATAAAAGTAATTAAGGACGACTTTTGTTGGTTCCAAAACTAGTCGCGACGATTTCAAAGTCCAGTTTACATAATTTTGTTACAACCTTACGATTATTATTCAAAGGTTTGATGTATAACTGGGAATAATACTGGAAGTAGGAGTCAATTTTCTTTATACAAGATATTTTATAAGTAAAATTACATATCAGGAAAATTTATTAAGTAATATAACTCACGTCTGGAATAGCAGTGCAGGAGGTTGGTGTTCCGGATACCGACCACGTTGTTGCAGTTGAGGTCCACTTGTAGGCCGTTGCGGGAGTCGCGGAACTTCAGGATCGGCACCTTCGCCTGGATCAGCTCCGCATCTAGGTGTGAATGGACTATTGAACAATTGTTAGCTTACTATTCAATACCGTTATAAAATTTTGAAGTCTAAAGAATGTAACATTGGGCCTATAGCAACGTTTTTACTGATGTCTTATAAGCGTCTTGATTGAAAATAATGGTCGAATGTCTTTCAATTAAAGTTGCTAATAAGTTTTACACAGTCTCTTTCAATTTAAGGTGGATTTTAACTAGACTTTTAGGGACTGTTTACTCAACCATGTCCAAAGATGTCAGAAATGCTGATTGTAATGTTTGATTAAAGTTATTCTTATTGCAATGACACTAAAGACTACAATGACTTAGCACGAAAGGTACTTTAGAGCAGAGGTTCCTAGACATTTTTTATCATAGACCACTAAAAAAATTTAGCTGGTTCAGGTGAACCCACCTGGAACTACATTTCTACCATATTTTCCAAAACACGACAAAAAATGTAAAGATAAAAATAACTAACATTACATCTAACAATGGAAATTTGCGTTGCAGTCGAGTTCCAATCACACAACATAATAGTTTTCGAAAAAAAAAGTGGGAATTGATTAGTTAATTAATTAATTGATTGTGCTGCGAGTGGATGTCAAAAAAGTAAAGTTGCCAATCAAAAAAGATATTCCATTTAATCCAGCACAACCAATCAAAATTAAAGTTAAATTCTTAATTATTTCATTAAGCAATCTCTTTATTTGGAGTGGTAAAAAGAAAAATAGTGAATCTGGAATATTATGCAAGTTTTGAAAGTAAAAGTAGCTGAGATTCTTAAATTATTATCTGCCTACATTAACTGGTGATGTAAAGTTAACATTTTAGTTTTTCACTATCGAAAGCAGATAAATTTTCGTGAACCTTTGCTTACGAATTGTAATCTCCAAATTTTTTGACCCGCTACACGCTGTCACGGTCCACATTAGCGTGTCAAAAAATTTGGAGTGGGGGACCTGGGGGTCCACCTGGACCACTTTGGGAACTAAGGCTTTATAGAGCATGTTTGCAAAACGCCGTTTTCACAAATCCTGACTATAATTACGAGTATTACGAAGTCTACGATAGCTTTTGTGCTAGGGCCTGTGAACAACTCAGAGGTCCAGGGTTTTATCCCCTGATGAGTCAATGTAGAAAACTACTTTTCTACATTTTATCGGGTCTGCGTGTTTGTGGTACCTTTGTTGTCTTTGATTCCATAGCACAAGTGCTTTAGCTACTTACTTTAGATTCAGAGCAATGCATGTGTTGTCCACATTTACATATTTATTGAATAGTATGTGGTGTATACTAACTGGGGTCGAAGCTCCGGATGTAGGAGAGGATGTAGTTGAGGTGCAGCAGAGCGTGCGCGCGCGGGTCCAGCTCGTCCACGGGCCGCACGTACAGGCACAGGTCCATGTCCGACGAGTCCAGCCCGAAGCCCGACATCGTCGACCCCACCACGTACAGTCCGTAGCGCGGGAATATCGTCTGCACACAACAGTGTTATATCATAGCGACTTTATGTCAAGGCAGTAAGGTTTAGGTTCGTTTTTATAATTGTGGTTAGCATTGATAGTTAACCAGTGGTGGTGTGGTAGACTGTACCTATGTAGGACATATTTCAACAAGTGATCATGTATATTAAGGGTGTAATTAACGTGCTTCATAGTTAGTTGACTTACTAATGCGTGTATAAATAAATAAAAATAGGAAGGCTGACAGAAGGCAATGATAAAGATATTTAGTGATGATTTCAAAACTAAAATTAAGTTAAAAATACTATGATGTTGTACGAAAGGTTTATCAATAACGCCCGGTACCGAAATCATAGAATTTTTAAGCTGATATACCTAATGTGCGTAAACTACTGGTTTGAATTGAAAAATTCTTTTTGTATTGGATAGTCCGTTTATTGAGGATATATAACATCACGCTACGACCAATAGGAGCGGAGCATAAATGAAAAATGTTGCAAAAATGAAAAACCGTTGAAACTAAAACACGCGAACAAAGTCGCGGGGGACAGCTAGTAAAAAATAAATTCAAAATCCCCCATTCACTATTTATCTATGCATCAAGGATTCACCTAATACAAAAGCTTTAGTTGAGTCACAATGACTGCTGGCAAATACTTACTTTGATTGTAATAAATAGATATCTCCAAAGGTTCATTTTCTTTCTAAATGTCTCTTCTGTCTGCTGTGACTTAATGAACTTGTCCCAAATTTCTTGAGATAATGTGTCCCATTTTGAACCTGAAACCAAAATATTAATTATTTTTTGCATAGCATTTTGGATCTTATCACCCATCACCTATTTAGCCGACCTCACTTCTTTGATAATGAATGGTAAACGCTTTATCAGAATTTAAGGCACTCAAGGACAACGGAGGATCAGCTCTAATAATCAGAACTTATGGAAAAAGCTGCATACCAGCTCATGCAGAGGTTTCAGCATGTAAACTGTCAAACATTCACGGGCCAACTTTACCGTTCGATTAATTGGTTTGGCTTTTAACGCCACGTACGAGACTGTCGAGTATTATATTTAGTTGAATTTAAAAGTCCTCACCGTTTAGCAAGTCGTCGGGCGTAAACTTGACCTGGAACGGGTAGGAGCCGTTGAGGTACCTCTCGGGCGCGATGCGGCGCTGCGGGCGCGGGTCCCGGCCGCGGCGCCCGCGCCACTCGCGCGCCGCCGCGTACCCGCCCGCGAACACGCCGCGCTCCGAGCGCGCCGGCTCCTCGCCTGCCCGACCACACCGCTAACCATTTATTCAAGTTAAGCTACTCCACAACGGGGTGAATAGGGATGCAAAGGGTGGGAGGCAGTAAATACAAACAAAGATGGAAAGTGATCTCTATCTGTCATCGCGTCGCTAACGATATTTACATGAAAGCAGCTTTTTTATAATTTATTTAACATTTGGGAGTCCTGAAAATCTGTTCCTTAAGGTAGACACATAAAATGTAGGCAGAATCTAGCAAGAAGTCACGAACGAACTCAAAAGCATTTTTATATCTTGGGAAGACGTGCAGACCGCGAGCGGAGATGGATGGAATTGAGTGAAACCCTTTCTCAGCAGTGAGTATAATATAACTAATTAAATCTTCATAAGCCTAGCTTACCCCAAGCTATGTTAGGATCGGCTTCCAGTCTTACCGGATTTAGGTGAATATTGTATTTTATAGGGAATTTAAACAATTTTGAAATCACGTGTTGTTAAAAGATAACACATAAAATAATTACTCGTAAAACTCATCTTTAATATATTTCTAGATTAATCGACCTGAAATCGCCAATTCGCAGTGACAAGCATATATGAGCGGAATATATGGTTACCAATTGTTTTAAATTCACTAATATTATTTCTGATTTTCCAGATTATTGTAAGTTTACTTCCAGAGACAAAATACTGACACTATGACCTGTTTGAATTTATGCGTAATACTATTACAATTGATGACGACATTAAACAAGTTAATCATCATATTGCACAATATTGTTTAATTTCTAACGAGATGCACTTTATTGCATATCTTGCATTGCACAAGTTCTGAAACCACTTATATTTACAGCTTATGAGGCACTTTCGGGTAGTAAAGTGGGATTACAAATAATAGAGGGCCAAATTCTAAATGTCACAGTATTATTATATTTTTATCACAGATAACAAACTGTGACTCAGGCTGCCCATCCAGGTTGAAGTTATCTAGGCATTCGATGAGTTTTTAGTAACGTGAAATGTAATTTGATTGAACGCGCTAATTGCTGAAACTAACAGACGAATTAAAAAATATATTTTTGGTTTTAATAGCCCAACTCTCGAGGATAATTATAGGATATAATATAACAACATCGCGTTAGTTGCTTTGGAAAAAAAAGCAAGGTAAGTGAAACCGAGGGGCACAGCTAGTAGCTGATAAAAAGATGAAAAAATAATATGAAAAAGTGCATTTTTTAGTTAATTTTGAGTACAAGGCGGCCTTTGCTTTGGCGTGAGATCGATACAGGCTGGTATATTAAGTTGTTTGACTAGATTAGTACACCAAATACCATAACTAGGTAGATAAACAAGTAAATGTGAGTCATCTCGTAATTCAATTACTAGACTGGGATAACCTAATTACGGGGTGGCTGGCACCGTCCAGTTAAACCCTGATTATGCATAGCTTTGTAAATTACGGTAAGTACTAAGTTGGTTTAGCCATGTAAACGTTTACAAGCATGATTAACTAAAAATACACATTATTTATTACATATATTGTATCTTCTACTTATGAACCGGTAAATTGGTTTGTGAATATTTTTAGCTGCCCTCTTAATGTATATTACATTGAAATCACACAATATATTGACAATAAATTCGATAATTGTCCCCCATGAACTCGGAACATACCACATCACCAGAACGCATATTATTATGTTTCCTACAGGATGACAAAAATTACTAAAGGCGTGTCCATCGTAAATAAAACACGTGTTACTATGTGGCTTCCTGTAGCACAAAGTTTTATAGAGAACTGAACGTGTAAAGCGATTTTATACATATGAATATCAAATTATTTCTACGTAAGTTATTACTAGGTCACATTCGAACATACTTCATTAGTATTGATTCTCAATTAGCATTTTCAACAATAAGCAATAGGCCATAGGGATATTGGGAATCTCGACTTGTTTTAACTGCTTTAATAAAGGTAATAAAGCCTTTTATTCCGATACCAGACAATTATACTTACAATAATAGTTAAAACAGAACACAAAAGTCTCGAATTTCTGTGTACCTCGGGGCATAGGCCTCCTCTAACAATTTCAACAATTTCTTTTAATTTTTAACTGCTTTATCAAAGTAAAGTAAATAAGTAATCTTTGTTAACAAAATAAATGTAACAAGTTCATGACTACAACTTTTCGGAGCCACGGTAACATTAACGTGCCGAAGCTTACGATCCATTAAACAAATCCCGTGCAACAGATTAAAACGTGCAGTTAATAATTTAATTTTACTTATAACTTTAATTGGCTTAAGACATCAGGCATCAGATTAAAAAATGGCTTAGCAACGGTTATGAGAAATCAACGTTAGTTAAGTGGCGATAATCTCATTCGTTACGGAATTTTCAACAGGTGTGTTTCTTGGTAAGGAAAATATGCACATCGCTATTGATCAATTAAAATATATACCCATTACAAATGGTGTAAAGTTATTCGCTATGCGTTGATAACAAAAATTAAAATGTTTGGGAGCAAGCGTATATTTCTGTGTCCTTTTCTCTATTTAAAATAATGTGGTACTATATAATGGGCCCATAGAGTCGTTATCAGTCACATTAGCGTTATTAATCGCTTTGAATTCATGCGTATAACAACGTTCGTACATCAACGTACAGAAGTCGTGGTTACTCTATTAGGCCATCTTCACAGTTTCGGACACAAACTAATGTCCCGTAGAAGAAGTTTGTACCCAAAAATGATTCAAATATCGTTAAATCTCGTGCAACGACTACGTCAGACTGATGTACTTGCATCCTGGGAGTAATGGTTGTAAAAATAGTTCTGCACTGTTTTTAATACGTAAAGCGAGCTATGTAATACCTATTTTAAGAATCTAGATTACTTCTTAAGTATTGCGGAACATAAGCCTGCACTTACATCTAGGCATCATCAAATTTGTTTTTTTTTTCTGAGCCTGATTGAGGGTAGTAGTGTAATAAAACAAATAATAAGACTTCGAATGTGGTGCCCCGCAAATTGACGTGTCTTCCGTACAAAAACGATAACCTCAATTTGTATTTAAACACATTGGCACATGTATTTAAACATGAAGATTGTTCTGCAATTTCAAATTAGTAATAATTTGAGACTGTTATTGAAGGCGTAATGGTTAAGACAACCATCTTCATAAATGTACGATAGTAATTTAGTATAGATGTGAATAAACGGCTATTTGAGCGATGGCTACTTTTTTCAGGAACAGTGGGTACGTATTAAACAGACATCGAATAATAGAGGGGCTTTCTCAGCCGATAAGAGTAAGACACGACACGGCATAACTGTTTGAATTTTTATGCTAATTCAGGAAATGAGCGGGCAATTTATTCTGAAAACGGATTATTCGCTGCGTTATTTAGGTCGTCAAGCTAACTGATGCTGATTTTTCGTTCTACACAATCAATTTTAGCTATCTCTCTGCTTGAATGGCGTACTAGGTTGAGAGCTATAGAAGTCGAAATGAACACGAATTTTACACGGTACGATCTAAAATAATAATTCATATTGCCTCTTTATTACGCAGTTGTATTTTGTTGATACACCTAAATGAATAACACTTTGCTATTAATATAACTTGTGTTTTATAATAAAACGTGCGTTTTTCTATACCATTTATAATGTAACAAATCGTACATAATTGCGTTGTATTCATTTTGTTAGAACGATATTGTATGTAATAAAAAACTTCAAAATAAGAAGTCGCTCAAGCAGAGTGCGTTTTGGTATTTGCGCGTCACCGCTAGTCGGTCACGGTAGTAAATGGGGTCGAAGCAAACTAAATCCGCGCACTTTTCAATTTTCCGCGCTTCATATCATACAGCGAATACAACACAATTCACGAAAAATCCAACTGATCTTATTTAGATAGTTATCTCTGTCGTTTTCAAGGCTAAATCAGTTAGATATTATTTACAATGTTATCTAATATTGGAAGTTAACGTTACGTTAAATACGGCACGTGATGCATTCTATTATCACCTTTATGTCTACTCAGTAAAGTATAAAATTGTTGCATCGAGCCAGAGTATTCCAAGCATCTAAATATACCAACAGAAAATGTGTCTACAATGGGATTTTATTCTTAGTTTTTACGAAACGAGTAGATACGTAATAGTGTAAACACTATCGTCAAACAAGTGTGATATAGTTTCAGGATTAGTTATTTATGCAGTAATAGACATGTTTACATTGATTTGTGTTAATTTACGTAAACATTGAGGAGACAAACAGGGAAAGGCCAGAAATGTACTGCGTTATTCACACTTAAATCTCTTTGAATCGTTTCACGATATCACTATCACGTTTTGGTTTGTAACAAAACTGCGCAATTGAGGCGCCAGGAAATTGAGAAATACGTTTAAATATTTAACGTCAATCACGTGAGAAATCGCGTGCTGCAGCTAATTAGCGACTACTGTAGTTGTGTCCCAGTTTCGTGAAGGATGTGATATAGACACGTATTATTACTGATTGAATTAGTTATTTAGGCACAAAAATCTAAAGGCAAAAGCATGCATTTGGACAAGTTCATAAAAATCTAGTTGGAGTAGTTTTAGCATGCTTATAATATACCAGCCTGTAACTGTCCTACTGAACGGCAAGCTCTTTTTTTAGAGCAAAGATATGGCCATTATTTACATTTAATTAATGTGGGTTGGCTATATTTCTATACAGTTTTCCTCATAATGTTTTCAATCACACAAAAAGTACATTAGAAATTACCTAATTTAGAGAAACAGAGATAGTATATTGTCAACATGTAGAATAATATGACAACCCACATCCTTGTTATTTACACCTTCATCCATTGCTAACTTAGATAATGAAAAATAAAACATTTTATTCACTAGTTAATTGTTTAGGTTTGAAACCCCTAATGGTAAATACATTATTATGCATGTTTTCACAATTTTTTCAGACTAAAGAAACATTTTTCTGAACAAGTTATTATATCTGCGCATCAAGAAGTCTACATCTACCCTCAGAACTAAATCCAATCTGTTTGGTTTTGAAAAAATAATTTGTGTCATTTCCCATTACATATTGACATACAACAAATTTATATTAGTTAATTAATTGTTTAGCAAACAACCTTATCATGATAAGAAAATTTTAACTGAACTGTTTTACACCAAATAGTTGACATTTTTCTACTCGAGGTATTAATATGAATACCATAAGAATGCCATCAAAATCTTTATTTTTTGAGTAACATAATAATACATTCTACCAATAAACCCCTAAAAGGTCCATTCTCTATGTTAAGTGCAGTGGTTTTTAAATATGAATAGTTTTGTGAGGGTGGCATAAAAATATTATAAAACTTATGTCTAGCGAAATCCAAATTAGGAGATAGTTGGTATTCAAAAATGCATTTTATTTACATAGTAAACAATTACATGGTAGTCAATAGAAAAGTTAATGCATACTTAAGGGCTAATCTTACCTTTCTCTCCAGACTTGTTTGAGCCGGAGGCATTGCTTGACAGACTGGAGTCGTCTGAGTCATAACCAAAGGCTGTGTTGTCTCCCGCTCCCTTGGCGTTGGGGTGTCGGTCGCGGCGGGGCTGCCAGCGGCGCGGCGTGGCGTGGCCGGCCGGAGAGCCCCCGCCCAGGCTCTGCAGAGCGTCCAGCGGGTAGTGCCGCGTCGCTCTCTCTTGCCCACCCATCATGAATATCTGCCCCGGCCCTCCGAAGCCCCCGCTCCCGTGGTACATCATAGGCGCACCCTCGTTCATGCCCGCCTCGATACCCTGCCGGCGGTTCAGGTTATGAGCGAGGTTCACCGGCGAATTTTGACAATAATTTTTTGCATACCGACCTGTATTTCGACCGTTAAATCCGATGGTGTCCGGCGTGGCGGGTGACTATTGCGTCATAGTAGGCGTAGTAAATTAATTAGAGTATGGTGCGACGTCGAAATCGAGTGATTCTATTTATCTTGAGTACGCCGAAATTCGAGACGTTCGCAGAGTTAGACTTCCTTTCCGATTCAAAAGCTTCCGGCCTCTTATTGTGTCGATAATAACGTGTCGCTGGCCTCCCACTGTGTGAACAAAACGAGCTATAATTATTTCGACGCCGGTAATAATAAATCTACCCACGAATTATGGCAAATCTGTAAAATCTAATGAGGAAGATCCGCCATGACTTTAGGGAGCAACACTAGCGACATCTGATGGCAGGCATTGAGTGAAGTGGTACACGTGATTTTACTTTTTTCTACTTCAAATTCCAATGTTCCATTTTGAGCCAGTGATAAAAATATAACTGTTGTAGTTATGATAATAGTGCTGCATTAAATAAAATTCTGCAATATATATAAAAATGAACAAATTCATTACAAAAAATCAGAACACGAAAGTCATATGACAATATCCAATTGTATTTTTTCCTATTGCAATAAATAAATGACATTGACATTAATAACGTTCCAATAAAGTTGATGTCAAACTCTTGGCCTATCAATATTGTATCTTGCTTTTTCGCATAGACATTGCGTTATGCCATCTTTGTCATACACTTTACATGTCATAAATATTTATATTGAACTTACAAGCTGTTTGACATTAGTGTTTGATTTGCCAGACACACGTAAATTAATAAAATTACGTACAAAAATAATCAATTTTTCCGTTCAAAATTGTTTACAATGATCATGGAATGGAAAACATTTCGGCTCTAGTGCAGTTATTTTACCCACAATAAAATATTTTTAGCGAGTGATGACGTTGAATGGGAACTATGTAACCTTAAAAGTGCTAAAAGAAACAAACTTTGCTTTCTCATTGTTTGATCATCGTTATCTTGGCGGTACAGTGCGTTGATATGTCACATTTCGGAGATTTTATGGACGGTGTACCCGTTAAAATATCTGAAAAGTATAAGCGACCACCGCGAATCGAATTACCTTACACTGTAAACGAATGCCCCATAAGAGCGCAGAATGTTGTCGACAGCGCTAACTATTCATCTACATTTGAGAAGAATGTTCTTGCAAAACTCAAAGAGCTCAGGAATGCAAAAGAGACGAAGAAAAATGAGAGACGGCACCGTCTACAGCTGTTACAAGAGGCGGAACAAAAGAGGCTCGATGCGATAGCCGCCGCCGAGGATGAGGAGCGGCTGAAGCAGCTGAGCGTGTCCGAGGTGTCGTACCCCAGTACCGACGAGATCAGCGCGCCCTCGCCGCACGACAAGCCCAAACACTGTGATAACACCACGCATGTTGATAACACTACAGATGTAAATAATGCCCCCGAACATGTTAACGCCTCCACTAATTTTAACTACCCATGCATCCCTACTGATTCACAATTAAACATACTACAGCCAATCCT
Source organism: Diachrysia chrysitis (assembly GCA_932294365.1). NCBI lineage: Eukaryota > Metazoa > Arthropoda > Insecta > Lepidoptera > Noctuidae > Diachrysia > Diachrysia chrysitis. The sequence goes on along the minus strand of OW028656.1, from coordinate 12,477,403 downwards.
GGTGAAGGCTCACCAACAAGAGAATAGCCTGCTGGATGATCCCGATCCATTGCAGAATTTGAAATTAAATACAAAGATTACCAGAATACCCCACAACCCTAATATAGATACATTAACATTTAGAGACTTTGAGAATGATACCTCAAGCCCATTTGATAATGTTGAGCTAAAGACTATCAATGACATGGAACTGTTGGCACAAGTGTTACAGGGTCAGAAGGATTCCACAACAAGTTGTCACCCACAAACTGGTTATGTACCAGAACAAGGTTACACAAACTGTGCGTCACAAGCGCAGATGGAAGGCATTACATATTTACCAACTACATACTTAGAACAGCCTCTTCAAGGTCCTAATATGATGTATAATTCCCCACAGCATTACCCATTATCAAATGGTTACTATATACCAACAGAAAATGATACCGTAAATATGTATATGCCTAACTATCAATATTATGTTCCTCCTAATCCTTATGCTGTGGATCCCTACTATGGGAATCAGTTACCAACAACTTCAGGGGATGTCAGTCAAGTGCCTAATGGTTCAACATACATTCCACAGCCTTACTACTTCCAATACCCTCATGTGCCGGTTACATATCAGCCTCCAAATAACACCGAGCCATATACTGCCCCTGTAGTGAATGAAGCTGCTGATCAAAATACAGCAAGTACAGGGACGCAAAATGCAGTAAAATCAAGATCAAGGAGCGTACCAGATATTGTTAAGGAATTAAATGAAGAGCTGGCTAAATTGAGAACTAGTGAAAGGTCATACAATGCTAGTCCAGCTCCAAAAAATCAAGCGGCTCAAGCTGCTATTAGTGAAAAGAAAGAAGAGAAAAGAGTTAGAAAGAAACCGGAGCAACTACCTAACCCATTTGACAAGTTATCCCCAAAGTTACAGGAGATGTGTAAAAAGATACATGGAATGGGATTCCCTCTTGACAGGGTAGCTAGAGTGTGTACTCTTGTAGGTGATAATGATAAGAAGGTGAGTTCCTAATTTTTGCAGTAGTTATAACAATAAAAACTTTACACTTGCTACAAAACTAAACACAGTTGGTGTTTATTTTTGCCAACTACTGGATTAAGGAAGTAATTTTTATATAAAAACAAACTTTATTTTTTTTTAAGTATTTAATTGACTTCAAAAAACAACTTAAAGCACAAACAAGCAATAAATAAACTGGAATATTAATTTACCTTATTTACTCAATAGTTAAGTTATCTACCCATACATTTGAAGTTCAATAAGTGCCTAGTAAGTTTAAGTCGACTTGGGATCCCATCATCAGATCCTGACTTGGTGACAATAAGACCACCTCAGGAGATAACCTATCAAATATATATTTTTATAAATCGGGTCACAATTGAGGAAAAAATCAGCGAACGAACAAAAAAAAATGCAATTGAACATAAAACCTCCTCCTTTTTGCAAAGTGGTTTAAAAATATTGAACGTTTACTTATTCTTTTACAATAAAAGAAAGAAAAAAATGTAAAATATATAACGCCTATGTTTACCTATTTTGTAATAGCCTCATTATTTATACTAACTACATCCTTTATTCTCCGTAAAACATTTAAATAGTCTATTATGTTTTATTTTTTTTCTTGATTACTTTGAGAACATTGAACCCTCCAAGATGCGTGTAGCAAAAGGCTGATACATACTAAATTAACATTGGATATAAATATGTTACTTCAGATAAGAAATAAGCTTAGTCATTTAATTAAGTTTGTTTTTGTGTCTATAGCACAATGATCCTTTTCCACAACTGATTGAAAGCTACAGGATAAAACGAATATTAGTTACATTGTTAATTAGACCTTACGTCGTTGTCCTAAGGTTCTGGCTGTATCTAGCAAGGCTTGCAACGTAAAGAGGATCATCAAACAAAACATTCGTCACATTGTAAATTGCACCTTACGTCGTTGTCCTAAAGTTCTTCGCATATCCAAGGCTTTTGGGATTTTTCCCCTTTTTTGCGGCTTCTAGCCTTTATTTCAGCTAGAAAAGATAGTTGGTTACGTAATAACCTAAGTATGTAGGTTCGCAGCTCTGATTACAGTGTTTACTTAAACTAAACACATTAGCGTGGATAATGTTCATACGAAATATTACGACATAACTAAATATTTTTTTGGAAATGTATTTTGAAAACTATTGTTCATTTTGCGAGTTACTCCCTCAAAAACCGGAAAGAAAACATCAGTGTCAACTTGCGTAACAGTACAGAATTCGGAGTTCGTGAAACTAATTTAATTTGAACCAATCAGGAATTTAATTGTCGACGGTCTTGTAATAATGTTCGCTTTGTATCGTAAATGTGTTAAGAGAGGCACGCATTTCCAACTAAAAATAAATTGCAATTCATTGTGAATATTATATTCCAAATTCCATATTTTTTTAACATTAGTAGGTACATACATGTCATACATATCTGTCTTTTATTTAAAGTATTTTATTCTTAAATTCCAGGTGATCGAAGGTCTATTAATACTCGGGGAACTGATGGATCTGGGCTTCTCAGAAGGCAAGGTGTCCGCAGCACTAGCGAAGCACGAATTTAACAGGGACAAAGCTTTGGACGCGTTGGTATCTTAACAGAGTAAGGATATCATAATATACGTAATACGTACGACTCGAAAAGTCAGACGATTATAGAACTTAATACAAAGGGTAGTAAACCTTGTTTTTCAAGGGTCTGCTGTGGCGAATAAAGAAAGGCCTCGAAACAGTTGGGAGTCGGAACTCGTAGGTTGACTTTTTATTGACGGTAGATAACTTACAAATGGGGTTACCATGTATAAAATTTCAGGTGCTCCAGACGTTGCGTCGTATAAAAGATGAAACGTATAAATCGCTTGGTTTGTATGTGTTTTTCCTGCGCATGTGGTGAAAGAACGAATGGGTATTAAAAGCAAAGATCTCGAGTCCTGAAAGATGGTAACCCTTTACTTCTTTCTAACTATGAATGTGTTATCTGACCAGACTTGTGGGCATTGAAGACGCAAGAAGGTTAAGGTATTTTGTAGTTTAAAAATACTACCTATAGAATCTTTAGAGAGTTTAGGTACAGGTATTAAAGTTAATCGATGTCTTAGCGTAAACTTGCCAGCTTAAAAATATCCTATATTGCTATACTATAAAAATATATTTTTAAAAGATTAGGTGTTGTATTTAATTTTATTCTGGTTTAGTAACGCAGAGTATATCTAAGCTTATGCATAAACAATATTGTGATATATATATATAACTCATTGGATAATAATTAACTTTAGATCTAGACCCAAACGCGTCCTTCACTGCCTAGGTCAATCTTGACATAAAACAAATTGAAGATGTTTGTATTTACAAACACAAATTAAATGAATAATTATGAAAATCAAAAGCAATACGATGAACATAAGATATCTTCAATTTTATAAAGATTAGCTGTTTCTTAAATTTTGTATGAAACGTTATAAAGGAAGTTTTAGTTCACAAAAATTTCTCCATATAGATTGAAATTTCCACGGTTAAAGCACGTCATAATAATCACAAGCCCACTATTCCTTGTTCTGTATTCGCTAAAAGCGAGTATTCCACTCGCGAATAGCGAATTTACTAATTCTGGGTAATAACCTACCTATCTAGAAATAGAGTTTGTTAACAGAATAACTAAGTTGTTTTTGGTGTCTTGTAATTAAAACCAGAGATTTCTTGTTCTGCTGGCGACGAATCTAGGGACTTAACTGTTGAGGCAGTTTACTATTTTAATTAATAATATACCCATCTCGATGTACCTATAACTAGTTTTCTGAAGTAGTGACTTCGTAAATTATATAGTTTTTAAATATTTGATCAGGTGGCTTGGGTTACTAAGCGATCTGGATCAGGTATTGTCACTACAAATTGGTGTTGTAGGTAGACTTTTACTTATTCGAATTAATATTTACAGTGTCGTGAAATATAGAATTTTGGTAATCTTGTTGTCTACTAGGTTTGACATTATTTACTGGTACAGTTTTCGAAAATCTGTCAGGCCCAAACAGCTTTTTCCATGTACCATAAAACTATTCAAATTTCATCTATCTATCCAAATTAATACTTTACATTTAAATGTGATCAGGGCATTTTTTAAAACGACATTTTGATATCACACAGTCAAAATAGGTGTAAATATGAAATATTATTCATAATTTACTTTTCTATAAATTTAATATCTAACTACTAGATGTTTTAAATTATTTCTTGCTCGCTGTAAAAGTAGTCCAACATAAAAATGTAATATGGAAATTAGCTATTTGTAACAATAAAATATGAAATATGTTTACTTTGCTAGTAGGACAAAAAATCTATTATACAATATGTATTTTGCGTTGTAATAAATTGTAAATATTTTATTTTTCGAAAAATTACACCTACTATGTATAAAGTAAACCAACATAAATTTTAAAATATTTTTCTCGAAATCTGTCAAGTGCCCAATTGTATAGGATACCATATATATTTTTTTTATTATTTTTACTCCATTGTCTGCCTTGAACTACACGATAATAAAAATAAAATCAAAACTATGTTCCGAGATGTCAATCAGAGATTTAAATCTACTTACTATTTCGTAGTAAAAATTATAATTTATCAAGCCATATCATCGTTATATCTATTTTCCAATAAGTTCTATTATTTGGAAAACAAGTTGTTTTTCTTGTTCCGTCAATCAAAACGACTTGTTAACACTAATTAGGATTTACCATCCTGTACGGAAATACAAATTATAAAACGATTTTCGTGTAGTTTTAAAACGTTTTATCAGATCTTCGAAATCCTTTTAGTTCTGAACAGATGGACGGAAATGTATTACATTTGGGCCACGGTTGTTTGTTGGTAATTTCCCGTTCCTTGCTTTTTACTGATTCCTATCAAAGTATCAGTTAGATAATATCGGATGTAGTTGTTTACTTGTAAAATATTCGTAGTTTTTGATGAGGCATAGCTTTCAAATTCTTTGTACAAAGGTCTTAGAGTTTTTCTATAAAAACTTCATGGTTTTTTAAAACAAAAAGGTTTGATACCCATTGGGCCATGGGCACAAATTAGAAGTCACTCATCCACGTTTTAAAAGTTCCACCAGAAAAACGTTGATAGTTACGTGACTATCAACGATAGTTATGGTATTACAAAAAATGCATTTATATTTTATCGATTCTTTTATTTTAGGGCTCTCAACATAAAGTCAGCTTTTGTATATACAAACCTTTGAAACAGGTAAATGCCACCACAGACGCTATTCTGAAGGAGTAGGACTACTCTTTTGGTAAAGCGATCGATTTATTTGGCAATCATTATATTTTCAAAGAAATTATATTGCTGTTGCAAAGCTTCGTATATAAATACTTTAAATGTTTACAAATTTTTAGTAACTTGAATAAAAATAAGTTGATAGAATTTATTGTAAACTGTGAGTGTTTCACGCGAGTAACTGTCATCCTTAGACCCTTCTGTATTCGAGTCTTGTATTTTTATATAATTATGTTTATATTGTAAATATCACGATGTGCAATTTTGTTATATACTTTAATTCATGTATTACAATCACAAGACTTCAGAATAGAAAATGTTTAGCGAAACAATTTTAAGATAAAACTTTTATGATTCAGTGTACACCAGTTCTTTCCTAAAACTTTTGAGCGAGAGTGTACTAAGACTGTGCGGATTATGTATGTATAATGCTTTGAAGAAATGTTATATTTTTACTCCTAAGGAAAAAATTAAGAAAAATGCTTATCTAAAGTTTACTCTACTTTTATTAGCTCGTTGAATCTGTTTCAATTTAGCGCCCTTTAAGCTTTGGATATTGGAAAATGGTCGTACCTATATTTAATTTTTTACTATCAAAGCTAGTGCTACTTAGTCTGTGTTCTTGCTAACGAGCTCTAAAGAAAGAGTGAATTAAAAAAGAAAGGTAGAAATTCAATCCCGAAGTTGCGTATTGAAATTATATCGTTTTACTGAAGATAACAGAATCTGCTGACAGAGTCTAAAAAAAAGACGATAACGGGGTTGGTGTATTAAAAGAAAAAGAAAGTTATTTTTCTACTTCGATGTTAATAAGTTATTACAAGGCATGTGATTTTATGTATAATATATTTTATAACCATGAGTGAAGAAAGCTCATTCTATAAATCTATTCAACGTCTTTCTAACAAGAAAATAATCGATGTATTCGTGTTTTGTACTCTGTCAGTAGTAACTTTTGTCGCAAGTATTATATAGCTACTATATAACTATAAAGACTAGAGGTTATTTACATTTTACTCTTGGCACGCCTTGTTAAGATTCTACGTGTTATCATACAAAAATCTGCTAGGTACACGAATTTATTAAAAAATTAAATGACATAAATAAAGATTGAAGATTATTTGCTAAGATTTTTGTATGACAACACGCCATGCGGTTCACAATGAAGCTTATAATATATTATTTTTGTATGTAGATATTAAAATTACTATAATAATGTGAAATGTGTGAGCCTCACCTTGATTCAAACGAAGTTTTTATTTATTTGTAGAATAAACACGTTACTAGTAGTAAATTATAAGTGAAGGCTTCGGTAGTGTGGATGGAGGTTTTATACATTACTGCTTCACAAACAAAATGTATAAATAAATTGTTATTTTCAATGTGTTTTGTTTTATTTAATTTTAGGGGTTCTGGACGCAAAGTACCTATAGATTTTTGAAGCAACAGGATTATTTTAGTTCTGCTACTGCGATGGCGTACCAACGGGAGCCGTGTCTGCAGCGCCAGTTTTTTCACAGATGATTGTTAGAAAACATAAATAAGGAGTGCGGCCTAAATGTTTTGTCTAACAAAAACAGTCGACAACTTGTTTGCCGGAGTGCGTGGACTGCGTCGAAAACATATCCCGCGTTAGTCTGCGGGAGGAGGGAAGCGTTAATTTGTTATGAGCAATGATAAAGTTAAAGTTTTAGCCTTAATTGACAAAAAAAGGGCGAAGCAAGTTTTAATGGAGATTCATTGCGTGATTAGGTATATACCTAAGGCCGCTTTCACATTAGGACGTTAGCAGCGCATGCCTTCACATTATAAGAACAGCCGCGCGTTACTAGCGGCTGCCGCGCCGAAGTCAAGACAAGTATGGCGCACTTCATTTAAAAAAAATGGATTTCCAACGGAAAAACTGTTGCTCGTGTTTTTGATAGTACACATTGGGCGCTCGCTCATTGCACAGTCTATGATTTCGTGCGCTTGCAACACTTGCTCATCGCCGAATGAGTCGCGCGCTGCTGCGGCGGCCGCGGGTTTGTTGCGCCACCGTCGCGATGCTAAAAACGCCTAAATGTGAAAGCGGTCTAAGGCACATATTTGGTATGAAAAAGGCATAAATTATTTTGCTCTTCTAGATACAAATTAAGGGTCTGCCTTAATAGGGTTGTGCAACGTGTGGTCATAAAAAAATCTGTACCTAGTGCCTAAATATTTTATCAGCTACATAGCGTAGGTATTAGGTATCTACCTTGTAAGTAATACAAATACCTAGTTGTTTACCTTTTGGTTTTAAAATAATAATATAATAAGTCGTAAATGCTCATTTTGAAAATGACCCAATAGCTATTGGTATGCACCGCAAGTGTGAAGATAAATATCAAACCATTTTGAAGACAAAATACTGAAAGTTAGGCTCTAGACAGACGGACCGCATTTCAACTGCAATCCAACCGCAAATTGCAGTTCAAGTGCAGTTTACATGCAGTTGACACGACTGCAATAGAACTGTAAACCAAACGTGCAGTCCGGGTGTAGTTCAATTGCAGTCGGCGTGCAATCGTGGGAACTGCACACCGACTGCAAACGAACTGCACCATACCCCCGCGCATAGAATCAGTAGTAGAAACAAGGTTAGAGTGAGCACACGCGATGTCTGTCCGTAAATAAAATAAATATGTCGAGCAACAATGTTATAAGATTTGACAAAGCTTTACTGCTACTTTTACTTTGTCGCCGTGCTCGTAAACACAAGAGAAAGAGAAATCGTGAAATATGGGTTCAATTAATATTGCAATGTAAACACGAAAAAAATGTTCATTCTTTTTTTATATCGTGAAAAATTATCTCGTAGTAGTTTCCACTTTTTTGGATATTGAACAGCTGAAAATAATAATTAATGTATTATTTTCCAGATATTTAACAAGTGGATGTTCTATTGATGATTTACACTGGGCTTATCGACACGGAGTAAGCACAATCAGAGAAATTATTAAAGATGTTTGTAGTAACATATATGGATTCACTTAAAAGATATGGTTTAGCCAGAACTCACTGAAGAGAAGTGGAAAAACATAGCGGAAGGTTTTAAATATCGAGCATATTTTCCATACTGTCTTGGTGCAATTGATGGAAAGCACGTAAGGTTAAAAAAACCTCGAAACACTGGGTCTTCATATTACAATTAAAAAAAATACTTTTCTATGATATTACTATAGCCACTTGCGACAATAACTATCTATATGTTTACATTTGTTGACATCGGCTCTTATGGGAGATGTTCAGATTCTACAATATTTGAAGAAAGCGTATTGTATGAAAAACTTCAACAAAAAACCTTAAACATTCCGCCACCAGTAAATTCAATGCCATACGTTTTTGTGGGTGATGAAGCATTTTCAATTTCTAAAAATGTTATGCGCCCTTACTCGGGGAGACAATTACCTAAGTGTGAAAAAGAAGGTTTGTTAATGACCGCCTATCACGGGCTAGAAGATTTATTGAATGTTCATTTGGTATTCTAGCAAATAAATGGCGTATTTTTCACAGACCCATCGACCATAAACCACATTTTGCAAAATAAATTATAAAAGCTTGCTGCGTTTTGCATAACTTTGTGCTAAAAGAGGTATGGGTCAGTTCGTTTGCAGTTCTACTGCAGTCTTGTCAACTGCATTCAAACTGCATCTGAAATACAATTTGCGGTTGGATTGCAGTTGAAATTCGGTCCGTCTGTCTAGAGCCTTACTTACCAATGTAGCTTTGTGACACACATAGAGGAATTTAAATAGCGAACTGTCCCGCCAAATGTAACGAGTCAATGACCATTGTTCATTGTAAAAACAAGACACGAATAAACTAGCGTTTGTCTTCTAACTACTAACGACCGCTTAATTAAAATCCACTCGCAAACTTTCCGACTCCTTGAAAACATGCGAACAAAAAATAGGAAGGGTTTTTATACAAACTGCAGTGCCGACAGACGGAACCCATGCCACGCATATTACCTCCGACGAGTCAACACCACATCTGCAGTTAATTTGCTTATGTTAAATCCATGATATTGGAAAATACTCTCTACCACTTTGCATTATGAGTGTATCAACTAAGTGAGTTTTAGGTTACATTGTTCCATTTCGCGTAATAGGTCAATGCCAAGATTGTGATTAATGAATGCGTGCACGCATGCGCTTGTTTAAACACCAGCCCCGTGTTTGTACTTCGGTGTAGGTTTGATTTTGCAGATAACACGCCGTGGCGCCGGAATATACTTTTATGTTAAAATGTAGGATTGTAGGCAAATGTTCTCCCTTTATGTTTCTTTTCTACAGTTGAGAATACTAACTTGGGATTACTAAACTTACCTACTAGACGATTTTTCAGTAGGAAACCAATGAAACACCGAATTTTACTTTTAAAAGGAAATTAGACTATTTTTTTTCTCTTTATATAAAATCGGTTGTTAGACTATTATACTACTAGAAGCGATATCCCTCAAGGATAACATGACATTGTGTCCGGGCAGCCAGTGCTGCGCCTACCACTTATAAAAGGTGCACGTAGGAATCTACTTTGGTTACAGGTAAATTTGCAACAATTTCGTCAGGTAAAGTACACAGCATCCTGCGATATCGCGTAGTTCCCGGACTCCTGTAAATAGGTCATAAAATAGAGTTTCCGCGAGCCGGTGACCCACCAGACAATGGGCGACCACCGCATTGTCTATTGTCATCACCGGCCAGACATGCCGCGATGAATGGGGCAAGTTCATTCCGTTCCGGCCCACATTAGTTGTCCGAGTGAAATGCAGATATAGCAAATTCATGCGTGCGAACGAGACGTCCGCAGAATACCGTCTACGCGGACAGTCCGAATTACCGCTGCTTGAGTTTTGTTTTGGAACGGTGCAGTTGGTTGGCGGGCGGCGCACGAGTCGAACTGTTCCCACGCGCGATACGATTAGCTCGACGCTGAGTAACGTAACATGAACGGGTTGCATTTCTATACGCGCCGCGCCTCACCGCGCTCGCAGCACCGATAACATCTGCGAAACCGATATTTAGGCCGGCGATAGCGTGATAGGGTTCGAATTCGTGCGCGACATTTCGCCGGCATCGCGCGGCCATGTGATCGCTCCCCGACCGATGGGAGCAAAAATCGAACAAAAAAGCCGCCCGCTAATGTCTACCCCTCCCGGCCGCTACAAAAAAGGGATAAAAAGGTTATTCTTGGAATGCACACATGTGGACGCCGGGTAAACGTGGGTGCTCGTATTGAATCCGCAGTGTTACCAAGATGCCTCGGAGGAGCAGGTGGATGCACCTCGCGGCGGGCGTCGCGCTCGGCGTCACCTTCGGCATGTTCCTCAAGCTGTGTCTGAGGAGCTCGTCCAGGACCACCATCGAGGCGTGTCCGGAGTCGGCCAAGTCGTTCGTCGAGCCCGACCCGCTGGCCCTGATAGGCTTGCTGCCCAACGAGACTGTTCACAACTCGAACAGGACATTAGTGTTCGTAGGTGTTATGACAGCAGAACAATATTTAGGGTCGCGAGCGAAAGCTGTTTATGAAACGTGGAGTGAAGACCTGCCTGGACGGATAGCGTTTTTTAGTTCGGAAGTGTCGCGAGCGCCGGGATTGCCTTTAGTTCCTTTGCGTAATGTGGACGACAGTTATCCTCCGCAGAAGAAGTCCTTTTTGATGTTGTTGTACATGTATGAGAAGTATGGGGATAAGTTTGAGTGGTTCATGCGTGCGGACGACGACGTTTATGTGAGAGGTGACAAGTTAGAGGAGTTTTTGCGTTCGGTGGACAGTAGGAAGCCTCAGTTTATTGGCCAAGCTGGGCGTGGGACGAGTGACGAGAGGGATGCGTTGGCTCTGGACTACAACGAGAACTTCTGCATGGGCGGGCCGGGGGTGCTATTCTCCCGGGAAACGCTGAAGAGGGTGGCGCCGCACGTCAAGTACTGCCTGAAGCACCTCTACACCACGCACGAAGATGTGGAGCTGGGCCGCTGTGTCGCCAAGTTCGCCGGCGTGTCGTGCACGTGGAGTTACGACGTGAGTACTATGATCTAACTCTCCGCTTTCTAAGAGGTTTTGACAGCGACAACGAATAACACGAATTATAAATAAGTAATGTAGCGTGTCATAACAACATTGACCACCGAAGGTGTTACGTTATCGAATTATAAAGATTGATACATGCGCATATTTAATGATAATAATAACAACTTGTACTGGTCGAATTTGTGATGAGTGATGGCAAATAAATCCTCGCACTAAGTGCTGGATAGTTTGTGTCAGCATTTGTTCAGCCTTGATGTTATTCAAGCTCGTTTACCTATCCTATACCGAGTAATTGATTAATATTATTCTGTCAAAATATTCTTACGCTGTGATTAATAACAGATTTTTAAGTACCTAGTATTTTTTGCTGTTTCGATAACGTGCTTTTAAAAATTATACCTACCTAATATCCTTATCGTATGTGGTTTGATTGGAAGATCAATTTACTTACGTAAATGGGAAGACACCTTGATTGATTACGATATGTCTATATATGAAATAAACGTATTTATTTATACATAAAATAAACGTATTTAGATCTACTTATAATTTTATTGGGTATTTAGGTATGTAGTTAAATAGTATTTTTTTATTATCGTGGTACGCAGCAAAGGTTATACGGCTTAAAGCATCAAAAATAATTAAATACATCTTCATTAGGCGAGATATCTTGAAAATCATGATTGAAGTCTATTTTATTGCAACGAGTAGGTACAGCGAAGGAAATCGATTAAACTGCCTCAAAAGTAATTATTCGTCGATTCATTGAGCGTAAATGTTTCTGAGTGGCCAGTGTTTTTCTGTTTTAGGAGCACTGACCGCAACTACCTGGCTAGTTGACTTTACGGTATTATTTTTTAATAAAAGCGTTTGGTTTACCCTTCTATTTGACATTTCGGTCTTATTTTACTTTTAGAACATAAACGATTTAGTTTTGTTCGACTATTTTTACCCGACTGCCAAGGAAGGGCTATGTTTTACACGCATTTCTTGTATGTTTCTGTTTGTAAATTTATTTTACATTTTCATGGATTTCGACAGTTATGGTGTCGTTAGAGATACGTCTCAAAAAGCCGAACGTCCTTATAATCTAATTATATTACCTTTATTATAAGTATAGAAACAAAACATCAATCATGTCAATAATATAGTAAATTGATAAATTTTACTTTAATATTATCTAAACGCAAGAGACTTAAAGCAATAAAGTTCCATCTCGTTAAAAAGGGATTTGTGAGGTTGTAGTTATCCGGCTTTAATGACGATCCCGGACACAAACTACTTACTAACCAAATCAGGATTTCAAGAACAGAATATACTTACAAAACCTTTTAGATTGTTCTTTTATTAACAAAATTATACACTTAAGTTACACGATAATTTAACGATACGACTTTATTTACGATGGTATTGAGACATTGATAATATCAATTAAGTTAAATAAAATTATTCCCAGCTGTAAATCAAGTCAGAAGATAAATTAATTAATAACGATCGTAATAATTTAAATACAGAGTGTTTTATGACTTGGGTGGCAAAAACGACATTTTTTCATTGTGATTTTCGAGTTTTCCTCTGAAAATTATAAAAGTAGGTACCTACCTACATCCTATCCAGATCCATTAGATTATAAATTCGCCGCAACACACATAAGAAAAAAGCGCATAATTACGTACGTATTAACTTGAAAATGATCATATTTTTCATGATGTAAATCTGATATGCTAAGTATCAGCTCTGTTCTTTCATTTTTCGCCATGACATTAAATTTTAGGAACCTGTAATTTGTAATTGATAAGTTTCCTTCAATAGGTATATAATTGGCCATGCAATTTCCTAAAATACCTAATCATTTGAAGTAGGTATCTTCATGTTTTGACGTGAAAACTGACGAAGAGTAGTATATTTTTATATATTTTTCCTCTTCTGTCTTCTTCTATAATATCTTACTTATTATTTATGTATTTTTCTGGAAATCGGAAAATTGTTTTATCCAATACAATAACTAATTCACTGAAAATCTTAACTGAAAATGCCCAATTTTACAGTGTTTTCTAATGCTAAATTACTAGTATATTTGTTCTGTTTTTCTCAACACACATTGCCATACTTCGTAAGTATGATGTGGGCCCGTCGCTCAATAAAACAATATGAACCGTTACATTTGGACTTGTTTCCACGGCTCGTGTTAATTTAGAGCAATTGCATTATAAAATGAAAGTGTTCGCCTACATTTATTACTTCATGGTGCTGCTTATAGACGTATGTTTGCATACCATCACGACCTTTATAAAGTAATGGAAAAAGGTAAAGATATCCGCACACAGTCAAACGTGGAACTAAATCCAATGGCAGTCTGATTTTGTATAATGTACCAGATATACCAACTTACATGTAAGGTACTAAGCAAAAAAAAAACATGTTTTACTATCGACACACAAGTCACAAAATATCACAGTAATAGCCTTCTAATAAGTCAGTATATTAGAGGATAACAAACAATTACATTAAAGTAAGAAAAGTTTTTAAGGAAAATTTACACATTTCGCAACATCAAAGATCGAGTATTTTGTTAACCGTACACTGTATTCAGAGAACAGAAAATCTTTAAGAGGTAAATAAACATTCACACAACTAATCTGAACATAAATAGATTTAGACTGAAATAGACGAGCCAATTAAATAGTGGGTTAGTCGGACTTTCACGGGGTTGCCAGTTTAATTCCCACTTCAGAAAAAAAAATACCTACGTAGATACGATTTGAAAGTATTCTCGTGAATCGATTGAGGAAAATATCCTGGGGAAACTTGGATTCTAAAAAAAAACTGAAATCGCCAAACCGCAAGTGAGCAAGCGTGGTGATCAATATGAAAAGCTTTTGCCATTGAATTAACTATTTTTTCTAATTCTGTTATTTTAAGAAATTAATCTATGCTTGAGGTAATGCGCTTTTTATTATATTTATACCCGTAAAAATGGTCGCTTAATCTGGTACTCACAATCTAGACTTTGCTACCACGTTAGTTTAACCTAAGGCAACGTTTACATCACAAAGTTCAAGGTGAGGCGCTGTTTATTGTAACTCGCGTTTCCGTAATACTGGTTTACACGAGGCTTTACAAAAAAAAAAACGATTGACGATAGATAGGAGTACTTTTGTAGATTGATTTTGAAGTTAAACAACCTTAGAGTTTAAAGGCATAAAAAATTTCAAAGTGTGAACTTGTAAACTAGTAAGGAGGTTTTCGATAAAATTTTTTTGACGTACCAAAATTTCGGTATTTTGACGTCTTGCGGTCAGGGGATTTACTTATTTCTTTATCTAAAAACTCGATTTAATAAGTTTACACATTTCTTCGTAAAGTCTCCGAAAGCTATTTAATAAATCAAATCAAGTTAGAAATCAGCTAGGTACGTCATCAATATAATTACGCCGTCCAAAATGGCAGATTGTTTTAACGCCACATAGTTTTATCCAAGAAATAATTTTGAATTTTTGACAGTTCTTCAATTCGTCTGGCGTTGGAAAAATTCGACATTATTCGTGAGTCATATACCTTGGTTTTGTACTTGATTGAAAAATATTCAAATAAGTATGTGTCAGATGGGTAAGACGATGTAAACGGTGTTTTTAATTACAATGCTAATCGTAACGGTCGCCTGCAAGTAATTACTTTGACTAGGGATGAAACATGATAGGATTTTGTCATTAAATCCATATAAAATTGTTCCAAACTGTCTTACTATAGGATACCACATTATGCCAATTGCTTTATCTGGTATATGGATAAGGCACCATCAATTATTTGGCATTTAGAGCTGTCAGTGGTCGGGGTCTTATTCTTCATAAACTAAACAGTTTCTGTAAATTAAAATATAATATATGATACAGCAATATTATTCCATGCGGCAAAATAGGAACAAGTTTACCGTCTTGCGGAGGAAGGGTTGACTATCGTTGCTAGAGAACTTGATCAAAATCTGCTAAAACTAAACTTAACAAAAACTAAGTTCATATCATTTTATAAAACTGCAAGAATAAGACCGCCTCAACATCTGACTCTAAAGTTTCACACAAATCACACATATATAAGAAACATCTACTTAACCTATTATAATTTATGTCTGGCACTTATATTTAACTTATATTTTTATAGTATTATAATTATGACTTTGTCACTGTGTTTGCGGTAGCAAGAGTTTACCATAACTACTTAATATGTAAAATTAAATTAAAGTACACAAATATGAAAAATCTAAAGTTTTAGACAAAATTAAAATATTTAATCTAATTTTATTGTAAACTCACGCGCCACTCTTTGTTTTACTATTGACAACTTCCGTTACTTGTTTGTTTCGATAAAACGATTAGTGGGAGGTGGCGTGCGATATCAGGACAGTTAGTGTCAAATTGTTAAAAGGTGAAGTTTAATAGTGTATTTACTGCGATTAGTGATTTACATATTTGTGCGAAATCATAGTGCTGACAAAAAACTAGATACTGTATATTATTTCCCGAACTGTTACACATATACCTCGCAGCGTTTAAACTGCTCATGCCTTAATGTAGAACGCACTAAGTCCATCAAATATTTAGGTATTACAATAGATGAAAACCTGTGTTTCAAGCCTCACATTCACCTATTGTCTAGTCGAATCAGGAAGTTAAATTATATAATGAAAAAAAATCGCGATTGTACACCTGTGGACATTCTACGGACAATATATCTAGGTCTATGCCATTCGGTTCTACAGTACGGAATTTCTGTTTGGATTGCAGCCGGGAAGGCTACATTTATTGAAGTTGAAAGAGCCCAAAGGGCAATAATAAAGATACACTGTGATATCCAACAGACTTGTTGCATACTGAATTTTTTGTCGTGTCAGACAATTATTTATTCTTTATGCTACACTATACACACACAAGAGTTTGAAAGGCAGATCAGATTACGAAAGTTTGTTTGACTTACACATACACACAACCACACTCGCAGGATCTATAAACTATTTCCTATATTTTACTCTTTTTTATTTTATTATATTTTTGTAAAATTTTCCTTCACAAGAATCTGTAATAGATAATTAAACGAAAAATTTCAAATATGTTACAATAAAATGTTATTATGTTCTATACTATTATACTCGTAGCTATTGTTTAAAACCTAATTCTACCTTCCTTGACGTAATGTATAATGTGTACGAATACCGTAACTCTGGTCTCCAAGATACAAGCGAAGCTTAGTTTGGAGACCACTGCTAATATTATAAATGATTGTTACAATGACGTAACATAGTTTAATAAATTGTAGACTAATGTTTAGTTCACTGATTCTAACAAAGTTTTTTGAGAAAATAAAAATTATTCTTATTCTTATTTTTAAAAATATTCCAAAATGTCCTTCCTATGAAGAAGAACCGGCAACTCCATAGATTACTCTTGCATCTTATTATCACTTATGTTTCTCTTTTCACAATCCAACTAATGTTATTTCACCGAGAACAGTTGGCAGTAACTAGTGATGCAACAGACCTCTGATTCTGCTTCTGCAACTACGCTAGTTCCTTCTGTTTCTATCTCCGCATCTTTTATAACGGACATCTAAACAGAACTTGTGGTAAAGATACAAAACTACTTTTCATACAATATAACTTATCGTTACTTAATTTTGAATATTACTTTATTACAAAATGTTTTTTTTGTATATAATACTAGCTGACCCGTGCCCACTTCGTTGGGCATAATGTTAATAATCCTTTTTTAGTACATGTTATACTAACGATTTAAATTATTTTATTAATATTAAAAATTAAATTATCTATACTAATATTAAAAAAACTACTTTTTGTAACTTAAATATAAAAGTTAGACATATGCTGTCGTTGACTTTTTTGTAGGCATTTTCAAGCTCCACATCTTTTCTCTAGAACTCAAAAATATATCTTTCATAGTTAAGGCAGCGTTCGTAAGAAACGCTTTCATCCGACCGTTTTTTTTTTCTCTGATTCACTTTGCAAAACGGACTACCACGTAAAAGCCTTTTTATTTTTCGGTTTTTTTATATAGCCTATGACACTCAGCAATAATGTGGCTTTCTATTGGTGAAAGAATTTTTAAAATCGGTTCAGTAGATCCCGAGATTACCCCTTACAATTTAACAAACACACAAACTTTACTTCTTTATAATATTAGTATAGATTATATTATATTATTATATAATATATATAATATTATATTAAATATTAATTAATATTAAAATATTAAATATTAATATATTAAATATTAATATATATTAATATATTATAGTATAGATTATTAATACGTTGTACGAAACACGAAAAAGTAGTTGCCAAATAGTAGTAGTATATAGTAGCAGTTACTTTGTTCTTGGTGATGAAAATATTAATAGCATGTAATATTTTAGCTCTGAAAAGAACTGTTGTTTAGCCCTGAAAAGAACTGTTGGTTAGCCCTGAAAAGAACTGTTGGTTAGCCCTGAAAAGAACTGTTGGTTAGCCCTGAAAAGAACTGTTGGTTAGCCCTGAAAAGAACTGTTGTTTAGCTCTGAGAAGAACTGTTGTTTAGCTCTGAGAAGAACTTTTGCGTAGGTGTAGTTTTAAGAACGAAATCTAAAAAAAATGGCACGAAAATTATTAGACTTCACGCACGACCGCTGCGTATAGAGCCGACCTCGCGGCTGAGCCGCGCGGGTACCTTACTCATAGATCCTAACTCCCCTCCCGCACGCGCACCCCCGCCTTGGTGACGCTCACTTTGCAACGGGCCGTGCAGCAGAAATCGTAATATTTTAATTTTGCCATAACTTCAAAACCAAACGTCCAATTTTTATCATTCAAAGACCAAATATTATCTACATAGACTATACTTAGTGATGAAATAATTTATTTTGATAAGGATAATAGCATGAGTAAAATAAACGCGTTTAAATGTAGTCCAAAAAAAATTCAAGATTTTTAAATAAAAAAATGTTTGTTGTGCCTCACTCGACATAGATAGGTATAGTGTGTCGCGGACTTTTTTGTAGATATTTATAAGATCTACAATTAATTAGAACATTTTATGGTTCTATCTTTTATAGTTTAGGCAGCGTACGCAAAATAAGTAACTTTTCTGGTTGATTTTTTACACCTTGTGTCCGAAAACACCAAATATCTTACGGATCCCTATTTTTATCCAAAATAAAATATAGCCTATGTTACTCGTGGCTAATGTAGCTTTCGAATGGTGAAAGAATTTTTAAAATCGGTCCATTAGTTTTTGAGCCTATTCATTACAAACAAACAAACAAAGTTTTCCTCTTTATAATATTAGTGTAGAAGTGTAGATTTACACTTTCGTTTCCGTTCCGGTTTTCGTAGTTATTTACTTTTGAAATCTGTTTTCGTTACTGCTTCCGTTATGATACTTCCGTTGCATCACTAGCTTTTCCCCAAGTTATTTTGTGGTCGACTTCCAGTCTTACCGGATTCAGCTGAATACTGTATTTTACTTGGAGCGACTCAATTCATTTTAATGAGTAACATAACACAGTATCCCGGGGTAAGACTGGTTGTGACCGCCCAAAAATGTGTGTGCCTTCTGAGGCACGGAGGAATATCGGTATGTTTACAAATAGTCACCCATCCACGGACCAACCGGGGATAGTACGGCTTAGCCTTTATTATCGGTCAAATCGTAAGTACGTACACATGATAATTCTTCGTCATTGGCGCCTTTTTTATTTACATGCGGTCCACTGAACATAATAGTACATAATATCGTGCATTAATTATTCAATTAAGCCTATAATTAGAAGTGTTTGCTTCCTCCTGTGAACTTAATATGCACTTAAGGCTATTCTGCTTACGACATGACTATCATTGTTAGACCACAGTTAGACTACATTAGTATGGTAATGACGGGAGCCATGAATACAGATCGTTATCACGATGCCCGATGCATAAAAAATTTAGGGTTGACGAATTCTAAAGATTTTACTTTTACCTTTATCTTTCGTTCCTCAAAAAGAAAAAAAGAAACCATTATAGGATCTCTTTGTTGTCGGTCTGTCCGTCGGTGTGTTTGTCTGTCAAGATTTTTAAGGGGGCACTAATTTATCCCTAGATAATCCCTATGGGACGCATGTTCAATAGAACAAATGAATGTATTGTGCGGAATAATGATATAATAATTAAATGGAATGGAATAATTTTGGTTTTGTCAGACCTTATTTGTACAAATCTAGTTTTATTATTCGCATAAATCACGACGCGTTACAAATTCGAGTTCTTAATAAACATTTTTTGTTTGGTTTTTTTCGTCTGACGACCCTAGCTTCTGACATAAGAATCGGGTACTGAGGTAACGGTGTGTAAGTAGTCAGGAGTGTGTCTCAATTAAATTAAGTGGCTACACTAGCTAGTCCCACATACACTAATCTTAAGTACCTACATATTAAGTACTGTGTTAAGTGTAAGTATAGTTTCGCATATCTGCAGAACACGCTTTTCTTGCTACACAGTATAAAGATGTCTTTCAAACTTGCCTAACTAACTGTGACTTAGTATTGTCGCCATAATAATATATTAGGTGGCTTCTTAAGTAAATAGCTGTGTTCTCTGGACTTTGTAATTAGATACTTGGAAGTGTAAAATAAGGTTATGTGCGCTTTCGTGTAACCTTATTTGGTTCTTCCAAGAATATTATTACATACTTTGTAAAAAATATTTAAATGCCATTTATTGTTGATAGAAACGTGAAATATATATTTTTTTGATAACTTTTCTTTGTTGAAATAACATCATAATGTACCTACATAGTTGTAATTAACTTGCTTGTAAGTTGTGCAACTTCCGAGAGCCTTCACTACTGTGAAGGCTTTTCAAGGTACTCCTTTACCTAAATATTAGTTTTGGCTTTAAACTATAAAATTTACTTGTTCAAGGTTTTTTATATAAGGCACTTTTGACTGTGAAGCAATAGGAATCGATATCATAACATTTTTCAGCATCAAATAGCTGTATTGTAAGCAAACTCTCAACCAATGTCGTCCTTTGGAAGTTAATGAAATGAATATATTAAAGATTATGAAAATTTTATTTCATAACCTAAGAATCTAAGAAACTGTGTATCAATACAGGCATCAGCTAGCTATTCATCAAGCCCATAAAGGCACAGCTTTTTAAATTCATTACATTAAATGAGAATATTTACATCTCAATTATCGTTTTAGAATGTTAAGCCTTTTACCTAAGTAATAGGATGTCTTGCTATGTGTATTTCTATAAGGCAGTCGGACGCACTTTAACTCACTTCTGGTCTTAAAGGTAATGTAGTCAAACACTACACAAAGACCTAATTCCTTAAAAAAAAATATAGACTTCTTTTTTTCGGAGATGAATCCAACGCAAAAGCTCCGTGTAATTTTCTTTAAATTATTCTAATGTTCCTACGTATGGCCACATTCGGTTCGACGTACTCGTTTGACGTTGTTTCAATTAATTTGTATTCAAAACATTAGCACTGGTCTACAAACAAAACTAATGCACTAGTACTAAGTTTAAGTGGTACCTTGTTTTGTTAAGTCTTGATGGCTATCATTCGAGTTACGACTGCATGCCTAATAACTATCGTGCCAAATCCACTTGCAAACGATGTCCTGCTTTGAGTTTGAAATGCGATTTTGCAGCGTCAGAAAAAGATAAAAAGAAACCGTTTGCGACCATAATATCTAGTCCGGTCTTTTCGAAAAATATCTGTTGTAAATTTCTATTACAAACGACTAATGAGGTTCATGACCCGAGGTATTCTTAATGAGGGCTACCGTTATTGCGCTCACCAGTTGGCGCCACTAGCGCGTCAGCTGTCAAAACCCACCAACAAAACTTCAACAAAATATGGAATTGACATTTTGTACATCACGTGCGACTAGAGCTTCTGGCGCCGAAATTGCTTACGGCCATTGAAATGACATTTTGGAAACGTACAAGTAGAATAATCTTAAAGTTTGAAAAACAAAAGCATTTTTGATTAACTTTTAAAACTAAAAAAACACGCTGACTATTTTAAAAACTCTAAAGGGCGATCAGATACGTATCTTTATCGCAAATAATAAAATTCAATTAAGATATATCTACTTGTTTTCAAGTAAGCTCTCCAATCAAGTATTCGTTATAGCATATTAAAGTATCAAAGCAACCCCAGTACGACGGTTGTGCAATCGCAACCGGTTTTTGTAACCGCAAGCAGTTTTTGCAACCACGTGATCAGGGGATACGACCGGCCATACAGTAGAAAAGTACCAAGATTAAAACCATGCGAACAGTATGTATGCATGTCTGGCATGCCAATTTTTCAAGTGGATATGTCATTATTTTTTTTTGTAGAAAAGATAAGGATGCTTCGTAAATGTCAACAAGTAGATTCTCATAATAGTCTATTTTATTTGTTGTGTTAACGAACTAAGCCATTTACAGGATTACATTATGATAATATGTAATATTAATTAACATAATAATATACATTAATTAAAAACAATAGAGATGACATTTTTTTTTGTTTTGATAAATACTCGTGTCGGTTTTTTTAATTTTTATCTTATTATCCTGCCTATTCGCTTTAAGTACTCTTCAATTAATTTTAATTTCAATACAATGCATCATAATATTAGTGAATTTTCACGTTTCTGCAAAGTATTGAATCATTTTAAAAGGTGCATTACCGCTTACTTCTTTTCCCCTCATGTATATGGTATGTCATGATTGAAAAACATCGAATACGTCTGCATAAATTGTTTTAATGTTTAAAACATTCCGAAGTACAGTTGCACGATTGTCATTGTGGCCGGCATTAAAAGGATTACATTGCTAGTTAATCCAAACTCTGCGTTAGCCAACAATCCAAGGCCCTCAGACCAAGGATACAGGTTTTAAACCGTTATTTCCACGATTTTATATATTTTGTATTTCCGGATTTTATGCCATGTACCCGAAATTCGAATAAAACTTGTTTTTAGAGCAGAAATATGTGTATTTAGAAAAAATACACTGAAAAATAAATAAATATCTTGGGACATTTCATACAAGGTCATCTGATCCCAAACTAGGCAGAGCCTGTGTTATGGCAACCAGACAACTGATAAACATACTTTTATATTTCTAAATACATACATATTATAGATAAATTACACCCAGACACAACGTATGATCGTGCTCATCACACAAATATTCGTCCTGGTCGGGAATCGAACCCACGACCTCCGGTTCAGCAGTCAGGGTCACTAACCACTAGACCAACAGGCCCGTCAAAACAACAGAAGTTTTAATTACGACTTGCATAATAGTGCTTGAAGTAGTTTATATCTGTCTCAAGGCTGAGTCAAAGGCGCCTTCTTTTTTAAGATATTTGTGTATACTATGACTAACTAAATGCGATAAAAAATAAGTACCTACTATCAACAAAATCATAGATTTTTTTGAAGTTTAGGTTAATCACTTCTAGAAGACAGTAGAAGATGATCGAAAATCCTCGAAACAAACATATTATACAAGAGAAAGCGACGTAAAATTCTGTTTATTTTTAAATGCAATTCGTCAAGTTATGCAATAGCTTCCTCCAACATTTATTTAGCTAACCAAACACGTCACGCTTTGCGGGCTAGATAAGATAGCCTGAATCTTATACGGTTCTGGTCCGCGAGCCGCGTGTATCACGATAATACTAATAACTAGCCTAGAAAGGGAAAGTCTGCTGTCATTAGTAACGCCCCCAATTAGTAACACATCGAATAAATAAACATAATGATACTTTTCAAGAAGCCGCTTTTGTTAACCTTGGAGCCAGACTTTCAAACCTGACAAACCTTATTTTTGTTATTCTATGTCTTGTGACCAATGGATTCTAAATTGAAATTACAAGTCGCTAACTTGTATAGGAGCAAGTGGTGATCAATGCTCGTTCCTCCTCTGTTTCAAAAGACTTGCCTCTTTTACTGTATCATCATCATCATCCACAGCCTTTGCCCCATTATTACCGATGCTGTGCCAGTCTCATCCAGATTCGATCCGAAACTTTAGTACTTTTACTGTATGCAGTCTGACAATAATAGGCAGTAATATATAATTGTATAAACGACTCTCGCATTAGGTTATTTTATCACTGTATCACTGGAGCTTCACAACATTCAATTCACATGCACAAATGACACCCAGACTTGGTACAATACATTTGTGAATCGCCAACAGATTTGTGTACCCGCAGCACTTTACGCACAGTGCTAATTGACGTTGTGACATACCACTCGGCAATCCGTGCAGTCAATTTTCGTTCTTTTAATGGACACAAAACGTGTTTCGAAGACATTTGTCCCTTAGAGTGGTTTATAAATATAGTCATAGTAAATAGTAACAATGTTAATTTAAGTAAAACAAAGCACTACATTGTTAAACGTAAACTCCTTTGTATAAAACTCGTATGCAGTTTCTATTGCATAATATACGCCAAACGGCATACTTCGTTAAAAATAAGTGAGAATAATAAGTACCTACATAAAATGAGTGTAAAACTGTGGTAAAAGTGACCAAACTAATATACGTACACAAATAATAATTTAATGTTGTGTCTGTCAAAATTATGCGGTGTTTACCAAAAGTACAATAGTTCACATCAGAAAATAGATACGAGTGTATCAATTTGATTATTCATTAGTCGGCACTTGTAATGTATTACTTTAAAATAATAACGAATTATGTGTTCACAAAGGTTTTATTTGTATGAAGCTATGCATGAATTTTGAAGCAGTCGCATTAATTCTAGTTTAGAGATTTAGTAACGAGTAAGCGACTTGTATAGGTATTGTATCGGCTTATTTTTGTGACAAAAGCCTCACTTAATTATTTTAAATGTTTAGAATTACTAGGAACTGTCGAGCAAGCCTTTAAAGAAAGTCGAGCTTAAAATGATTATTATTATTAGATAATATTGACGCAGTGAAAGAAGATAAGGCTTGAAGAATATTAATCCCCGGTTTCTGAAAGGTTAATCACCTGTCAAATCTCACGTCAATCCCTTAGGTTGTTAGTCCTTCGGTCAACCAATCACAGTCGTGATCAGTTGAATTGACAACAGATTAAAGTGATCAGCCTTTTAGAAACCGGGGGTTCGTAAATCAGTTATGTTTAAAAGTTTTAAAACCGCAGCAATTTCTAAAATTTAGCTAGCTATTCAATTATTTATTTTTACCTATTATACACAGTGCAGTCTCGTTTATTTCTATCTCCAAGTCCATCGAGAAATGTCAGTATTATCAAATGTGTATTAAAATGTATTTTGCGTGTAGGTACGCATGCATATCTTATCTTCTACAATGACGCTACAAAGGCCATCTGCGGACTGACGCCAATATATGCACTGTTAAAAATGATATACCTATATACTTATGTAGAAGAAAAAAATTATTAGTCTGGATGCTTAAAAAAATGGTTTCTTGACAATTATAATATTTTATTGGAATTATAATTATCGGTCAGGAAATTGAAATGTAAGCAAGATGAAAAAATGCACTGAGGTCTCAAATTTGTAAGAATTAAATTGTTTTAAGTTTACTTCAGATGGGTGCGCTAGGTAGACTACTTCGTCTAAAAGAATATAATTGTCTATGTATTTACCTATTCTCTTATTTATGTAATTACAGAACATATAAAAAAATAATGCGCATGTCAGCTATAATTGCTATGATGTAATTTATTTCACGACAAAATTTATCCGAAACCCTCCTTCAACTATTTATTTTTAATTTCAAATATTCGCTCTTAATCACAACTAATTAAAAATAATATGTTATGCTTAGCAAAAGAGGTCTTGCGCGAGAGATGCAGACTGTGGTAACTCTACTTAAAAAAAAAACTGTTTGAATAATGACGAAACTATAATAATAGTTGTATTAATAAATCTGAAGTTTATAAGCCAATAAAATAAAGTTATGTACATACTATTCTTAAATTAACATTTTTATTTTATCTTCCTATCTTATAAAATTATAGAACTCATTTATTGCTGTTAAATTATCTTTATCAATAATAAGTCAAGAATAACGTGAACGATAAAATTTATCTTTTAAAGTTACTAAATTTGGATTTTGATATAAATACTTAACGATTTGTTATAATGTGTAGTAAAAAAATCGATAACGGGTTCCCAGAAAATGAAGTGTTTCATTTATTTAGTATTAATTTAATCATATCGCCGTATTTGCCGTAGACTGAACTATTAACCTATAAAATGTACACCGAAGATACATAATACATAGATACAAATACATACACAAGATAAACATTTCATAAATTGATAGGAATTTAAAATAAAACGTTTGTGAAATTTGACTTGTACTTTTCCAAAAAATAGACTACCCATTTCTCAGCATCCGCAGATGTTTTTAACACTTTAGTTGAACATTAATGCTGTAGTAGCTGACATTGTATTAAAAGCGTTTTTGTTAAAACCTTAGCAATGATATCAGCGGTGCTCGGGATGCAATGCAGATGTTTAACTACCTGAGTGCTTATTGTATTTGGACTGGGTTTGCACATGCATTACGTACTTATTTGACTCGATACATAAATGTATTTAGTATTTGTAATTTTAAGAATTAGCTGTCTACCGGTAAGAGGTACTTTTAAGTGTTTAATTTTATTTTTTTGGTCTCTGCAACTCTCTTTTTTTTTTAATGTTTTCCTATTAAAATGCGTTTACAGTAAAGAAAGAATCAAAGCCAATGTAAAATTATTTCTATGCATAATATTATATCTATAGCCAATATACAATTAATAGGTAATGTAAGTATTCTAATTAATTTTGTTAAGTTTGGCATGGGTACGTTATTCTTCATTGTCGATGGCCCTTAACAAAATCCTTTGGACAACTTAAGTCTAAATCCGATAAGTTGAGGATTTCCACGCCTTCAGATAAATTGCTACTTGTGAGCAATGTCCGTGTACAACGGTCAGATATCGTCAGATTGTTTCCTGAGATATCTTGACAAACTGATTGTTGCTAATCGGATACTAAATAAAAGTACGACGAAGAACATTATAAAGAAAAATATTGCATGTTATAATTAGGAGATTATCTTCGAAACTGCTATTCCGATTTCGAAAATTCTGTGCCTGACTGAAAGGTTATTGACACAGATAAGGAAGTAATCTATTTTTATTACCGACTATACGAGGATAGGTTTAATGATGAAAATAAACGTTATAACTGTAAAGGCCAATGCAAAACAAAATTGAGTATTTAATAAAATTATATGCTCGGGTAATTTCTTCTAAGCCTAGGTGTGAATGCATTTATTTTTACACCGATCTAGACTACGATAGCGATAAAAACAAGTCTGTCGTGACGTTTCGTGATAACTGCGATAGTTATTTTCTTGTAGTAGCCAGTTCTCATAAGGAACTGGGTAGTGATGCGCGGTGGTATTGCGCATAATAATACTGTATCGGTATTGTTTTCGCGCTTATCGTCAAGTTCTCAACTATCTCCTAAAGGGTTACGAGAATATGCGAAATGTAAGATATAAATAGGGCTGGCAGAAACGATCACAAGAATAGAGTAATATAATTTTATTGTCGGAATTTTGTAATATTCGTTTTGTTTTCTTTGTTTTTGTAAATCCACGACCTTGATTTAATAACGCGGACGTAAATTGTCTTATCAGTGCAATTACATTGGTTACTCCAATTCAATCCTATCTTACATATTGCAGACCTAACCTATGTTAGGTACTTTGTTATAAATATAAATGTTTTATATTTATTTACTACTGCTGACCTGACCGGCAGCTGACTCAATAGACATCACCTTGTCAATTTTCGACATTTCCCGCGGATTTTTTGCAAACTTTCGTTCATACCATTACATTGTCGACCTTGACAATTACAAAAACAAAACACAGCCAAATTGGTGCTGCTCCGTCATACATGTGGCAATAGATTTTTATTTATAATAGATAGATATGTTATATATTATACCAAAATTGAATATAAAGCGAGCCTTACAACCACTTCATTAACGTGTCGATTATTTGATGAAGCGACAATCCTATCAAGGTTTGTTGACATGATATATTTAGTTGTATATATGTAGGTTGGGTGTGTTTACAATGGGTATCGTTCATGTTTATAAAGACAGTGTTTTAGTCAGCTTTCACGGACGAGTTAGTTCCTTTTATCGTGTTAATTGCACGATATGTTATTTAGGTAATATGCATGAAGGCATTATACCATATTTAATTGATCACTGTATCATTATAACAATATTGAATTGGTCACTTTTGATATCTTTACGGGATAGCTTACTGATTGAATCACGAAGCAATACTATTCGCCAAAACTAAAACGTACATATCTCTTAAAATTAAAACAAACTAGTTTTTTAACCCAATTTCAGCTAATTACAGATCACGAGATCTAACTAGAGGTCACGGTAGACTGATACAAAAACACAATAATTAGTAAGTACTAATTGTAAATTATCGTACTTATGATAAAGAAATTATGAAACAGAATTAGAATAACAAACAAATGTGTAATTTAATCTATCAATGATAAGCCCTAAATTCAAATGTTATGACAATATCACGCTACGCACTTTATGACGTCATTATCCATTACATGTCATATCATAGTGGCGTAGTGACGTTTCGAATGATTCGTGTACAACGGAGCAAATACAGGAAATTTAAATGTCTCTGAAGCAATCAATTCTCATGATTTACCTATCTAATATAATTTCCTTATTTTTAATACAGTTTAGTACTAACGCAATTCCCTAATAACTGTCGATTGTAGAATTTTAATTATAACCGGAACTTTAAAGTTAAGTCGTATATTAGGTATCTACTTAATAATTTTTTTGAATACATTATGTATTAATTAGAAAATTTTAAATTTCTTTAAAATAAAAATTCCTTGGGATTATTTTTGAGGCTAGAAACAGCTAAACAAGTTTACAAAGACCGACTATTAATTCTGTTACCGGCTAGTTTTATAGATTTGTGAGTTAAAACATAGTACTATTCGGCATTATTAGATATGTTATATGCTAAGGTACTACCTAACTAGGTATATCTATGTTTATAGGTTGTTCATTTTTTTAATAAGAAATATGTAAATGTTTGCGGATCAAGGCCGCTGTATTTTTTGCGTTGCGCTAAAAATAACAGATTTCATACTTTCCATAGTAATATAAATTCGCAAGTAACTCTGTCTGTGTTTCTGCCTATCCACCTTCAAGTTTTCACGGCTAAACCGCGTTACTGATTTTGATGAAACTTGCTATCGGGTAAGCTTGGATACCAAGAAAGGACAAAGGCTACTTTTTGCCGCAATAACCGTAGTCCACGCGGGTGGAGCCACGGGTAAAAACTAGTTAATTATATTATGACAGATACAAGTGCCACGGTCGCAATCATTATAATGTAGGTATTATATATTATTCTTAATTATTTATAGCTCGTATTTATCACCAGTTTTATTGCTTATATGGATAATATTATTACGCCCATTTTAATAGGCCAAATCTATTAAATTCTACTAATAACGCAAATGTCTGATTATTCAACCCTATTAAATTTTTTTAATAACCTAAACTACATTATTTCAATCTAGTTTCTTAATTATCTTACGCTGCCTATCCAAAGTTCAATAAACCATTTGAAACAATAAGGGAAAGTTAAAAATCAACGCAAAAAATATAACGATAGAAGTTGTAAATCAGATGCTATATTATCTCACAGATTTTTTTTGCAAATATCTGCCCACATTTTATACATAGGTATATATATAAGTAATTATGTCTGACAACGTGGTTATCAGTGTCAGTTCTGTAGGTGAGTTACACTACACACACGCATGCAAACAGACACACGGACAGACGTATGCGTGATTCACTCTCAGCTCAAGTGATCGTGAAGTAATTACTACAGGACAGTGAACTGGCCGACAGACTAGAGCCTCTAGACAAGTGGCATTTCGACAAGTGTTAACGATGATAGAAATCGCTTAAGTGACATTAAATGTATGGAAATGACATTTCATTTCGATAAGTCACGTGACTTGGACTTGTCACTTCCATACATTTGAACGATTCGATCAGCGTTATCGCTTGTCGAAATGTTATTTGTCTAGGGGGGCAGATTATACCAACTGTAATTGATAGATTATTAAATTTAATTAATAGATAAAGATAACTTAAATTTTTTTATAAAAAATTGCTCTATATACCTACGTAGTTAGATATTTTTTGGATGAAGCCTTTTTCAAAGTCACCTTACCTGGTAGTATATCTGTAAAAGACCTGTGTAAATTAACAAAAGACTGTAAATTGAATAAAGGCAATGTGGAAAATACGTTCATGAAATATTGACTCTGAGATCCGTGTAAAGCTCTGTGAATTTCTTTATTATTTTGTGACACAAATATTAATTGATCGTTGCAGGGATCAAACCCACACCACGTAGCAGGTAGCAGGTTGATATTTTATATTAGTCCTATTGCACGGATTCCTATCAGTACTTCTAAATTATACAACTAAATATTCAGATTGGATTAAAAAAATCTTAATGAGAACGTTATTGATACAATACAAATACGTCAATAAGGACACGTCTCCGCATCTTGTCACAATAGATTGGAATCTCGACGTCATGTACTGAGAACAAACGTCGCGAGAAATCAAGTTTCTTGTAAATATTTCTATTTAAACAGCCCACGCCATCAATTTCACATGTATTGTGCATGATTTATGGACATAGATATTAGATGCAGCTACATGTTCAGAATGGAAATTAGGTATCCCGGAATTACACCTAGGAAATCTAATGCTCAATACAATAAATAATATTATTTTATTGTTAATTATAACTAGTATATTCATTACACTGACATTCTTACTACAGGCGCATGGAATTTTCTATTATTTCATTCAGTTTCATCCCAGTTTATGATGTAGTAATAATTAAAACGACAATTATAATGGTAGGTAAGTATTAAAATTGTTTTATGTCGATTCATACTATACCAATGTAAATTTTTCCCACCATTAAATTCTAATTGACTTACACGTTTAACAGTAATATTATTGGCACTTAAATGTAAAAATAACATCTATTTTACCTGTGTGTACTAACAGTATACTATAAAACGTGGAATGTATGACGACACTGACGAATTGACGTGTCTCGAGTATTGTGTAGTTGTTTCATAAACGTCATTAGCATTCCCGCCATTTTATTTCAGTGTTGCCGTTACATTGCCAGAGATTTAGTAAAAACTCTTAAGTGATACAACCAGTAGACTTATTTGCTATCTTCAGTTGGCAACCCAAGCGATGTTTACAGATAAAAAAAAAAGGTACGTCGGTGATAAACTACGTTGTAGTAGATCTGGGTGGTCATCGACATTTGAGTTTTCTCAGTGTCTTTTGTAAAGCGATTATGGCTTTATTTGACAACTCTTATAGAAAATAAGCCTGCAGTTATGAGTTATCAATTATTGAGCGAGATAGGCGCCCAAGTACACTGTAAACAACTTAAACCTATTATAGAGTCGGTTAAAATTGCTATGGCCAACAGCATGTCATAAATGCAATAAAATTATTATACATTAGTTAGGTAAATAATTTGAAAATGGAACTAATATTTATTTCCCAGAAACGGGAATATCAATTCATTTATCATTACGTTTAGTTAGAACTTGATTTTTAAAATACGGAATAATCAGTAGGTACATATTTAATTAAAAAAAATACTTTTATCTACTCCTATTCCTTTTTTTAACTAGCTGTCCCCCGCGACTTTGTCCGCGTGTTATAGTTTCAACGGTTTTTCATTTTTGCAACATTTTTTATTTATGCTCCGCTCCTTTTGGTCGCAGCGTAATGTTATATAGCTTAGAGCCTTCCGCAATAAATGGGCTATCTAACACTGAAATAATTTTTCAAATCGGACTAGTAGTTCCTGAGATTAGCGCGTTCAAACAAACAAACAAATAAACAAACAAACAAACAAACTTTTCAGCTTTATATATTAGTAATATAGATTAGCATATAGATGAAAGATTCACAGATGTGGTGGTAAGTGATATAATAGAGTAGGCAGGGACCAGTTATAAGCCCTTATCTATAACAATTATTTCTGGTCTCGTAATCCAAGTAAAACTATAGCGAATTGAGTTGTTCTGCCTGACTGTGTAATTTATAGACTTCATGATAAGTGGACTGAACTAGTACAATTGTAATCCATGTCAATGATAAAAATATGACTTGCGAAACTGACCCAAGCAAGGCCGTGTTAATAACTAAACTAATAAATATAATATAATAATAAATAACTAAACTACTATATACTATAAAACTAAACCTAAACTACTGTTTTACATAAGCTATAATACTCTTAATATCTATACTTATATTTAATCTACGATATTCATACTTACGTACTTAATATATCTAGCTACTAATTATCACTAAGATCTTATAAGGTGGGTTTATTGGTGGTATATCTATTAATTCTACTACTAGAATGAGCTACCTACTAGTGGACCTGCCTTGTGGGATCTTGGTGATAAGTACTATAAATACATAACATTATATAATTTAAAAAAAAAATACACTATAATTACTATATGTTTTTATGTGAGTAAAATTTGATCCAACAGACAAACTATGTGTATAGTTTTGTTGGGCATTATATACTTTATAAAAATAAAATGTACCTTTTGATCAATAAATAAAATAAAAAAAAATAAAGTAATAAAATCAAATTATGATAGTTTAAAAATATCTTACTAAAAATATTTTACATACACTTGCGGGCGAAAAACAGGTTCGGTTTTTTATCAAATTAACCTTTTTTCGTTAAGAATGTACATGCTATGTCGATACCCTTTAGTACCGAGTGTTTATTTTTTCCGCTGGATTTACATGGCCGAGAATATTTGCAATTCTCGCGTCGAATAAATATTCTCAGGGATTTAATAATGGGTTTACAATATTTATACAGAACTATTCCCACTAATTTCCTTTTGCTCCTTTTTTTTTAATCACAATGATACTTTACTAACACAAGGGTTATTTTAATGTATTATTTGCCTAACTGCAGAGCAGTTTGTCTAGGCTTTGTCAGCCAAGCTATGCAAATCATACCATTTAAATCATAATTTGTTTGTCTGACATTTACATGCAGCAAATTATGTTACATTATAAAATAAAACTGTCTTAAGACCACCTTTAAAGCTTTAAACGAAACAATTATTTTATGGATCCATATTATAGACCAGTTTGCAGAAAATTACGGGCACTTAAATCTAGTGGGTCAATGGTAGAGTTATGTTGAGACTGATTTAACTAGGCATAATGTATGAGGTGAAGGAAAAGCGTAAGTATCGGGGCATGACGCGGAGTTTCTGCGGGGCGTTTTATCATGTCTATGACACAGATATATAGATATACATAGATACACATAGATAACACAAGAGCATCTACTTCGCGCGCCACTTTTCGTGCCCCGCTTAAGCATAATATGCTTAACGTTGCAACTGTTGCGCTCAGTTTGAATAGGTGCGTCTCGTTAGTGGGTTTCACCAATCTGTACAGGGCATTATTGACAAACTAATCGTACCTAGGTATATCTAATTTTTAATTTGATTACACTGCTACTGTCTTCTCATAGTGGCTTATTTTAGACCTGTCTCGGTTAAGATGCAGGAGTCATGTAAGGCTATGTGATGAGTTGATGACTGTTTCTTTGTTAAATAAATTTAAATAATAAACTGACAGTAAAATATAATAGGCAAGCTATTCAAGTAAACAAAACTGTTAGTTATTATCATGTTATTAACAATCGCTAGGTTTTAAAATTTCTAACTAAGGTTTCATAATTAAGTTTTCTAGAATCTTCTAAGATTAATTGATATTCTTATTTGAACGGTGTTATGTAAGTGCGAGAAACCCAGTGTCCAATGTCAATGCCGGTGTCTTGTTGGGCAAACTGTTTATTTTCTTGGCAATATGACACGTAAGACACACTACTGTGAATCTACGCAGATCGAAAAACAATATTTTAATTATGTTTGTAATATCATTATACTGATACTGCTTGTGGAGGTAAATATACGACATGCTCACATGCATACTCCGTCATACACACTGTCTAACACTTAAGTACAATTAGGTAAACATCTAGTCTTTTTAACCACCTTTGAAACTCTAGAATTTAATTAAAGCACTCTTATGATGCATGGCTACATATTGGGTCCAGGTAATACTCTACTATCGACACTCAAAAGTAGAAGTAAGATGTATAATAAAATATAATTATATTCATTTGATAAATGATTAAATCTATACTTGTCAAGAATAAATCACACGATAGCACAAACTTTCGGCGGTGTTTAACAATGATATGATTATCATAATCTGCAGTTGTTTCCACCTCGTTATATCCAAGATTTTATCAATAAAAGCATCGTTATACCAGTTTTCGAGACGGGTACCTAATCTGAAAACAATGTTAATATTTTTGTTTCTCTCTCGCGATGACCTGGTTGACCGAGATCACACATCTCACACATTTGATTCGTAAATTTTGCAAGTGAAAGATAGCAGGAGTATATGAAGGAGTAAATTAATATTGAAAAAAAAAGGTATGTTTATTTATTATATATATTTTTTTTGCATGTCCTTCATCTTTTAATTTTGTTTTCTCAACAGTAAAAGTATTATAACATGCTTTATGGCACCGTTTTCAAATCAATGTATAACGAAAGCTCTACTGAACTAAAATATAGTATTTTTGCGTACGATAGGTATATATTTTCTACAGTAGGTATATAGTACGGTTGGCAACGCTGAGCTGTAGGTCAGTGTAATAAGTAGTAATAAACCTCGATATAATTCGTTCATAATAGATTTTGAAGATATTAATTTACCCGCGACGTTTTATTGTTTAGTTTTTTTCTTCCTCTTCAAATAGAAACAAAAACAATGGAGATATTTTTTTTATATCAAATTAAGTCAAGATTTTTCTGGTTCATTTAAGTTTAATTAGTTTTAATTCAAATTAGTATATACCAAATTATAAAAAAACGACTTAATTATAAGTGTTAGACAAAATATTTTATAAACATTTTGTAAATATTTTGTACCTTTTATTTTAGGAGATTTCTTATCAATCTACTTTGAGTACATGACCTCAGATTTGGTCTCCGTTCCGCGTCGCAGATCACTGGCTTAAATTGGGTGTATTCAAACTGAAACAATTGAGTATTAAGATGTTGAACGTGATTTATATTTCCTACGTCTAGATACAGTATTAAGGTGGGTTTCCACTGCCGATAAAAATACGAGCACTTTTTAAAAGGTAGAACTATTGTTTTTTTACAAATTTTATTTTAGTAACGAAATGGATTGTTGAAGTGTTGGAATGCCAAATGACAAAAATTAACATAGTTTATTTATTTACTGACATTTTGCAACGATATGGGTATGTTTGATTATTTAAGTGTATCGCACTTACGATACATAAGAAATCATGACATAAAATATTGCATTTTTCGTCAACTTTTTAATTTCTTATATAGTGGAAACCCGCCTTAAGTTGTTTATTTTGGACATGACCTTGGGGTCGCTAGCTCGCATATGTTATGCAAACAGACTGTTCTAGACTGCTTGGCAGTCCACTGTCAATATATTATAATTAATACGATTACTAAATGTCTTCTAATGAGGATCTTAGGATGGTGCTCATTGTTTCTTAATTAGTCGTCCGTAGCTCAGGAAGATTAATTTAATTATAAACGGATATCCTGTTATGTCCGAATATTAAGTTCAGGTACGGTAGAATTGCTTTTAAATTCAAATTAGGTTACCTTGCTGTTATTTCTGTATTACTAAAGAAAAGGTTAAAATACTCATTATAATTTAATGGTAAGTCCTCTTCCATGCATTGTGTGTGTTAAACTTTTGGATAGGTATAACTGTCAACAAATTTCCTTTAAAAAATACAATTGCCAAACTGTAGGCGACATTATAATAGATAAAAAGGAATTATCAAGACGATCAATTAACTCATTATGTATCATCAATAATTTCAATCCAATTCCCCTTTCGCACTAACAATAACAGCAATAGATCGAAACAATAGCGGTCCTTTGATCTCTAAAGGACGAGTCTCAATGTTAATTGCTTCGTACATCCTTTTACATTCTCTTTATTCGATTGTTCTCACTATCTCGTTTATCTCGGGGAATAACGTCTGTGCCATCAGTAGCTTCTAATAAGAATCCTCTGAGAAACAAAACGATATTTTGCGTAGTAACAACGTGAAATGGAAAAGACACGAGGATTGTGACCAGAAGTGGGATAATATGAGCTGAGATAAGTACATATTCTTCTTCCTACCCTATTCCTAATTTATTTAGGGCGCACAATGTTTTCTCCTTCCAATCCACTATTAGCCATCATACTGTCATAATTTATCATCAATATATGTATGATTTATCCCTTATATCATCTCTCACGCAATCGATCCAACTTTCTTCGGCTTTCCTCTTCCTCTCCAGCCCTCCACATCCAAATTCATAACTCTTTTATTTACATGTATTTCATCCCTCCTCATTACATACCCATACATTCCTAAGCGATTTCCTGGGATGCGGTAAGTATAATAGTACTTATTAAATTGGCATATCCTAAATCAGGTAATGAAGATCCGTGAATTACTTTGCTTCCTAAAGTATTCCTTTGTAATAACCTGGCAGCCTAGCGTATTCCTAATTTATAGGAACTTCCCATTTGAGTACCTACTATTGTACTACTTTATCAAAAGCCGCGTCACACGTACCAAGTAAGCAAGAATCTCACAGGTAAACCTGGAGCCTTGAAACCGATATCCGCAGATCATACAATATTAGTCCCTTGCGGAAACCGACACCGTTCAGTCCAATTATAATTACTTATCCACTACATCCATTAGTCAGCTTGTAATCGAATAACAGTACACGTTAATTAACTTAAAATGTGAGTTTTAAGGTAATGAGCGAATACTTATCATTAGTCGCAGTTAAGCTATCTGCGTCACTTTAAGGTGTACTGTGGCGACGGATAGACATTTCATAACGTCTTTTAGTTAACTTTGTGTTTTCGGGGTATATATGTTTCAATGAAAGTTTCCGTAAAACTAGACAACCACATAAGATCAACGCCCTCGTATGTTGTAACGCGGGCGACAGTCGGTGGCATGATTTAGGTGTAGTCTTACAAACACCGATCGAGTCGAATACGCAAGCTAGCTCATTTGTTGATGCCTTTTGTTGATGTCAACAGCAGGCTCACTTCTAGAGCGTTCTATGAAAGAAATGCCTTTTCAGCTAATTCTTGAGTCGTGTGATTTTAAATGATGTAATATATTTTCGCTTAGAAATGTGTCGGAATGTGGTTAATAAGAAGTTGTGGCAGCAGTATTAAAATGTGGAAGAATACTATTTTAATAATAAAGAACTGATATCATGTCAAAGCAATGTACCTCTTCCACTAACACTTTAATAAAGATAAATTATACAGTTGAATTGTTAAGGCTAGACTATGAAAGAGAGGAGATTTGATATAGATATTTTGCGTGGTTAGCCGATGTCGGTTGAGATGAAATTCGGATGGAAGCTCCATTTCAGTTCTTTAATTGTTCACGTAATCGTGTAGATTATTAAAAAATATAAGGCAATACATTTGATGATTTGAAATGCCGTATGACGTCGCAATTTGTACGCAACGATGTCGTCATTATCCCCCACTCCTGAACATTGATTTGATCTCCTTAGTGATTTCTTATTTTGAAAAAGCAAAAAAAAACTGTGTTTAAAATTTTGTTGTTATCTATGTGACGGATCTAATTAGATTTTGATCTCTACCACGAAGACTGGTAAATTTGTAGGTATATATTACCCCTATGTAGTAGTGAATGTATATAGGAGTGGGAGTCTGACATTAATTAATTATATTACATGACAGTGACACTGTCATATCTAACTGTATGTATCCATCATAGCAAAAAAATGAATATTAAATATGTATTTTAAAACTAGCTGTACATATCTACAGTTTTAGATTTACATACAACATAGTTGTACAGAGGTGACTCTACTATGCGAATTATTTCTTAAACTGAGGATTAGAACAGTACCAAACAGTGTTTTTGTTTTAACTATTCTCACGTCCCATTGTGTATAAGCATATCAGTACAACCTGGTAAATAAATGGTGTTACAAATTTAATTTATTTACTGTATTAATATTTTGATATTCAGTCTTACTTTGGGATACGGTTTTACTTAGTAAAATGGGTTGTGGAGGTTAGATGCAGTCGCTTCATGTAAAATACGGTATTCAGCTGAATCCGGTAAGACTGAAAGCCAACATAGCTTGGGAAAAGGCTAGACAGAAGAAGAATTCTCATTATTTTAAACCTAATTAAATGTAAAAAAAAAAAACAGCACATCGATTATTTTTTATTTATTTTTTTAGACAAACTGGGCGTATCCTGTATTTTCATTAGTCTGTTTTAACGTTTTTTTTTTATAAAACTAAGTTTATTTAGTAAGTAGATGCCGAAATAATTATGAGTTACAAAATTATAAGTGGGTGGTACCAGCTTTGCGAATTTCGTATTAATATTAAGCGTTGCATCATTTAAACGACATCCATTCTCTATTGTTTGTGATTCCTTGCGTCACTCACCAATGAATAGACTGTAATACCTTATACAAAATGTTACGTGACATTTACGAGCTGACAGACCATATTATACTGGTTAATTACTATATAAGAAGTAGCACTAGTAAACATAGAGCTCTATCATTAATACTTCAACCCAAAGGTGTGTAAGTCTTTTCTGTTTTGAGTGCCATTTGCAGTTGATTGCCGTTGACAAAACAATAATTAAAACAACCTAGCGTCCTGCCGCGGCTTGGCACGCTTACAAATATTATAAACATAGGTATAAACCTTTCTTTTTAATCACTATCAATTGCTGAAAACTGAATAAAAATCCGTTACGTAGTTTAAAAGATCTAAGCGTACAGAAAGCGGGACTAACTTTATCTATACTAATATTATAAAGCTGAAGAGTTTGTTTGTTTGTTTGAACGCGTTAATCTCAGGAACTACTGGTTCGAATTGAAAAAATCTTTTTGTATTGGATAGTCCGTTTATTGAGGAAGGCTATAGGCTATATAACATCACGCTACGACCAATAGGAGCGGAGCATAAATGAAAAATGTTGCAAAAACCATTATCTTTTGCTAGCTAGCCTACGCTTAGAGGTTATTCCTAAGCTAGGTATTTTTACTGGCATAGATAACAATAGACAATATCAATAACATCGCATTACTTTTCATTGATAAATAGGTTGCAACCTATTAACCTACTTGTCCTTCGGTACATGAATGATTATTTTGTCATTGATAAAATGAAAGTTTGTCAAAAAACGCGTGTTCCTAGTTTTGTATCCAGAACCCTAAGCTGTTTCCTTAAGACCTTTAGATGTTTCATGATTTTGGCATACCTTACCTCCGGTTCCTGAACGGCGTGAACAAAAATTAGTTAATCACCTGTCAAACCTCATGTGAAGCTCTGTGATTGGTTGTTAGTCTTTTGGTCAACCAATCACAGGAATGATCAGTTGGTTTGACAGCAGATAAAGTTGATCAGTCTTTCAGAAACCGGAGGTTAGTCTCTTATCTTCCACTTCCTTTACCATGCTTACAGAAATAGGCCAATGTTGACATTTGAACACGTCATACTTTTCAATCACAACACCAACCGCAACAACCGGAGACAATTAACCCTTACTAAGTTCGATATATTTTACACTCAAAGACTCGAAGGTCAAAACAATGATTGGCGAACTCATAAATACTCCAAATAAATGGTAATGTAGTTCGATGATTGTCCCTAATACGAGACCCAGATACATTTGCAACACTATGTACCGACGTTTGTCATCATTGTTCTAACTTCCCACGGTGAAGGCAACTGGAAGTTGCATTGTAATATATTTATCAGTCGCCTAGATTGACGATACATTGTATATTTCATTGAATATCGTAATATGTTTTGCTTAAGAGATGGAAATATTATGAGATTGACTCCAATGGATTATTTTCCTTTTTAATTATTTAAGTCATTGCCCTTCTATTAGGTATTTTGAATTTTTTGTAAGCTTGAGAGATCTTTGAACTTAAAGCGCTTGTGTATTGGGAGAAAACTAAACAAGTTACTTAAGCCCGTCGTTCGTTTGATAGCATGTTCATTCATCCTATGTTCTTCTATATATATTCCTGATGACTGTCCTTAACCTTCAAAAAGTAAAGGGGGAACAGTTCAATAGCTTCGAAGCATTTACTTAAACTTCCTTTGTTTAACAAACAATACAAAGGTCCTTCAAAGGAACCTGTAAACGTCAATTTAAACTTATAAAAATTAAAGCGACTCGTGACCCTCACGACTGCGATGGTAATAGACCATAGAGTTCCAATTGCTCCCACCTTCCTGCTTAAAAACATAAGGATGTGAAACATTCCCGGTGTGAAACTGACTACTTACTTGAAACGCACTGGGTTGGTAGACCGCGGCGTTTTTTAACAGTGAAATTATTATTTCTTAATATGCTTTAGTTATTTCGGTTTTTACTGAGTCTATTATGCGTACTCTGAGACTTTTTTAGAGTGGTTTAAATTGTCGTCTGTCTAATAACA
This sequence comes from Diachrysia chrysitis, assembly GCA_932294365.1. Classification (NCBI taxonomy): domain Eukaryota; kingdom Metazoa; phylum Arthropoda; class Insecta; order Lepidoptera; family Noctuidae; genus Diachrysia; species Diachrysia chrysitis. The sequence goes on along the minus strand of OW028656.1, from coordinate 12,437,254 downwards.
GACAGTAATTCGTTACACACTTTTAATACCTCACAGGTCTTGTTATATTGGTTAATAAATACTGGAGAAAAAGGCAGGTGTGTTTAGAGCACACCTAATTGTATTAGGTAACTCAAATCTGATCAGATAATAATTATTTAAATATCTGAAAGGTCTTCTGCAACGCCTAGTGTGCTTTAGTGTTTAATTTCAAGATGGCGTGCAATGTCCTGCTCGCGTGCACCTTCCACCACAAAATAACAGCGTTTAACTTCATCCTTTTTTAGTAATCAGTAGATACTTTATAAAGCAAAAAGTTAATAATATACACTTGCGTATAATTTCGGTGTTCCGCGGTCTTTGGCGCCAAAAAATGTGGTAGCGCTTGCTTGGGGTGAATGAACATTTTATGTTTTCGTATTTTTTAAGGACTTAATTAGGTATCGCTTATGTTTTGATGTCTTTCCGTTATTGGGCACATAGTTTCGAAAGCATTCCAGTACTTTTATAAATACGGCCATTGCTTTTGCCTTTGCGGTTTAAATAATTTGAGGGTGGGTTTATGGTTCTGCAAAAGTTTTATGTTAATGATTGATGACTAAAGCCTAAATAGGACAGGATTTGAACGGTTACTGACTTGAAACTTTGTAATTTAATACGATCTCTGTTATCTTAAATGTCAAACAATCTATGCATTACTGAAAAACATCGTAAGATCAGATACTTGGATTCCAAAAAATGGAATCTGAAATCGCCAATCCGCTATGAGCAAGCGTGGTGATCAATGCTCGTGCTTTCTCTATATGAGTTTTTTTTGCGTTACTTGCACTAATTATTATTTTAAGTTCAAATACCACGTTGTTTTGCAGATACAAATAAAATTAATAAATGTGCAAAATGAAAATGAATGTTACATATTTCATTGTTTAGAACACGAATTATTTTGTAAGTAGAGCAGGTATTCTCTCTATTTTTTCTGCTGATTTAACTCTTGTCTGTTTATGCACCTGACATGGCTGCATAATTGATGCGCTTAGTTTAGCAATAATTGACACTCGATGCCTGATTAGTGTCTAATTACTAGTCAATTGACAATTATGGTCCTTTTTAGTTGAGGAATTAAAATGTTATGCGTTTCTTTATGATATGTCACTCACAAGTTTTGAAGTACATACCTCTATGCATGGCTTTGGCGCCGAAGACCAAAACATTCGAAGATCAATATTCGTGTTTTTTTTTAAACTCGTTGGTTAATGGTTGCAGGTATTTAGCACGTAGTTTGCATGCGCTCTATTACTTATTTTTGCTGTCGGTGTATCACTAATTATTGCCCATATATTATTAATAGTGTTTACATAAGCAATTAAGTTTTGTTTAATGTTAGATACGTCTTCTTACCGTCAGAACACACCAGTCATGATACATACGGACATTTAGGTGTATCGTTATTCACACAAAAGAATGTAATTACTTGTCTCTGGTCCGTTTTTTTTTCTATTCGTACCTGCCGGGCATAGGTTGTGTTACAATTCAGGCCGGGCACGATCTAATGTTACCGTTAAACCGTCTCGTCTGCTAAAACTACGATTTTTTATGGAACACGGATTTTGGTGAACGGAATGATACCGAGAAGTAATAAAGCTAAAAAAAATTGTACGTATAATATTATTTACATATAATTTAATAATTACAGATACTTTAAGAAACTTCAAATTTAAATGTTTTTTTTTTTTTCGAATCTAAATGGCAGTTCTCGTTGCATATTTTCGAATTAAACTATTGAAGTTCACCTTTTTACGAGAATGTTTAAAAAGTCGATATTTTCGTTCAAATTGTGTCCATTTTTAATCAAAATATAGTTTATTATTATTTGTCGTTTTTTGGTAATTTTATTATAAAAGGTTTTGTAATTAAATGCTCAACATTAATTAAATGTTTTTCAAAAATAAACAAACCAGAAATCGACATTGGTCATTCAAATGATATTAGGCTTCAGTCGTTAAGAACATACCTACGTATGTGAATAATTATGCGGGTTTATACAGGATAACTCAACAGCTGCGGTCAATGTAACTTGATGCAAGAAGCAATTCCTTCTAATAACTCCAAGGCAGCTCGGGTCGACGACCGCTGCCAATCAAGTTTGCCAAATTCGCTGCCAGACGCGGCGCTGTTCGAAAATCGAAAGTGCAGAAGTTCTGGCATACGCTTCTAATAGTATAGAGTAGTTTTTCGTCTTTTTTTATGATGGTAACTAATTTATTGTCACTTTTTTTCTACTATCATTTATTTAATTGATATTGGTCGTATCGTATCGTATGGAGTTTTTTAGAATAGAGGAATTTATCGTAATGAACATACCTACTGGTAAATTAGCAGAAGAGTAAACTGTTCTAAATGCAATTTTATAATTTTATTTCGTAATTAATAATTGGCTTATTGTTGGGCCACTTTATTTGCTATAATTTTGCATAAATAATTTGTAATAATTATAATTTATTTATACCTGTAAAATCGAACACACTTCCAACAATAAGAATGTTAGTTTACCGTTCATTGAACTAGATAGAAACTCCATAAGTCCGAAATAAAAATTAAAGGAATTAAATATTTTTGTTTTTATTGATTTAATTTAAGAAATCATAGACCAATATGTAAATCCAAAGTGGCGATAGATTCGACAGAGAATTAGCTTAACAATATTAATTATTTTTTACGCTATTAAATGCCACAAGGAAAATGTGTTAATAACTTTTTATCATGTGGTTGGGTATTGTACATAATGTGGATTAAATACTAGATATGGATTCTATCGTATGTGAAACACCCTAATCAGTATAAAGGAAATGTATTGTTAATGAATTGGATGACTGATAAATTAATCTAAATATAGTTATTCCATTGATCGAGAGTAGAAAGAGTGAGTTTATACTATACATATATTCTCGTAATCATTTGTTATAGTAATAATTATACAAAAAATATGTATTAGTTGTAGGTACACGTATATTTAGACAGTCAGTCAAAAGTTGGTTAACATTTGTCATTTGGCTAGACTATAAATATCACAATAAAACACTCGACTCTATTAAAATGAGGAAATTGCTAAATCATCATGACTAGTTTATTTTGGGGACTGTACTATTTGGTCTGTAAGTTTAAAAATAAGACGTGTATAGAGACTATTAAGAATATTTATTTCTTTAATACTTCATGCACAATACAGTACATAGGCTGACTTAAGGCCAGAGAGCAATTTTACGATGCTTTAAAAAAAAATGCTGTCTCTCTTTTTATTAACACAGATAAATATTATAATTCAGAAAATAGCAATAATTAGCCTAAAAAGCAAATGCGAATCGCCAGATCCCCGGTATTTATTAATTTACATTAGTTCAGTAATAGGCATCGTTAAGGTAGAAAATAAATATAATTAAATAATAAATGATTGAAAAAAATAAAATAATAAAAATTATATAGTGCTTATCTATATTAAAGTCAGAATTCGGTTTTTACACGACTAATATTTGAAAATGAAATAAATTATTCTATAACTAGGATTTATGTTTAAGTTTTCCGAAGTTTGTCAATACAAATACAGGGGTCATAGTCTTATTGAAAGTCAAAAATGTAGAGTATTTTCTGTACTGGTCTTTTGAGGCAGAAACAGATCGCTCTAAGCAAACCCCGTGCCAATAGACAAGCTATTGGGTCTCTACCTTATCACTGAGTTTTTCCAAATTGGAATTCAATAAATTACTCAATATAAATCAGCCAAGAATTAAATACAGGTTACTGTCCAAGCGGGCATTACCCCTAAAATAAAAGAACATCATATTTTGATCGTCCGTTTAACATAAAACGACCATTTACTGAAGGGTAGCAATTTTGATGGAGCTGCAAGACAAAACGAGGCTCTGTTTGTCGGTGGTCGACACCGATTCCGCGAATTATCAGCAGTTGAGAGTTATTTATTGCATTTGTTGTGGGCTATATATTTACCATGTGACGCACCATAAAACACAAAATATTTTAGGAAACTGGGTTTTTTTGAGAGGAAAATAGTATACCGGGTAGTTAGTTTAACCGCAGTCGGTGATTCGATAGGCTATCAAATCTACTTGTGATAAGTATTTTAATATCTACAAAGGTATATTCGAAATGTTGGCTATTTATTATGTAAAATACAATAGTATTTTTCTTTGACCACTGAAGGCATAGGTCATCAGTCATCTTTACGACATACTTTCTCATATAATAAAAGTTTAATGGCTAATAAGTCAGGCAGCATCAATGACAAAGTTTGGAAACGTGCTTTAATATTGACGACCTCCATGGTCGAGTGGCGTACACAGCGGTTTACAAAGTGTCGCCAGCTCTGAGGTCCTGGTTACGATCCCCGGACCGGTCAATGTAGAACACCACTTTTCTACATTGTCTCGGCTCTAGGTGTTTGTGGTACTTCCTTGTCTCTGATTCCATAACATAAGTGCCACAGCTACTTATTTTGGGCCAGTGAAATTTATGTGATGTTGTCCATATTTATGTATTTATAAAATAGTGATGTAAAATATGTGCTAATTGTATTTATTGCGCTGATCAATTCATTACAAAAATAGTTTTAATATGACAAAAATGGTTTTTGTAATTTCGGAATGTAGATACGTCATACAATATACATTAATTTTGAGTAATAATAAATTTATTTTTATTTTATACGTATAGTACCTTATTAAATGACCTCACTTCCCTATTATTTAAAGTAAATAATGGACACAAAAATGTAGGCTTCTAACGTGGTCTGTTGGTAGCAAAAATGCCAACAAGTTTACCGTTAAGCTCTCCTACCGGTCCTCGGCTAAATATTACCGCAAACAAACTACATGCCTCACTATAGCAAGCAACCAAGCTTCTTGAATTCACTTATTGAATACCTGCTGGGTTGGTGTAAAGTGTGGCCAATATTGGGCATACTTCCTTTTTTCGTGGCTAAAACATTTTCTCACTGATAGACAAAACGACATCAATAGTCAAAAAAAAAACAAGTGAACAAACATAAAAAAAATTAAGAACTTTTGTGTACTTAATTATTTCTCTTTTTAATTCCACACATAATATATGTTATGGTATATTGGTATGACATTAAAAATTGGGCACATCATACACAAAGAAAAACCTTTTTTTATTATTTTAAAAAGAACTCGTTTCTTAAAATGCGTCTTCACAATAATATCATGTTTCAAACGCGCGTGTGACGACTCTGCGCTTTGTCGATTTGCTAACTAATAAATAAAAGTACATTTACCTCAACGATATAACAAAAAAAAAACGGTATTAGGAAAACTTTTGTATAATATTTAAATTAGTCATTTTATTGTGAGCTATAATAACCTCGTTTTAAAAAAATTAAGGAGTAAGGTCGCATGATCCAGGTTCATAAATGTCGACAGCTAGAGAATGCCTTCTAGCATTAAGTCCGCCTATGTACCTTACAGTGCATGAAGTATTAATTAAATGAATAAATTAAAAACAACTTTAATAGAGGTGTTTGCAATAGATGCCTTTAATAATTCTCTAGAATCTAGTAGAACATTAAATTTAGGTTAAAGTATTTCTCTCAAGCGCAGTGTTAATTGACTATTTACATTTCCGATCTTACCTCACATGTCTGTCTGCGAGTACTATGGAAATGAACATAATATAAATACGCTTTCTGCAAACGTCGTTATTGCTTACCTTGAAATATTAGCACCTGTCTCAATATAAAAATAAAACTAACATCGCTACCTGCTACTGTAAAAATAAGCAATGAGGTTTTATTTTATTTTAAACCAGCCTGTTCTTATAGCGGGGTCTTAATTTCTGAAGAATAATTCTAAAGCGTAACTTGCAGATATATCTGTAAAGTAGAATTGTTTCTATACTAGATTTTTGCCTTCATGTTTGTCTGTGAGGTAAAAATACACGAATAATTCAAATATGCTGTAATAATAGGTTTCTCTGCAGAAATATTTTTCTGGGCAGCTGCAGGCTTTTATCATTATTATAAACTTGTATTTTTATTTATTAAGTTTGTATTTATGACTACTAAATTACTTAATAGGATACAAGCGCGCATACCATGGACTGTTAAAGCAGGATTGTTACAGTCGTGTAAGCGAGACTTGCAGTGTAGAGTGCCGTCTCGTTTCCACAAAAAAGTTCATGGGACAGGTACAGGCACAGGTGTTCACAATGTGTTATAGAACTAAACCAGGTTTGCAGGCTTAAATGGCATCACTCAAAAGAAGAATATACCCAAAATGCATTCCAAAATCAGTACGCATATCCACCTCGGATTTAAAATTTAAATGATAAATTATGAACCAACAGAATTATTTAACCTTGACATTGACATAATAGAATTTTAAATATATTCAGAATACTGAGTGAAGTCTGAGAAAATTATTTTGCGATCGGATGATCTGAGCCGAGTTAAGATACGACAAAGTGAAAACAATGTACTATAAGCTTTTCAATACGACGTACACATACTAAAACATTATATTACAAGTTAAAGTATGCAAATGATTCAACTTAAGAGATAAACTGTAGTATCTATAGATATCAAAGTCCTTTTTGATTACATATTGAGTTTATCAATAACGGCTGAGTTATTTGCTAGCACAGTAATTTGATGTCTGGATCAAATGTCTTGTTTAATAGAAAACAAATCAATCGATGCCTACATTGTGTAGCGGTCGTGCAATGTCAGATAATTTCAATACTGTTGCTGGACTATTGTATTTTTGCGCAATGACTGCAATAAATATTATTTCTGACGTAGATCCAAGTCGATGTTTGAGACATCTAACAGTATTTTTATGTGTTACGTTGGGCTATAAGAATGGACTAAATTATCGAAAATTTAATATAATATCGTTTGATTAGGTAACTATTTATAAAAGAGAAATTTAAATATAAATAAAATAAATAGGACCTCCAAATAAGTAATTCGTAATAATATCTCAGTGCATCGATCATTGATTTAATCCAAACATCACTTAAAAATAAAACAATATTTTGTGATTTAAAATAATTAAACAAAATTGATCTTACATTGATAAGACTTGCCTTTAGTGCAGGTCATCATTTACCTGCAAATAATATTTATCGAATGCACATAAATATTTTTGATAAGCTCAAATAAAAACGACCATTAATTACAGAATTAATAATTTATCTATACAATCTAAACTTACTACTAGTATTTATTTCAATAAAATTGTTACAAAGATTACGCTCGTACTTTAGATGACCACGATATTATATTGATTTGGATCTACAACTAAAACCAATTAATTTATCTAGCTAATAATGAAATAGTTTCCTTGAAAATACTTAAATACAAATTTTCCTAATACAATCTTTCGAACACTTGTATATTATTAAATTGCCTTTTGATGTACCGGAATTATGTTTTTAGATTGTAAATTGATTGCGATATCTTTTATATACGTCATACAAATTGTTCACACAAAACCATTTGACAAAAGTGTTTTGGTACCGACTTCCTACGTAGGTATTTAGAACTAACCAGACAAACACAAAATATGTAGACAGCACAGGTGTGTCTGGTGACAACTGACGCATGTTAACATGGGGGTAAATAGGTATAATTATGATGAAATATTACTGGCAGTATTTTTATAATGACGCAAACGATAGCTTTGCTGTTCCTTATAAAGTTCACAATTATTACAAAGTGTTATGAATAAGATTCGTAGTATCTCTTATGTAGATGATTTAAATATTTACTTAAACGTAACTGATCGATTTGGAAAGGCCCGTAAATGCTAGCTTTAACTCGTAGTGCTAAAAGAGGTAAACTAACTACTTACGAGTGTTAATGGGCTGTGAATCAGCGGCTTCCTATTACTTCAGTAATTTTAGCTCAAATAGCCTGTAGGCGTCGGGGAAGCTTTAAGTGAAGCTCTTGCGTTTTAAGGATAGCTGAAGGTAGTGATTTTTCTCTTAAAAGTTCAGGTTTTCCTGTTGCTTTTTCGTCATAAATTTGCATAGTACCTATGTGCGTGGTTTCTATTTTCTTTTTCCTACTTTTTCATTGTTTAACTAGCCACAGATAATTTATTAAAATAGGGATGTTTCCTGGGTATCAAAAGTTAAAATCTATTTAGTCCGTCAGTTCGATAATAAAAAAATATTAGACACGTATTTTTTCTTTTATCAAAACAATAAAAAAATACAAAAATACACCGCTTTAATGTTTCGGAGTGGGGGCTTATGACGCCACGCCTCGCTAAAAATCGTAGCGAGGAGTGACGTCACGCGTAATTTCCGTTCTCTGTATTTTGATCATTTTTTGTTTGCAGGAAAAAAAAAAATACGTGTCCAATAAAATTCATTAATCTACAAGACATTAAAAAAAAAATAGGAAACATGCCTATTGACTACAATGAGGCTGAAGACAAAGTTCAATTTCAGCTCCACTCCTCATCTCATGAACTGAACCGCGTTTACCGAACTATGTTGAGTTTGGTACATTCTCTTTACAAATATGACTACATCTATTATTCCAACTGGGTCAAGGGGATAATTGCCATCTCCAAGGACTCAATCAGGAAGTAAGTCCGTCTCAGTTTTGTAAGATTGACGTATCCTCGCGTGCGTTAGCCAATTACACCTTAGGGGGGCAAATGGGTGCTTCCTTTTGTTCAGTTGTTCTTTCATTGTAATCTAATTGGCGGTGACAGACGTTGAAATGAGCGTCTTCTGTCAGATTATGTGTAATTTGCGTACCTATTTGATAGTCATCCTAAATTTCTACTTAACGAGTTTCATTCTAATGGACAAAAACTTCCTGCTCTGTTGAAACTTATCCTATGCTAACGTGAACCATCCTCCCAGGAAGTAGTGTTTGTACCACTTCTATCTTTTACTTAGTTTATGTAAGGTTTATTATCTGTGTATTTGTATTGGTATTTTTCTTTAATAGTTTAATTGCTTGACAAAAAATATGTTACAGTGCTCTTACATGGGCAATTAATTGCGCAATTATTGGCAATTATGGTTAATAGTGATGCCTTGGCAATACCTAGCAATATATGTTTACTAAAACAAATGCTGTAATGAGCTAATACACTATATTTGTATGAGAAAAGATAAATATCCAATACCGTGGGACATTTATAATTTTACAAGTTCGTGTCACATCTGACGATGGACGGAAATACTTGCCCTGCGATAAATACCTTTATTATTATTCTTTTTTAAACCTTTTCGCCTAGACGTATTTTTTTCTTACTATAGGTAACTAGTGGGTCCTTCATCTGTTCTTGTTTTTCTCTTTTGTCATTTGCTAAGACAATATCTTCGGTAAACAAAACATGTCAAGGTGCGAAGGTGAATACGGTGGCATGTGTTTGAGAGTTAATAGTCGTTACAAACAATACCTAATGTAGCCATTAATTTTGTTAATTTTTTTTTATGTTAGGGTATTTTAGAATAATGCTTTGTATTAGGTACTGTTTTTTGTCGACGTAATATTTGCATTATTGCAGTTGGTTTGACTATTACAATCAACAATTTTTGTTAACTTATTAAGTTGGAATTCAAGTCTCATTTTTATATTTTGTGGTCACACATGATTATACATATTTAATACGGTAATGAGTTGGTTAATTATTTACTCAGAATATTCAGACCATAGTAAGATAAAATATCTATAAATTATGATATTTACTTGTACTCGTATTCTTGTTTCTTCAGCTGTTTATTGTATCATTTTATACAGCATCCGTATTCTAGGTGGTTTTATTATTTATTTCACCTGAGTATACCTACATTTAATGGCAATATTTATTTGTGACGTATTTTGTGGATACATATTTGACATTTGTGTTTCATGCACGAGTTCTCACATTGAGAATGTCAGTACCTACACTTTTATTTTATTTATGTCTTGCTATAGGTACCTAGAAATAAAATACTCAGTATATTTAGCCCATCTTTATTTACTGACTTTATTAAAAAAAGTCAATATTAAAACCATCAATGACAAATGAGGTAATTCAACCTCTATCATATCAAAAATTTTGAAAAATAAATACAAAGAAAATTAATGTAAAGGTTATACACGGGAAACTAAAATTGGGCAATTCTTAGCAATTTTGTTAAAATTTTTGCATTGCCATACATTGCTAGGTGTTGCCGACACATAATTTTCAACCAAAATTGCTAAGAATCGCGAAATTACATTGTAAGCGCACTGTTAGATCCAATATTCAAAAGTAAGTTTTTAATCCGGAACTAAATATTTTTTAATCAGATATTTCCTTCTTTAAATATTTTAGTGAGTATTGTGTATAAATCGTGTAATTTTATTAGATTTAGGTATGTAAAATGTATTTAGATTACACATCAGTGAGTGCCGACTGATATTGGTATTTGATTTATCTATAATTTATAGGTAAAATTATATGATAATATAATTTTATAAATATTTTTCTATGGTTGTTCTGTTTTTATTTATTATTTGTTTATTATTTACTCTAAATAACACGTATTAAGTTAATTAAAACCATTTTTATAAGTACGATTTATTAGTTTAATAGATCACATTACCTATTATTGTAATTTAAATACCTACATGGTAAATCGCGATAGAATCCGCTCTATTCCGAATTCATAATTGCTATCTTTTTCATAAAAATACTATCTTCGATATTCTTGTTAATGCATCTTTCGTGACGTTTGCGGATATTGACACAATTTAAAATAATTATCATAATTAAATAATCATGATAAATTGACACAGATAAAGTATTAAACAAGAATATAGGTTCCAGAAAGTCTTACGATATCCTTGTCGTCGGTATTTGTTCACGTGTGCGGCTGAAGATCGCGCACGATTTAGGATCACACGATATTTCTTTAGTTTTATTACTTGTCTGCAATGTATTGCACATTTGTATTCTCTTGATAGCTTCTAAACATTTCACACACTTTTAGGGTTGTCAATTTTTCCAAAAGTTTTAAGAAATATTTAGTTAAATAATTAAATATTAATATAAAACAGAAAAATTACAAGATAAATGTATTTATTATTCTCTAGTAACTAAGAATGTACCTAACAGCTGTAAATGTATATCAATCACTTTTGGAAAAATGTCATTTAATGTATTTTTATTTAGCAGTAAAAAGCATTACATGACATATACTCAGTCTGGAAAATATTAAATTGGCAAAAAGCGGAATTGACAACCCTATAAAGTACTTGTTAGTGTTTTGTTATTGATATGCATTTGGTGTTAGCCGTGGTTAGGAGAATGATGGAATGAACATGGATGAGAGAGCGACACATCGAGATGCATGGTGGTGACTCAGGTAGCGTTTTCAAGAACTAAAAGTGGAGAGTGAATGAATGAATGATGGTTAATAATGATTGATGGTGATATAGTCTGATGACCAGGGTAGGCGTTTGCATACGTTTTTACATCACAGGAAGGAGGTTAAAAAATACAGTTTTTGAAACCCCTGACAAAAGGATTTTAACCTTAGTGCAGGTGTCGTAAAAAACTGGCTAATAAATAAATTATACGTACAGAGTAATTTTACAAAATAATTTAACATTTTTACTTGCAATTCTTCTTTAGATGATCGTTAGAGAGTACGTAAATGCGTTGGCGGGCCAAACAAATACTATAGGTATGGCCAACACAAATATTTGTGTAGTACAGGGATCTGACCCATGTAGTACAATGAACTTATCCACTTTACCAAACGTGATAAATGTATTTGACAGTGTAAATTCGACATCGGTGTCTTATTATACTGTCGTTTTATTTGAAAAAGTCACATTGGTAATAGCCTGGCTTTAAGCTGCAACCTCATGCATAAAGGTTTAAACTCTGTTAAGATTTAGATAAAATATTATTGTTTTTGGCATTCTTTACACAACTATAGTATCATGTGGAATCGTGTCATCGTATTTGGTACACGTGGACGTGGAGATAAGATAAAGCCCGTCAAGGATGAGGTGTGATTTGATCGCGGCCTGATGGAGAACGAAACGCAACGATAACTGTTAGGATACTTTAATACAATGTTGAACATGTGTTATGTCAAACTGCTACAAGTTCCAGCTACTATACTACTACAATTGTTGAAGAACGGATGAGTGATTGAACTGTCTGATTATTTTGTTATCTGTTAAGTAATGTACCTACATAATATATAATCAGTATTCTCGTTTCTTTGGATCGATACTGTCTGGAGAAATTTGGATAACAGGTTTGGTTGGTTAGAAAATTGCGAACAACAAATTGCAAGAGCCTAATGTTTGATCAAAAGACCAAAAAATTCCGAAAAAAATAAAAAAGTATTTCTAGTTCAAAGCATTGGGATTTCATAAATCATGCAAGATTTATTAGAAGCGAGGGTGAATAATAATAATTCACTACGATAGAATATACACGAGCCTCGCTTGTAAAAGCGAATTAGCTCGATTTCGAAGCTAACTTCGTTAAATAAAGATTTGTATAAGGTCAGATGAGAACAATGCTCGTATTCCGCAGCCGCTTACAAATCAAGCCACATCTGCCTGTTTACAGAATCGCGTCATGCAACAAACGATTTTATTGGATTTAAAATGGCTTTTATTAAGTAAATTGATGGATAGTGTGCGAATTTATTAGTTCAATAGTTCATTTTATATTTGGAGAGTTTTCATTATTCAATGATAGAAGATAATTTTTTATATTTAAATAGATGTATTATGATTTATTGGTTTCGGTTTTTGATAATAATTAAATGTATTTGTAAATGATTTGGCAATGAAATAAACATATTTTTTAGCGGCTACTGACCACTGTGTTGCCATAGCAACCTTCTTTTTTGCATGGCTTATGGTGTAGACTTTTTATTTGGGAGTAGGTAGCATTTGGAATATTTGACTACTATCGAATTATTTATTTATTATACAAATATTTATATTAATAGTATTAAATAAAAGCAGAACTGCTAAATTACTTAAAAAAATATACATGATTACAAAAGTTATAAGCTTTTAAATTTAGTAGGTGATGTTCCCAGATTAGTATGGAGAAAACAATAGTGACATCACATTTTGTTATAGCTCTCTCTGTCTTATTAGCAATATTAAAATGGTAGTAACTAGTTCAATATAAAAGTGATTAATCTGCTGTTTTTACAACTCAACATAGTTTGTAATAAATATTTATTTAAATTAATAAGAAAAACAAATGTTGTCAAATACACAATTATAGGTTTACATTGAACAGAACCAATTGATATGTTTTCCTTGTTATGTAGTTGTGGTTCTTATGATTTATCTCTCATTCAGTCCATCCCTTGACGTCATATGTCTGTTACTCTGTTTTTTTTAGCTAAAAAAGCCTATATACCTTCTAGCTTTTTAGGAATAGTTTTTAAATAATATAAATATTGTTCACGTGTAAACAGGTACTAACGTTACCATGAATGTCGATCTATAGTAAGATATATAGGGCGTCTAGACCGGTTGGCAGTACCGAGAAAGTGTGCAAACTTCACTTGTTTTTCTCGACACAAGATGCTAAGACCATAAGAACCTTTATAGGGTAAATACTAATATAAAGTTTCTAATTATTTATCACGATATCATGAAAGTAATTACACATACAGTGACTCACACGTACCACTGATATTAACAGCTTTATTGCGAAGAACTAAGATTCATTTTCGTAAATTGTTATATTAACATTACGTGCGGTGGATTGTATGTTTATGAGAGTAAAAAATAAAGTGGTCGTTTGAAGCGCTTTCATTAGATGTGTCCGTATTCTGGTTTACAAATGACTTATAATAGTCATTGGACTGAATTTCTACGTTTTAATTGTATTTTTTACTGGGAATATATAGTTGCGGCCTAGTGGCTTCAATGACTCTATAGGTGTGGTCTAAGTTGCTGGTTCGAAGGTTCGTCTACTGCTAATATTTTAAATCTAAGTACTAAGTATAGAGAGGCCGATGAAGAAACAAATTGTAAATCCGGTTTAAAATAAACTGAGTATAAATTGTAATTCATAAAAACAGAATGTCGTCTTCTATTTTATATACATACTTATAGCTAGCTGACATACATTGCCCTGTCTTAGCTATGAATATTAAATTTGAATAAATAATAAAAAAAAATGATACACAAAATTGTTAAAACGAACTGTCAAACACGCAAAGGTAAAATAGTCGTTAAGTTTTTTGATTTTTAACAAGCTAATTTTTCACGCAATTTTCTTATGTTTTCTTTTAACCTATAAATTATTAGAAAACTTTAAAAAAAAGACTGATATTTGTAAAGTCCTTCTCAAGTTATGACGTGACCAAGGAAAATAGGGATTATTTTTTATAAATATAGAAAATATATATAACTAGCTGTCCCCAGCGACTTTGTTCGCGTGTTTTAGTTTCAACGGTTTTTCATTTTTGCAACATTTTTAATTTATGCTCCGCTCCTATTGGTCGTAGCGTGATGTTATATAGCTTATAGCCTTCCTCAATAAACGGACTATCCAATACAAAAAGAATTTTTCAATTCGAACCAGTTGTTCCTGAGATTAGCGCGTTCAAACAAACAAATAAACAAACAAACAAACAAACTTTTCAGCTTTATAATATTAGTATAGATAGTATAGATTGGTCGTTAGTATTTTTTCAATTACATCAAAACGGTTTTTAAATTTCTTTCCTATCAAATGGGTAATGGCCTGTAATCTTGGCACTTGGTTAGTACAGTTCCTAAGTTCTAAGTTAATAAGGGCAACGTAAAACACATGTTTCTAATAGATTAACTAACATTTATTGTAATTCTTAACTTGATAAGAGTCGTAGTCTGTCGCATCACAATCAAGGGAACGTTGAACCAATTCACGGAACAACATTACACGAACAGTTCAACAGGATTAAACGCGACATGTTAAGTGCCGCGAGTTAATATCTATTCACTCTCAATAGTATAAAGTTACCGCCTCGTCTGGTTCAAAGGCAATTAAGTAGATTAAAACATGTATGTCATTGTATAAGTGAATTTAAGTATTCTTGTTGTTTTATATATATGGATGGATGGTGGATAAATTAGTCGCCAATATTTGAAAGGAAGGGTATGTCGAAATGATGCTATACTTTATAGAAAGTAGGAGAAACGGGTAAAAAAATGTGACGAAAGATATTATATTTTAGTACTTATTTTTTTTAATTTTGGGTTCCAACACGTAACCTATCAAACATAATTTCTACATTTCAAAGATATAATAAGACATAATTATAAACAGATTAAAATATCGAGTGGGTCTTTAGTATTTTGCGCGATGGAGATCCTTCTCCGAGGATGAGAAAGAGAAAAAGATTATAAAAATTTATTAATTACTAGAAATAATAAGCAAGATTACTTTAACGTATTTATTATCCTAAAGCTCCTTTAACCGTACGACTAAATTCAAGAAAATATTGTTAAACGTGACTTTGGATAACGTATCCAAATTCACAGTTTTCCAAATACTTGTCCATAGTTCATAATGATCTAAAATTTTGAAAAATATCCGTTTTTTTCTTTGCTATCGATTCAGCTCAGACCTCACAAACAGCACACTTCCACGGCACAAATTGCAGAAATCTAGACAATTTAGCGCTAAGTCCAAAGAAAGTGGGTTGCTCTGTCTTCAACAGAGGCCGACAAAGTCTGGCTCACTGTATTACCACACAATGGCTTTACAAAAACTAGTCGCGACATTTCAGCTTCCCCTGCTACGACCACTTGTTAAATTATTTTTAGATTTTGTGACTTAAGGGGACATTATTCTTTGCTAAAATAAAGTTAAATTAATGTTATTAAAACTGCTACTAAACATAAATGTCAATGTTTAATACGATTTAACAATATGATTAGAACTATAGACTTACATCATCAAGTTTTATTAAATTCAGTCGATCATTCGGTCTGAGGTCTAGGAAACCGTGTTTTAGAATATGGCATCACATTTATATTAACATCTAAGTGCGAAAAGTATCACACTTTTATTTACTCTATTAGGGTGATCCAATTAATCATGAGAATGAAATAGATGTAAGCTGGCAGTTAGTACCTACTACTGAGCACCAGTTAAACCTGGTGCTCAAGCAAGGTATCCGTGCAAGTAATTTCGTCTACAGTTTTATATTTGCAATGTAAAACAAGATACATCTCCCGAGTCTTTACGCTCGAGGCAGTACAAAACCGAGAATGTTCCGCGTTCATTAATTCAATTATATGTAACTGTAATTTGTTGTTCTCAGCGCACTTTCGCTGTCTCGTCGTCAACGGCCATTCGTTCCGCTGTGTCTAGATGTACTGCTACAGCACTTGATTGGATATAATTTGCATTATTTTTGAGGATAACAGTATCTTCAGGCTTTTGTTCAGAAATCCATTATGGTTCGCACGCTATATCTTCAGTAGGTATTCATTCATTCTCTCGTGCAACAAACTCACGCTTTATAGAAAGCGCCCGTGGCTTCGAACTTTGGATTTTTCCACTATTTACCACCTTTGTGTATTAAGTGGATTGTAGATTCATTCTACAATAACCTGACATCTTAGAAATGATAAAATTAAATATTCCAGTAATATTGTCTTCTACCCAAAAAGCAATATCTAAGGCTGGTTTGCTATAGTTTACAATCTAATACCTCAAATCATTAAAGACAATTAAAATACAGAGAAATCCTAATTATTTAAAACAAAACGGTTTACTCACGCATATTCTCGGGATCGCCCGACTAGTTTCAGACTCAGTAGGAGTCCCTAATCATTAGCTGACGCGGCGGCGATTATGAATACTCCTCACGAAAGTTATTATTATACAGAGAAATCCTCTTACGTAACTGATAGAAAAATGTTTACTGAGCACTGACGTTTATCCCGTCAATGGTTAGCACCTTGTCGTCACGTAGTAAAACATTTACTACGTAGGTGGCATGATTTGCTCACATACCACGCGATCTAGGTCATAGTATTCTATCTAGACACTGAACAGATGTCTTAAAAACAGTTTTATTACCCCATTGTTTGGGCTAGAAGTCTATAATCGATATTATTTCGATAAAACATTCGATTTCGAAGTGATAAATTGCTTACATAATGAGCCCCAAGGATTTCGTGTGCATACAACTGTAAACATTTTGATAAGTTTGTAAACTTTTAAATTATTTATTTGGTACCTTGGTTGTGCAATGTCGATAAATCTGCAGTGTTTATTCGTTGGTGTATATTTAGTTAGTTGCAGTGTATGTTACTAGATAAGTAGACTTACTTTCTCACAAGGTTAGATTCCAGGAAAATGTTTATGAAAATTCTTTTAGATTTTTAGCTCAGACGTATTTCATTGAATTTCTATTTGCATTTTTCCTATTAATTCTTAAACATCTTTACATATTTCTATTCACTCTTCTTATGACCTTCTGTGTATGGTGTTTCAGTGGTTTAGTAAAATTATGAATTTCCTTAAATTCTGTTTTAATATCTTTATTCAACATTCAACTAAACTATGTCAGAGCAGTTTACAATTACTACAGTTCTAACCTATAAGGAGAGCCGTCAATATAACTTACGGTATATATTTCTGTAGTCAAATTGACGCGACACCACGCCGCGGGCCAGTCGTGACTTGTGATGCAGCCAGAATAGCTGATGTGGTCTTATTCCTCGTTCAGTTGCCAGATTTATGGACCATAAACTTTAGGCTTACCTGAAGATAGTTGAAGCTAATGGTAGGTAGTGGTCTAAGTGTTTTTGCAAGTTTTCTCCGAGAAATTCGCTTTAATGGTTCGAGGCAGAAAATTGTGCTGGGTTAGGTAGCAAACCTATCATTTACCACCGAAAATTGAATTAAGGGAGTTTAAATACACTTCTGTTGTTATCCATATTGTAGTTATTATCTAAAAGTGATGGCTATTTTTAACACAGAATATGTTTTTTGTTATTGTTTGATGATATCTTCATTAAATAGTAACTAACTAGTAATAAATTGTTAAAAAAGTGAACTTTGTTATCTATAATTCTAAACAAACTAATTGGCATAGCAATCGACATTTATGAGTAAACGGCGCCAATTATAATCATAATGAATGTCGGTTCTTAACCAAATAAAAAAAACGAGCAGTGTTATCGGATACCGATAATTCTATATGTTTTAACTAATTCTTCTATATTATTAGTATATTATCGATAATATAGAGTTTATAAACACTATCGGGATTGATTATGTTCCTCTTTCGGGGTCAAAACCTTTTAGTTTCATGTTATCGCTCTCATACTAACTTTGATTATGAGTTTTGGCGCATATTTCTATTCTAGTTTTAAGCGAAATATAAATAACACGTAGGTAATTGGAAGAGTATTATATATAGGTTTATATAAAAAATACTAAATACAAAATGTTTTGTACTATAAGAGTATAAGGGATTATTACTACCAAATTGTACCAAAGGACCAATTAAAATCGTCAGACCAACCCAAGGAAAACAAAATAGATAGTTACAGACAGTCATGTAAGTATAGTAATGTACTACGTAATCTAATTGAATATAATCAAGTTCGTATCAAGTTTCATGATCTTTCACCTACAATTAATAATGTGCGACTTTGATGTGCCGACGCGGAAAACGATACAATTTAAGTGGAAATACTGCAATAAAGTGTTACTTTGAAATAGCTGAGTTGTGACGTATGGAAATGTCGTCACATGGCTAATGAGGTAACATTACAAAGTAATTGAAAATTTGTGGCCTGCCATAACTTTGTGTACCCTTTAGTGAGAATCGATTTTTAAATCAGTTTGGTTGTACTTAAGAGTGGACGCCACTTAGTCTTTTTCCATACAAACTTATTCCGCTGTTTTCTTCGTGAAAAATGCTTCTAGAGCAACGATTTTTTCCCAAAAGATCTAAGTTTATTTAAAGCTTGCCCCTATTTCGATTTTTTCAAAACATAATCACTTAACGAAACATGACTCTCAAAAAATGCCCGTTTTGGCCGCCGTCTTCCGACAACCATTAAAAAAACTTGATAGGATTTCAATATTATATCGTAAAATTCTTCTAAATGTTGATGCAAAAAATTTTTGGATCAATCCAGTTTTGGCAAAAAAAAACATCGGAATACGAAACGACTTTTGGCCAATGATTTTAGTATAATCAACATGAGCTGCATTTGTCTCTTGCGCATTTTAGGGGGGTACGTCGTGTCCCCTCTTAAGTCAAATTACATACCTAAAACGCAAGCGGAA
Source organism: Diachrysia chrysitis (assembly GCA_932294365.1). Classification (NCBI taxonomy): domain Eukaryota; kingdom Metazoa; phylum Arthropoda; class Insecta; order Lepidoptera; family Noctuidae; genus Diachrysia; species Diachrysia chrysitis. The sequence goes on along the minus strand of OW028656.1, from coordinate 12,417,959 downwards.
TTTCTGATCGGTCTGTTAACGTATGAGGAACTTAATGAAGTAATAACTCAATGCATTTTACCGGATGAAGCAATGAAGTCCGATAATTTATTAGCAATAACTTGGACACATTTTCACAATAACTCATGAGTTTGTAAACAGCCGCTCAGTTTGCACAACAGATTATCCCGCAACACAAGGCTGTTTGACTCTTACCTGTGCGACTAGTCGGTTGTATTTGTCGCTTTCAAGGCCTTCAAAGAATTGATCGTTTAGTAGTTTAAATTATATTTTTAATTTACCTAATTTGCATTAAGTTCTCATAAATATATAAGGCTGTAAGACATGTGAAACATGCCTGGAAGACTTGAAGAAGAACACTGGATAGTTGTTGGGGAAAGTGGTCCTTAGAAAACATCATGCATTACATAAAATCTTTATCCAATATCCACCCATTACTTGTTGCCAATTTCACATAATAATTAAATTTCATATTATTTTTTTTTCAAGTTATTTTAGGAATATAAACTATGAGCTTATGTCGTTCCATTTTTTTCATAAATTCCTTGTTTTTTCCAGATGCAAACAATTCTGCACCACAACGGCAGTGGCACGCTAGCGTACACCGGCAGACTGAAGAACAGAGAGGTGCACAGAGCCATCACCCTCCATCCTGTGAAGGACCATCGTCAGATGTATAGGATACATTCGTATTTTAAGGTACAAAGATTTATGCATGAAATTTAGATCACCTAAGAATAAAAATCAAATTGCAGGTACTCGAGTTTAACAAAGTTGGATAGGCAGTTGTTCCATAAGATTCAAATAACAATAGATATAGCTAGACGGCTTGGCTTCGAACTTGGTCAGGGTCGAAGGACCACTAACTGGCAGTGAGTTAAAACTTACTTTCATGAAAATAAAAACAAAAGTTTAGAGCTGTTACTTACCGCTAAACGCTATTACTCAGGAGCCATTATTTAAGATTTATTATTAACATATGGGCTGTGACTTTAACAACTTTGCTTTAGATTTAGTGCGAGACGTTTTAAAACAGATCGTTTCCTGAAGTTCGTTGTTCTTAGACATTGTAGTCCACGTGTTGAGTGTTTACATTAGCATTCGCGGTAATTGTTTAGGATATAGTTATTGCTATTAGAAGGAATGTGTGTTATGAAGAAGTCAATTACTGCTGATTTTAAAGAAATTTACAATGTCGTTTTGTCATCGGAAAGTCAGGTTAAAAACATTGGTCCTTTTGTCCTAACTACTTTAAGTGAAATAAGTTGTTATATCTCTCTTACAGTACAACGTAGTATAAAATTGTGGTTTCTTATCTAGGATGCGAGTCAGGACATATGGTTGCAGAATTTTCAAGTTGTGTAGCGAAGTATATCAGTCTACATTATTTATAACCAGCTTAGGACCAAGAAACCAGATCTATGTGGAAACCATAAATCATCATACGCACAAAGCAACCTGCCTTTGATCTTTTATGGTTCCTTAGTTGAGTATTAATAAGACAAGGTACACCTTTACACAATCCATAAAGGGATAGTGTGTTACAAATATATTTTGCATTTAAGCACATCCACAATGTTTGGTTCTTCAAGTTTGATTTTGATTATGAAGTATGAAAATAGTTTAAAGTCTTTAACGTCTTAAAGATGAAACATAAAACTGAGCATATGTAGAGCTTTATGGATACAAACATGATTTGGGCAGTCGTTAAGCACATATATTTTCAAAGATTCTTTTTTAGTTTATCGGAAAGAGGGTCGTTTATAAGTGAAAATACGCTCTAAACCTTGTCTAATTCATGCTCCATGGTTGCAGGCGGGATACCCGGAGTTGGTTTATTATTGGAGATACCCACTTCGTTATTGTTTATGAGACTTTGATTACACAGATGAGTTGCCTGCTATTTTTTTCGTTCTGGCACGGCCGTAAACTGCCAGGTTAATGATCTGAGAACGTTAGGGCAGAAGGTTTTATTGCAATCATTTCCAAGAAACTTAAAGGAATTTTAAATCAGGTAAGGTGGGTGTTGCTGTCTGTCTAGTTTCTATTCATCCTGGTGCGATTATAACTACTACCGTAACAGATATTAGGAAATACCTATGACTAAATTTCTAGGTAAGGTTTGTATGGTTATAGCATCTGAGAATTATCTTGAGGCCATTAAATTGGTCAGCAAGGGTGGACATATCTCTTAAACTTCATATCTCCTAAACTGTCAAAAATCGCGTAACACACATGGAGCATTTTAGGGTACCTCTAGGTATAAGGAATCTAAATTTTATTTATTGATCCGTGTACTTGGTTCACCCTGTATATTATCTACTACAAATTACATACCGTCAATTTACGAATTTGCAACGTTGCCTGATTCAAAAAAAAAGATAAAGGTAAAGACCCCACAAAAAAATTAAAAGAATTTTAATATTTCAGTTTCGCATATTTGTTATGCATATTATTATGATTAGAAAGCGATTAATCGATAATTGAATATAAATTTAGAGTGCAGTATTTATATTCGGTAGGATAACGGATGTAAACACGATAATACGAGTGCAATAAACGCATTAACATTTGTCTGACTTTTTATCAAAATTGTTATCACTTAGTTGTGAGAGGTATTCGTATCTATATGGCTATCGACTGATCTGCAAAGTTAAGCGATGTATGCTGGTTACATATTTAAGATTTTTACATCTTTACTTGAAAAACCCTACACATATGGTAAAATCCAGGCGGCCAAAATGTGTGGCTAGAGACCTGAGTAAAGATTGGTCCTTCTAAAAGAAAAATTACTTCTTTATAAACAAGATAATTGAAATTGATATTATTTCCCACATATCCATCAATTTAAAAATAAGTAATATTTTATGATTAAAAATGTCTATAAAAATTCCAACAAATCGTACCATTACAAATGTGTTCCTATTTAAATTCCAGAACCTTCGCATCCAAGAGCTTCGCGAACGTTCTCTAGACCTGCACCGCGACATCGCCTCGGCCATGCATGAGCTGGATGTGCCCGAAGACCAGGTGGAGGAGTACCGGTTGCACGGAGATGAGCCTCTGTTCCCGGCAAAACTTGGGGAGCCCGACTACTTAGGGAACAACAAGATTCTTGGTAAAAAAACAAGTTTTTGATCCTCAGGTCATAAGAGTAAGCTTCTTAACCTAAATCGTAATACTTGAAAAGATACGTTGGTCCTTATAGATATTTAGCAAGCGTTTGTGGTGCTCTCGAAATGGTATTCATTGTAAAATGTGACATTACTTAAATTTTGAAGTAGTGCTCACATTATAGTATTCACATTCCTAATTGTGTATTCTGTAATGTATTTAGTGCCATTATTTCACAATAGAAGATTTAATGAATGAAAAAACTGAAAATTAGATATCATAGTAACTAAAGCATAATATACTTAAACGTGCTACTATTTATTTTGATCGTTGTTGTTAATTTTATTTTTCACTATAACATTATTTCCAATACCAGGAGCTCCAATAGACATGAACCGCTACAAATCGGATACGGTGGAAGATATAGTGCCTTTTGATTTCATCAGCAAGTCCTTGTACTCGGCCAGCCACACCAACCCGAAGAGACGTATCGAAGGACCGCTCCGGGAAGCACTCGATGATGTTATAAGAGAGGTAATTAAATAACGCTTATTTATACATAACAAAAATCAAATATATTATACAAATCATTTATGTACAGATATATCTTTATTGTCTAACACTTATAATGCCTCTTAGCCACATATTGACTTGTCAGCCATATCCACCTTGTCACCATATCTGTATGTGAATATGTATTAAAAAATTACAATTCTTTTTTATTATACGCTAGTTAAAAACGTTTGACTTGTAATGGAAAAACTTAGAAAGATAACTTTTGGGTAATAACAATTTCAAAACATATCCGATATCTAAAATTAAATCCTTAGAGAAAATATTGTAAAATTATATTACAATTGGACACCTTAATTGCGCTTCAACAGCAAATAAAAATATGGAATAAACTTGTGAAAAACTGATTGTTTAACACCTAATCTTTTCAGGTAATGGAGATAATAAACGCACCTTCACGTCAGCGAGGTCGCGTCATCGACTTCAATGAGCTGCTGTACGGGTACACCCGGCTGCAGCCGCTCCACGGAGCTGATCACGTACTGGATCTACTGCTCAAGTACAGACGCTATAGGGGACGGAAGATGACGGCCGCGGTCAGACGACATGCTTATCTGCAGCAAAGCTTTACGGGTGTGTATTGTTTTATTAGTTTCTAAATGTAACTTGGTAGGATCCATGTCCAGACCGGTAGATGGTAAATCCTGCTTCATTCCCAGAAGAGGCATTGGATAGATCTAAGTTGAGTTATTGTTATTGTCGGACTATTATTATTGTATTTTATACTTTATGACCTTTGCATGTGATAATTGCCAATAGACATATTTCCTAAAAAAAAATATTATGCCCGTCATGTAGATTATTGAATTTAATAAGCCACGTATTTTTTCTTTTTTCCTGCAAACAAGAAATGATCAAAATACAGAGAACGGAAATTTCGCGTGACGTCACTCCTTGCTAGTTTTTTTCCCACGGCGAGGTGGCATAAGCCCCCACTCCGAAACTTTAAATCTTTGTAAATTAAATAAAATATTTTTTTATTATGAAACTGACTGACTAATTAGATTTTTACTTTTTATACCCACTCAACATGCCAATTGGCTTGTCCCTTATTACATAAGAATCTCGTTGGTCGACTTAAGTTTCAGTGGATGATTATTGTATGAACCTTTATGTAGGTTTTGTTATTATAAAACTTATTTAATATTTCCAGGGATGGAAATTAGAGAGTTGCCGATGGGAGATCCGCCCCCTTTCGAAGATCCAGACATATTAGATAAGGATGAAGTGAACGCGATCTCAGTTGATTACGAAGACTTTGACGAGTCCCGCCAACAACAAGACAGCTTCCTCGACAAGTTGAACGTCAGAGGAGCCCTCGAGAACGGACTCATGAAATTACAGAATTTGCCTAAAGTGTTGAAGTGGAATAATGATGACTTCGAAGAATATTCAGTTTACGACAGGCGAATACATTTTATAATGCCACTGTCCGGTAGACAGGAAACTTTTGGAAGGTTCATGAGGAATTACGAGGACATCGTACTGAAAACCAACGAGGCTGTGTCATTGATAGTTGTAGTATACCTAGATACTAATAGCCCTCTAGACTATAAAAACACAGAAAATTTAGTTAATTACTATATCGATATGTACGGAAAAGACATAAGAATTGTGCAAATGGGAACAGAAACATTCTCAAGAGGCGCTGCGTTAACAGAAGGCCTTAAACTCTGCACAGATGATGATTTAGTTTTCTTCATAGACGTTGATATGATGTTTAATTTCGATACCCTAAGACGAATAAGAATTCATACGATAAAATATAACCAAGTATATTTCCCCGTTGTATTTAGCGAGTACAATACTGAAGTGGTGAACAGTGACGAATATAACAAACTTTTAGATGATACGCCAGAAGAAGTTTCTGATATGGATGACATGGAAGAGAATGAAGAACCCGTGGAAGAAGTAGTAAAAACAGAAAAGGAATTGATTAATTTGAAGTACACTAAAGAAATAAGTAATGATTTTGGGTACTTTAGGCAATACGGCTTTGGTATATTAGGTATTTATAAGTGTGACTTTGAACGTGTAGGAGGATTTGATTTAAAAATCAAAGGTTGGGGAATGGAAGATGTTCAGATGTTCGAAACGTTAATAAAATCAAATTTATCAGTGTTCAGAGCAGCCGACAATAGTCTTATTCATATTTTCCATTCTGTTAATTGTGATAAAAACTTGGAGAGATCTCAATTCTTTATGTGCCTCGGTACAAAAGCATCTACGTACGGCAGTGAGAAGCAAATGATTTATTACATGTTGAATCATCCTGATGTATTGTGGCCGGAAGAGGATAAAGAAAGTAAAGAAGCAGCCAAAAAGGCGGAAGAAGAAGAAAAAAAGGCTGAAGAAGAAAAGAAAGCAGAAGAGCAGAGAAAAATAGAAGCAGAAAAAAAAGCCGAAGAAGAGAAAAAGGCTAAATTAGAAGCTGAAAAGAAAGCCGCGGAGGAGAAGAAAGCTGCTGAAGCGAAAGCAGAGGCCGAAAAAAGAGCCGAGGAAGAAAGAAAAGCCGAAGAAGCAAAGAAAGCCGAAGCAGAAAAGAAGGCGAAGGCAGAAAAACAAGCGGAATTAGAAAAACAAGCGAATGCATCAAAAACTGTTGATGCTGAAAAACCAGCTGATGCGGACAAAAAGGCTGAGGCTGATAAGAAAGCATCAATAGAAAAGAAAGATGCTAGATAGTACAGGGTTATAACAGTCTTACGGTGCAAGTGAACTAAGTAATTAATGATTTGTATAAATATGAGTACGATTTCTAGTATTTTTTAATGTTTTATCGTCCTTTTCTGTACATATTTGTGTTAGTTAGAAAAGGAAGTCAATTTTGAGGTATGTTAGACATGAGAGATTTTAGATTATTTTGTATTAATAAGTTTAAGAAAATTGACGCAAAACAAAGAGAGATTAATTACCTTCTGTTCTCTTAACTATTTTTAGATCAACGTCTTCCTTAAACTATTACTTTTATCTTGCGTCAAACTTTCCTTGTTCATTTATCTTTTATCCTACTTTATAAAATATTCCAATCTTTAATGATGCATTTATTTCTATTTTATTGAATTAGTACTCTCTTATTTATTTATAATTTATAAATGTTTGGGTTTTATTAGAATCCATGTCGTGTTATTTGACAATATTTTTAATCGTTAACGTAATTTGAAGCAATTTATTATACTGTAAAGTTTTATATGCAAATTATAGCAATGAAGTCCATACATGATAAGTATCACATAAAGCTTATTGATAAGGAATTGAAGTTTTCTTAAACAAAAAAGCAAGTACTACAAATACAAACTAAAAACAGGTGTAGATGTCTGACTTTATATAGTGTAAAGTAAAATAATAATTTTGTTCCTAAAAATATAACAAATTAAATTAATATTTTAAGTCTATGTTCATAATCTATTCAGTTATGTATTTACAGTAATATTGTTAATGAATTTTCAAACATATGTATACTGGAATATAAAACATTTTTGTGCAAACTTAACCGTCGATCGGTTTTGTTGCAAGGCTGAGCCTGTAACATTAATATCACTGTATGTATAGTCTTATAAGACCCACAAATGTGTCTTGCAATAGCATAATATTATAGCTTATAGTACGATAGAGAAAATGTATCACTGTCAAGCTCAACGGTTAATTTAAACCATGGTGTTCAACCAAACTACTTTAGCATTTAACATAAGTTTTGTAAAATATTTCTTTCGTCCATCTACTGTCCATGTCATACAAAATACTCGTAACTTTGGTTGTGACAAAGCTTATTTATCAAAAATGTTCAAAATAAGCTCAGGTTCAAAATAGGCAATATCACTTAAAGGCAATATTACTTACTTTACTATTATTTAAGAGAAATATTGAATTTGTGATGCCAGGTTCTTCGAAATATGCTAGTAACGAAATTAGTAAAAATCTCGGCATTAAGTAAAAGATATGCTATTTTCAAATACCTGCGTAATTGTAAAAATTATTTAAACCTTGACCGAATGTATTCATACAGTTAATTTAAGGTCTAAATTATTTTTAAAATTTCTCAAATTGAGTAATTGATATTACGTATTTGCCAAAATGATACCATGAGATGTCTTTTGGCACCCTTACAAGTGTGTTGTGGTCCTTTGATCCTTTTAAACAAATGCAAGCAAACGTGAGCACGAAGCAGTATCTATAAGATTGTTGGTTGTGTAATTAGCTTGTTAGCCTGGCATCATTCTGCCATCGTATAGTGATCCATCTTCGTCTCCAACCCAATGCTCTGTCATAATACGTAAAAATAAGTATTATTTTTAAATAAATGTAAATAATCATGTACATTGTTAATATTGTGCTCACTAAGTGCCAATCCCTAGTATTTTAAGTAGAACAATGAACGGAAGGCAAAACGTATGTATATTGAAATTATTTCGTGTTGATATTAATGTTAATATTGAAAATCGTATTGTGATTTGAAAGTGATGAAATTAATTGAAATAGTATGGAAAATTAAATATATTTTGTGATGAATTATTTGTATTTTTATTGTAAACGTATGTTTTACATTACCTAGAAAATACCTAATTTGTTTTATTTTTAATTTATTGTGGAGTTTCGAAGAGCAAGAAATAAGCAATACCTTTGTACATAATTTTTGTTTATATGTATGTTGTGTGAGTAATAATAAATAAATAAATATCTAAACAAATAATTCATAGATGGATTATTAGCTGCAATGGACTAGTAATACCTAAAGAATAATGAATACTGTGTTTACGTACTTATGTGAAGTAATGTGCAGGAAGTGAAGAAATCAATAAAAGCTTGCCGACGACGCAATAGTTTGTAAATTTTCTTGACATAAATATTAGAGACTCTCTTAACTACCTCTAGAGTCACTTGAGAATACATTAGGTACTCAACTTTAACAGCAACTCGCATTTAGCCGCTTTAGAAAGTTACATAATTCAAACATGGTTTAAAAATAATGAAAATAGATTTTTAGAAAAAGAGTTTGCTAATCCATTGAGACCTATATATCTGCACAAAATTAACGCTCCTAATGCATGACATGTTCCGAAACAATTAATAGCATGATAATACAAAAACTATACGGGATCAAACAAAACAAAGTATCACACTTTTTAAAAGGACCGGAACTAATCACTGTCTTCGCCAGAGCAAACATGACATTATCGTAGATAAAAGATAAAGTGACTCATCAAATCCCCTCCAATAAAATCGGTAACATAACTTGAGAAATTCTTTAGATACGGAATCCATAAAGTCGACTTATCTTGCCGTCGTATCATCTGTCCTAAATTGCGTACAGCCTACATAAAAAGATAATCACTAGTGATGATTGATAACTGTCCCAGTACGTCACCGTTGAGCAAGATAGATCGTGAGATGTGTAGAACATGAGTATTATCTTACATAAAACACTTTCAATGAATTCTGTAAGCAAATAAAGATTCGATTTCACTTCAAGTATTAATCCCGTCCGGGTCTTGTGTTTGCTTAAAATTCTATTTGTGCCACTTTTACTTTGGCTTTTGTGTTAATAATGTTAAAATGGCCTGATAGTTGAAATTGCGTGTTTAGAGTTAATGGTATCTAATGTTTAAAAATGATTTAGACTTCTTGATGGAGTGATGGTTTACGAATAGGTGGGTGATGGTTGGTGGATGGATGGATCATAGAGTAGTCGATTTTGGACTTTTAATTTGATTAATGAGAATGTTTGAGGAGATGGCGAGACGAACACGACAAAGATATAAATCGGAACCGGGAGGGAGGTGTTCGCCCTGCAGTGAGACACTAATCTGGCTCATAATAATAATGAGTATGTACTATGTAGCAAGTTACGTGAAATGACACTAAAATGAAGGCCTATGTAAAATATGGTTGTACATATGCGCCATCTGAATTCAATAATTGATTTAATCACAATTAGAAACTTGGAACTAGATGTGCAAATACCTGAAACACAATTAAAACTATAAGAGTTAATGACATGTCATCTTAATTACATTGCGAATAAATCTCATCTCTTCACATACAAAAATCTGTGATCCTGTCCTGGAAAGCGAGCTAACAATGTCGCCACAGCTTTAGTAATTAGCAATTAAATAAACAATGGCCGCACGCAACAGCCCAGAAGCTGAATCTTACCATTAACGTGCCATTGCGACAGGAATGCGATTACGTTGCGTTCGTACGTCAAGTTTGGAGATGTATGACTTCATCTTAAAGTCTTTCATGCTTCCATTTCAGTACCTAACAAGTCTATCTCAGAATTTTCAGAAATTAGAGGTAATGGTGATTTAGGCGTGAGCGTTAAGTATATCCCGTAGGACCAAGTTGTATTTACAAACGGGCTCAAAGGACCAAAAGTCAGGTGTTTTTTTTTGTGTAAGTGCATTTGTTGTTTATGAAAGGCTCCGCAAAAAAAATAAGGTGACAGTTGTACAGATTCACACGTAGTTTCTTGATGAAGTCAGACTGTTGAGAGACAGCCCAGCTGGGGTATTACGCACACACATTTCAATTGTCAATCAGATGTTGATGAGATTCGTGTAGTTGATTCTGTTCACATGCATCGCGCGTATATAAATTACGCTCTAAGTAGCACTAAGTTGCTCACGTAAGACCTTTCTGGATAGCTGCTTAAGTTTCATCACGACAGACTTATAACGTGATGCTGCCTGACTCTTGCATATACCTTTTGTGTGTCAGTAAATAGACAGAATGTTGCTTGTCCCATGCGGGGATCGAACACGTAGCAAGTCGGGCAAAGTGGTAATTGGCGTGGTGAACTATACCACTCGGCATACGGTGTAGTCAGAAGCACTAAATTTTTTTTTCAAATTATATTAAGTGAAGTAGTCAGTTTAGTCCTAAATCTATATACTAGATAAAGCTAGACTATTTAATGACTTAACTACGCTTAGTATTCGATGTGTCAATTTGCAAGACTTTGTTGACATCACCTGTCATCGCTTCTTAGAACCTCAGTATTTTACGCATGTTTGGAATATATTATCGCTTTACAATGTTCCTCTTTAAATGCGTGAATAACGATGATTTATGATCGTTAAGACTTCAAAGTTGTTTAGGTGCTACATTAGAGTATGGCATGAATTGGCAATTTGGTAACATTGGTACTTCAGTATCTGCTATGTTTTAAAAAAACATGGGCAAAAAGACCAAGACGGACCATCACGTCAAATGCAAGTTCTCACATACCGCATGGTACCCTGAAATTCCATCTGCACTGTCCTAGGCTTAAAAGAGCCTAAAAACCGTTGTCATAGTTGCCACAACCTAACAAGTTATGGGCAGAAAGATTGATTTGAATGAATATTTGATAACTGACAAATTGTTCCCTAAACTAGACTAAGGTATTTAAATCAAATATCAACAATGAAGATAACTATGTAATTTTGATACTTGATTTAAGTATTAAATAAAACGTTGGAGTTCTTTCAGTAAGCATTTAAATTTTCATTGACCCGAATGACTTCGTGTGGTAATTTCGCAACGGTCACATACATGTCGGCTTCCAGTCGCCGCCGGGTGATGACCATTGTCTTCTAAGTCGCGTTGTATGACGTAATTTTATGTAACGTGCATTACGCCCGCAATTTTAGTGAAATTAGCCGTGGGATTGCGATGTTTCTCAACTATTGATGGTACTTGCGTGATTGGGATCGCGTCGTGCTGCTTCTAAGGCAGCGATGAATTATATTAAGATGTAATCGCTGATGCGGCAATACCCAAACGCCTCAGGAATCAGAATGGTGGTCTGGAGATCGTGGAATATTTATAATTTAGGCGACCTGTGCCCTTACTCTCCAATTTAATTTTAATTCTAATTCAATGCAAAATAGATATTAGTTTAGCATGCAGGAGATTCAGTTTTCTTAAAAAAAATGTTATCAATGGAAGGAACTGACTGGAATATGAACATTGAGAGTATTTTTTTGTACCGTGTGTTGTTTGTGTGCCTGCTAAATGAATAACAATTTTACATTGGCATTGTATTAGAATTAAAATTAAATTGCAGAGTAAGGGCACTGGTTGGTTTTGTACTTTGGAACCTTTTCGGTGGTGGTTTGAAATCTAAAAAATACAAAGAAACAATGATTCAATATTAGTTTAAATTGCATATGTTTTCCCGCCCGTCGTTTCTAGATACTAATGCTCCGATACTATTTACCATAGGCGTCCGGTATTCAAAGAATTTAATGTCCCTTTTCATCATCATACCTGTCTGTTTCTCCCACCCAAATACCCATAAGTTTGTCTTTACTCAGCTGTTATATTATTATGAAAGCTCGTTTTTATTATGTTGCATACATACTTCGATCAATGATCGGAGCGCATGCATATTCATGGATTGCTTGTCTTTTACATGCATTAAGTATATTACATTGTTTGAAATATAAATAACTACACGTTATATGTTTCAAAATGTTCAATATTTATATCCGTGCTTCTACGAAACTTTATGGCAGGTGTACGCAATGCTAAACATTAATAGATAAAGTGACCTACAAATGCGACTTTATAAAATGATGCACCAGTCCTTTCCTTAGGTCCCTTCACTTTCCAAGAATAGTTCCATGGCTACATTTATGTATAGACTAAAAGAACTGAAAAAAATATTGAAATGACTTTCTTGCTTCTGTGGTGAATACCATGAAAGGGTACATGATGATACTATCTTTACGGTTCTTAAAAGATCAGCTAAGTGACATTTCTACAAGTGTTAACGATAAATTACATTAAATGTATGATGACATTTCATTTCCATAAGTCACGTGACTGTGACTTGTCACTTCCATACATTTGAACGATCAGTGTTAAAGCTTGCAGACATTTCACTTAAGGGCTGTAGGTAGTAGGTAGTCACAAGGTTTACAGTATGTAAAAAGTTTAGTAAATCAATGTGTCTTACACAGAAAGTATAAAGACATTAGATTATTTCAAAAAGATCATTTTTTTACATTTGCTTAAGAACGATAACAAGTGCTACGTACGCCTATATCTTACTACTAGCTGTCCCCCGCGACTTTGTTCGCGTGTTTTAGTTTTAACGGTTTTTCATTTTTGCAACATTTTTCATTTATGCTCCGCTCCTATTGGTCATAGCGTTATTTTATATAGCCTATAGCCTTCCTCAATAAACGGACTATCCAACACAAAAAGAATTTTTCAATTCGAACCAGTAGTTCCTGAGATTAGCGCGTTTAAACAAACAAACAAACAAACAAACAAACAAACTCTTCAGCTTTATAATATTAGTATAGATTGCATCATTATAAAATTCTTTCAACAGCAACTGTGCAACTTTTGTTTATTAAGTATGCTCTGTGAGTTTACATTACATTTTGTTGAATTTATCAATTGATCAATCTTCATCTTATCTTTACTGTAGTTAAAGATAGAGTTGTGATTATTTTGGAAAGGAGGTTTCCCATGAATCCTCTCAGACCGATGGTCAGTTATGATGAAATAAGCTTGCCAAATAATATGCTTTACCCTCCGATTCCGTTAAGTGAACTATCACGAAGCGATGTCAGATTAGATTGTAACATTAATAGACATTTTGTAATGATACTATACGATTTACTGATGGTTTACTTCATTTGATGAGGACTTTTTACTGTTGATGCTACTACTACTGCTGTGTATGAAGATGTACATAGTAGTTTTTATATCGATATTCCTACAAATACATCTTATATGATAAACGATATACTCTTAAAATTATGTTTCGTGGTATGTCAAGTAAAATTTCAGGTTACGGTGTCAAAATGTATTTATTTTTCTTTTTTTTGTAAAATAAAAACATAAACTTAATAATACAAATAAGCTAACCTTACGATAAACTTTATACAAAATGTGAGTTGGACCCAGCGGCTAGCCACTTCACGTTGTATGGCGCGACCCGCCAGCTACCACCCTGTCAGGTTGACAGATGTGACAGCTGTCAAAGTCGGCCACCCGTGACTGGTTAGCCGCTGGGAGATGTTCACCCGTGTGCGTGCACAGTCGCAAGCGTTGGCCAGAGGCGGTGACAACGGCCCGGACCGGCATCACCTACATTGTACGTGATTGCCGGCCAATTCGAATAAACATTCGAGCTGCTCGGGGATGTTACGAGCGAGCTCGAATAACGTCGACCATCCAAACTTTATGTGACTACGGCATTTAGACAACTTCCTCTTTTATAATAAACGTTGATGTTACTCGTCTAAATGTACTTGACAAGTTCGGATATGTTAGTTAATTTAGTAAGGAGCACCGTAGCTGCCGGAGGGCACGGCCGCGGGGTAACCGCCGGAGGAGCTGCTGGTCTGCTGGTATTGAGCGACCTGGATGGCCTGGCGGACTCCCTCAAGGGCGATGCCGACGACGCGGGCAGATGGGACGCCGTAGCTGGTGGAGGGGGCACCGTAGGAGGATGAGGGCGCTCCGTAGGATGAGGAAGGAGCACCGCCTCCGTGTCCTCCGTGACCGCCACCATGACCGCCTCCGAAACCGCTGCCAGATGAGGCTTCCTCCTTAAGGAGGATGGAGCGGATCTGCTCGAGGAGTTGGGGGTCGACGTTCTGTCCCTCGGAGGTCTGGTAGCCGGTGGAGACGGCTTGGTAGCCGCCGCCGCCGCTCAGACCGCCACTGCTGCCGCCGTGGAAGCCGCCGCCGCCGCCACCGGAGGGCCGGTTGTAGTTGTAGCCGGACGGGGGCTCGGCGCTGGCACACGCCACCAAGGCAAGGGCTATGCACTGTGGAAACATACGCTTTATTAGTAACCAATCCAAATGCTAAGAAGACAAACAGAACTATTACAAAGTAGTGACAAGTGCGTGATTATCTGATTTACTTTATTGCATCGATTAAAATGTTACACAGTTACCATAATCGTAACATAGGAAAGAAACAAAATCATTTGTAGCCTGTAAAATTTACAAATAGCTAAGTCTTAAGCTACGAGTTTCTTTTATCTTATTTCGCAAGAGTCTTAAAGCGCCATGCTAAGATACCTTATAAGTAACTTGAAAGTTCTCATTAACTGGAACTCAAAAATGAATAGTTCATAACATTTACGTGACATGTGCCCCTTGTTCGTAATGTTCGTCTGTCGGCGCATGCGCCAAATACCTACTTTTGTTTGTTCTCGAGTTAATTGGATGAGAAATTTTAAGTTCCATGACGTATTATGTAATGTGTTTTTTATTTTGATATTTTCGTAAATACTTTTTAACTTTTTTTTTTCTGCTGTGATAACCGAGTGGTCACCACTTTTTTTTTTTTTTTTTTTTTTTTTTTTTTTTTCGGGGTGAAACTCTAATGATTTCAACCCACACCGAGGGCACGGCGTAGGGATATGTCGGACTTACACCGACTAAAAACACCCCGGTCCCGTCCTTGCCTTTGCCGGAGCCGCGGGATCGCTTACGCAAGCTCTGCGCGGCCTCGGCAGGCTTCAGTCTTTACTAGACCCCTTCTAGAGGGGAGGGTGTATAGTGCCCACCCCTCGCTCCTTCAGAGGACGGACGCGTGGGACTTCGCGTCCGCATCCTTCGTGGCCTGTCAGCTGATCGGGTGACGGGGTGCCCTCCCAGTCACCCGCAGGCCCGGCCTCAGGGTGGCCTGAGGTCGTTGCGCACCACGTTGCGTGCCATGGTGTTACGGCGCCCTTGGCGCCTGCGGCGAGAAGGGAGCTGGCTTGTGGACTCCCTTACTCGTTCTGCTGCCTCCTTGGAGGACATGACTGCGTCGCAGAAAGCGACTACGGCCTGCCAGGCACTCTCACTCCGGACCATGGATGATAGCACAGCCGGAAGCGAAAGCGCCCGCCCTCCCATATGCGCGACCAGTTCGCGCCTCGCCGAATCCCAAGCTGGGCAAGTCTGCAAAGTATGCAGTGCATTGTCCTCTGGGGCTGTGCAATGGTGGCACGTCTTCGTCATCTCACGCCCGATCCGGCACAGGTACGTCCCGAAACAGCCATGACCGGTAAGCACCTGCGTCAGTCGGTACGTGAGGTCTCCGTGCCGCCTCTCTAGCCAGTCCCAGAAGACAGGCCGGATTGCGGCTATGATGTCCTGCCCAGCAGTGGGATTCAGCAGCTGCACGAGCCACTCCTCCTTAGCTGCTATTTGTAGCTGCTTTCTCTTATCGCTTAGCGATAGAGCGCTGCCCTGTATTTGTGCCTGGTTGCGCCAGATGTACAAAAGCGCCAGGACTTTGGCTTCAAATTTCCACGGCAGCGTCTGTGCGAGTAACGTCGCCGCTTCACCGGAGATCGTGCGATACCCCCTTATGACTCTGACGGCTATTGCGCGTTGCGGTTTAATGAGCAGTGCAGCTTTACGAGCCGTCAGGTTATTCCCCCATATTGGGGCACCGTACAGGGCCATAGATCGCACAATCCCGGTGTAGAGCCGCCTGCAAGCGGAATTAGGGCCTCCGAGGTTGGGGAGCAGAGATGAAAGAGCCCCCGCAGTCCTCATCAGTTTGGGCGTCAACTGCTGGAGGTGGGGTCCAAAGTCCAATCGGCTGTCCAGGACCAACCCCAAATATTTCAGGGTCGGCCTGATGCCGATCTGGACTCCGCCAACCAAAATATGCGAGTTGTCAGGTGGCGCATTTCGTCGCCCGTAGAAGCAGATGGCTTCGGATTTATGGAGTGCCACTTTGAGCCCCAGCCTTTGGATCCTTCTCACGACTTGGGCGACCCCTGCTGTGGCCAGGATTGCCGCACTTCCGTAGTTCTGGGCCTGCGCGGTAACGAGGGTGTCGTCAGCATAACAGATGCAGTTGACCCCCCGTAAGAACTCTCCACGCAAAACCCAGTCGTATCCAATGTTCCACAGGATCGGTCCCAGAACCGAACCCTGTGGAACACCGCGCGCCACTTCGTGTCTTCCTAGGCCGCCTTGACCAGGGAACACGACAACCCTGTCTGACAAATAGTCGCCCAATATTCGCCTGAGGTACCCTGGCACCTCATGGTGTACGAGTGCCTTCCGAATACAGGCCCAGGGAATGGTGTTAAAGGCGTTGGCTATGTCTAGAGACACCGCCAGCACCATTTCCCCACGAGCTACGGCCTCCCGGGCTAGGCCCCTCAGCTGCGATATCGCGTCGATAGTGGAACGTCCCCGCCGAAAACCGTATTGGTTTGCCGCAAGATCCGGCCCCACGTGCCTCAGATGGTGGACGAGGCGGTCTGCAATGATCTTCTCGAAGATTTTGCCCACCTCATCCAGTAAAACGATAGGGCGGTAGGCCGATGGAGAGTCAGCAGGGCGCCCCTCCTTTCTGAGCAGGACCATCTTTCCCGACTTCCAGATTGTTGGGAAGCGGCCCTGCCACAAACACGCGCTGAGGAGCCTTAACAGTCGTGGGCCCATTAATTTCAGGGCCAGAATGAGTACCCTACCCGGGACGCCGTCCGGCCCCGGAGCTGTATTCTTGACTCTGAGCCGGTCAGTGGCCGCCTGGAGTTCCTGTTCTGTTACCTCCGGAGTGTCTTCAACTGAAGTGGAGAGCGGCTGACTTTCCATAAGTGGTGGTGCGTAATTGGGGTCTACTCCGGGAAACAGAGCATCCACCACTTCTTGCAGGAGTTGAGGCCTAAGAACTTGAGTCAGTGGGGGCGCCCACGGGCGAAGTTTGCCCCTTACCAGACGGTACGGTCTTCCCCACGGATCTCTGTCCAGCTCAGCGAGTAACTCCTTGCGAGCGGTCTCTTTGGCGGTTTTGATGGCCTGCTGCAGAGTCTTTTTGGCCGACCGATATACACTGTACAGTTCAGCCTCCCGTACTTCAGCGTCGTCAGGGCGGCGACGTCTCCGGCGGAACCTGGCATACTGGCGGCGCCTGGCCACGCAATCACAGCGCAATCGCGCGATTTCCTGCGACCACCAGTACACCTGCGTCCTCCTAGGTCTGCTGTCGCGGATGCGAGGCATCGCCGCATCACATAACATAGTGAGGTACTGCCGCAACTGCAAGGCCTCATCGTCCACATTAGTCGGCTCTTCCGACGTCGGTGGCTCCCAAGTCAGAACAATGGCGGCCTCCTCGAGGAGCTCCCTGTTGAGCTTTTTAAGGGCCCAGCGGGGGCCCTGCCCCCCGCTCACCAGTCTCTCCGTCGGCCCATTGGAGGATTGAGTAGAGACGCTATAACGGATATATAAATGATCTGATAGCGTCTCCACCCCATCGGCGACCCTCCAATCAGTCGTTCGTCTTGCGACGGAAGGACTCGCGAAAG